>JAPTYR010000031.1:22974192-22989871 GCA_029814505.1 Siphamia roseigaster | reverse complement strand
AAGCATCTGATGCTGAGGGGGGGGTATGGGGGGGCCCCCTAATGAAATTTTGCTTAGGGCCCCAGAAAGGCTTGGGCTGGCCCTGCTTTCAAGCTCTGGAGAGTTTTGATATGATAACTCTTTTAGATAAGACAAGCTATTTCTGAACAATGTACAGTCTACTGCTCATACTACAGTCTTCCCTTCAACTGAGGGAAAAGATAGTAACACTGCACCTCCATAAGAGCCTCATAAAAATAATGAAACTGTGATGCTGGCTGCACTTTCTGCTTCCAGCAACACTACATTTGAACTGTATGTCGACAAAGCAACAAAGTCATCACTATCTACAGCAAGTGCTTGCATTATGCTGATGAATGGAGAGCCCTGCCAGATTACTTGATTTGATAAGCAGTACAACCCATCGGTAACATAATACATCACAAATTGTTTTGTCAACAATTTATGATACCATTTATCAAATGACCATCGCAGTGGGCTGAGTTATGGTGTCATAGCTGGCATAATGTCAATACTCAAGCTGAGTTGAGGGCAGTCTGGCCACAGTGATTTAGACACGCTACACTATGACCTCTTTGGAGATTTTCTCTTCATTACCAGGCAAATTGATGTTGAAGGGAGAAAAAGTTGTAAAATTTAATGTTTAAATCTTTGCAATTAAATATATGAAGGGGATATAGCGAGCGAGATAAAATCCAAAGTCAATGCGGTGGACATGCAAAAGTTCAGTGGAGACTTTAGATTTTGCACAGATAAATAAATATTAAAAATCCTTCTAATATCACTAAAAGTATGCGTTTTAATCATTTTAATTTTCTATCATGTGGCTTTTTACTGCATAAAACTTTTATAAATCTGCAAGTTTTATGACCAAAGTCTTGCAATCAAAGTCTGATGTTATTCTACTCTTGGGAATCAATTTGGGCTTCAGCCTGGATGACAATTAAAATGTAAAGCCTTAAAATGCCTCCTCAAGTCAATCTGTGTCTGGTATTGACCAGAATATATGGCCCGTGTCCAAGCCACCACCGATGGCCAATCTTAAAGGTTACTGCAACCACTACATGTACCCACATTAACAGGACACTCACCTCTCTGGGTTTATGGCCTGTGTAATAATTTTAAGCAAAGAGAGAAGTGCATTCAGTGGAGACAGTAACAGCGAGAGTCGAGGGAGGACAAGTATAGTATGATTGATCGCAGTGAGCAGTATAGCTGTGTACCTCTCACCTTCCCCTCCTGATTACTGCCTGCTTCTGATCTCTCACATCTGTCTTGACTTCCTAAAGAAACAGATTCTTTAGATATGATACTTTGTGCTGTTGGGATTACAACTTTATCAAAAGGTTGACCTTTTATGCAACATCTAGCTTGAAGACCTGTCCAGTATGACCGTGGTGGGACATTGAGTGCTGCCTCTGGAGAAAGCTGGAGTATTGATTGAGGGCACTTAGATTTTTGTTGTTTATGAAGAGGAGCTGCTTCTTTGGGATGTTTATCACCGACATTTTTCCAGCTCAGTCCAGACTATCAAACCACAGAGTCGCCAGCTTAATTTACACATGTCTCGCAAATTTTACACGAGATGAATCAACTCTCCAATTGTGCCTTTAACATTCTTAATGGTTTATTAATTTACCTCCCAAACTAACGCTTATCATTTAATAACCACAGGGGGAGTTAACAGCTCATTAGCAGATATATCATTGCCTACATTGTTACCTATAAAGCAGACTACACTGTGTGAAGCAGACGCTTGATATTTTGACCTTTGATTAGCAGCTCTGACACACATATATGGGAATTTTTAAAGGCACATTTCATTACCATAACAAAGAATCCAGATCCAACAAATATTCAGGCTTCATCTCTCTGGTATCTCAGTAATGAAGACAAAGTGCATGCATACTAGTGACAAATACCAGGAAATAAATAAGAATAAAGTATCCAAACCAAATGAAAGACGGTTCATAATTGGGTTAGTAATGTCTCTGGCACCGTCTGCTCGGTCATTTCCTCCAATCTGCCTGAGGAACAGGGGATCATACAGGCGACACTCTGACCAGGAGGTATTTCGCTGCCGTGTGACAGGTCGCCTTCACGACACTGCTGCATTCTTTCATCAGGACTCTGCCATCATCAACGCTATTTATGACAAGAGGGCCGGAGCTCAGAGAAAGACGAGCACCATCTTCAGATGTATAACACGAAGTGATTTCACAAATCTTTTAATGATTTGTGACCCCTTTGTGGACAGCGAAATTGTGAAATCATGCACCCATAACTTCTCACTTAATCTGTATTACTCTCATCACAACAGAGCAAGCCACTCTATCAGTAAATGCTAATCTCCTAATTAACAAGCTAATTAGGCAATTACAGCTTTGCAGAAGGATGCCTAAATGAAATATGACAACACAGTCACTTTCTACAGCACCTGTGGGTCTTTTCAGATGTTACAATGAGAAGCATGATGACAAAGTGTTGTCTCTACACTCATAGGTGCTTATTCTTATGCCTTGCTTAGCTCATTTGTGCAAATATTGTCATTTGATTTATCCTAATGAATAGTGCATGTGGAGACAACTTGTCAAATCTATTTATATTATTCATTCATTCATTCATTCTTCTTATTATTTTATTTATTTATTTATTTATTTAAACTGACCTGGTTCCTTTTTAGGACACGTTTGTCCTTTTAGAAGTGTTAAAAATCAGTGCATAGATTCGCTCCTTGGTTATGTAAACTCCTTGGCGTTACTGTGAAGAGCTGTCATATATGGAAATGAATTATGTTGACATATGACTGAAAACAACAGTGAATAGTCTTGCAATGCAATACAATGAAGAATCATGCACTGCAACAGAGGAGAGGAACCGGAGCTGTACCTTTGAGCCCTTTTTGACAGGTATGTAGTGTGACTTGACAGCTCAGTATTTCAATGATAAATGCAGTAGTCCTGGGACTCCCATTCACTAAACTCAAGAGTGTGTCGCTCCGGTACTTCAAGGTCAAATGAATGAGCAGAACCACACAACCCTCAGACACGTGATTTTCTTTTTTTTTTTGTACTTATTATTTTTACATAGTGAAATTGTCAAAAATATTATTTGTTAATGTAAACATCAATACATTACAGTGACATATTTTTTAAAAATGTAATCACAGCACATTATACAGTCATATTTTTATTAATTAAAATAAATATCTATCAGTGATCACATTTTTGTTCTCACTAAATGCAATTTTTTCAAATGTAAGAGTACTTTTTCTACTTTTACTCTAAGACATCTTGAAACACCATCATCCCAGACCCTGAAGTGCAAATGGAAAACCAGACAGGTGACAACAGAGCACTGAACACTGGTTGATTGGATCGGGGCTTAAAATAAAATGTACCTCCTTCAGTTGTTCAGCTCTGACTCATTTCCTGGGAAAAGACCACTTCTTTTTCATACATTTTTATATTAAAATGCTGACATGTTAATGTCCATCTTTACTCACTGTGCTCAGAAGTAACATATTTGTCCTGTGTGTAACAAATAATTAAATGCTTTAGGATTGACACTGGTCACATGGTGCAACTTTTGTCTGTTCTCTTTAGAAATGCACAGGTTAAGTTAATCATTCAGGGTATAAACATTATGTCTGCATTACGTGAGTTTGTATCCCCTGGAAAAAATAAAATAATCCAACTGGTTCCTTATTGGCTTTCAAAATAATTCTCTACTTTTACTTAATCCATGTCTCATTCTGCAGAGGTTTTCTGTTTTACTTTTACTGAGCATGAGATGGATTTTATTTGACATCTCTGTAGTTGTTTCTCTTTTATCCTACTTTAGTCTTTAGTCTTTTTCTATTTCATACAAGCATTAGGCCTATCTCTTTTTTGCCATAAAAGCACTTCTCTCTAAATCTGACCCAAAGGCATCCTGTACTAAACACTACAAGTTACAGGGACCTGTTCACATTGATAGCGGTGACTATTTGTCCACAGTATTATGTCAAAAACCTAAGTATTAATAAAAAGAAAACTCTACCGTGTCACTTTAAAAGTCTTGAATTAACAATAATATGCCAACAGAACATTTTTGTGGCCGGAGCATAATGATCAACAGGGTGAATAAACCTTCTGTTCCCAAAAAGAGGAGCCAGGGAATTTTATTTTTTAAAGACTTTTTGCAAGAGAATTATTCACCACCATCAATAACACCTGTAAGTGTAAAAACTTATTGCTTTCTCAGCAGATCCTGCACCTCAGTATAAACTCTGGGCCATGAAGATGAAAGTTGTCAGGTCTTCAGTTTCTGTTTGGCTGATCAGTGCAGAACCCCACAGAAAGAAATGTCACCAAATAAGAGAAAGGGCAAACTGTGTCCAGTGTATGTTCGAATGGAACTGAAGTGATGAAAACATAAGTAAGTAAAGTAAGTTATCTTTATTTATATAGCACCTTTAGCAGACAATGGGTCACAAAGTGCTTCACAGTGCTTTGCACACACACACACACACACACACACACACACACACACACACACACACACACACACTAGTAGGCGTTGCTGCCATGCAAGGAGCTGTCCATCCCTACTGGGGGTAACGTGAGGTTCAGTGTCTTGCCCAAGGACATTTTGACATGTGGAGAGTCAGAGCTGGGATTCGAACCACCAACCCTTCGGTCATTGCACACTTCTTGAAATAATCAGAAATGACAAAAAATAACCAACAAAATAAAGAGGGACAGACGAGGAGATGTTTTACTGTGTTCAGGAAGTGTTGTCCTTTTAATTTTTTTTTTTATGTATTTATTTATTTATTTTTTATTTATTTATTATTTTTTTTATTGTAATGTGGTTGTCTCATGTAATATTTATGTAGCAGCTTCCTTGAAAAACTCCAAACCAAATTTTTCCTCAGGGACACAAATAAAAGAATCTTAAATCTTAAGTTCAGGTTACTTCTAAACATATTCTCTCTTTAAAAAAAAAAAAAAGTTCTTTACAATAGCTGTGTACCATCTGTGCTTCTTTATTCCCACAAATTCTACGAACCTATCATGAATAACCCTGTAATAAAGACCAACTCAACAACAATGGTCTTTTTCTTTACAAATCCTGCATCTAGTTCCATATAATAGCGGTACACAGTATATTTGCTGCCTTGCATCCAGCTCAACAACTTGTCTGCTACCATAGCAACTGCGGAGCAGCACTGAGCAGCGCCGCCTGTTTGTGCAATGGATGTCACTCGTAGCAACGACCAATCAGAAGTTCCCATCCTTTTGTAAGAGCGGTGTGAAGATGGAGGGATGGAGTGGGTGGGCTTTCAGCATCATGCATCTGCCAGTAATAGGACACACGGATCGTCAGTCTTAGTCATTCTAGCCTGGGATTGGTCGAGGACCTTTACTTTCCAATAATATAAACATGTCTACTGCTTGCCTGGCTTGAACCAAGGCTTACAAGGGACTATGCAGTTCTACATCAAACTGTATAAAAACTCTCATTATGTATTTGCCTGTGTTGTAGCAGGGGTAAATCTTTATTATTTGTAGAGAATATGCACATAGCTGCACGTGCACGCGTGAGGAAACGAGGATACCCTGCAACCGCTGCTGCAAGAAAAAGAGAGGGGACTCTGCCGTGCTTTCATCATTATAATCACCATCCTAAGTACTAGCTCTTAACATTTTGTTTTTCGGTGTTCAGGCGAGAAGTGACAAGAATATAGACCCCTCCTCTGCAGGGCGGAGCGTGCATTTTCATTTCGTATTTTGTATTTTTTTTTTAATTTTTTTTTTCTTTCTTTTCTTTTTTTTTTTTACCCCTGGTCCCTGCTCTGACACGTCTGCACTGAGTGAGTGGCATTGGCACACTGTCAATCGCTCACTACCGCTGCCATCAAACAACATAAAACACACACAGGCAGAGGCTGGAGCTCATAAATTTCAGCAGGGCAAGATATTTTTTTGCGCATCGCCTTTATACAGCGTTGTACCCTAATTAATTTCTTCTCGGGCTTTCTTTTTTTTTTCTAAAAAAAAAAAAAGAAAAATCCCAACTTTTTGTACGTTTCATATTTTTATAGTCACATTTGGACACCTATGCCGCAGATTGTGTATTTTTTTTTTAAATACTGTCAATTGTTGCGGGAATCATTTCTGCACATTTATAGTTGGCAACACCTGCAAGCCTAAGATTTTTTTTTTTATTTGTTTACACGTTTCCACATTGGATATTTTGTTGCCGGTGATTCGTGAAGAGGATTTGGACATTTTGGAGAGGAAATGCGCCGGGAATCCCAAGAAGAGCGCTAATAAATGAGAGATCACCAAGGAGCGTTTCTGTCTATATCACCCGTCAAATCCCAGAGAAAAGACAGATTGGCATGAGGATTCGTGCGGGATACGATGGACACCGACCGCCAATTTTGACAAATAAGTTTTAATAAGAAAAGAACGATTTATGCATTTTTCTACAAAGACGTTTACGCGTTTTGGCACTTTGGACCGCGCGTAAAAATACGAGAGGACAGCAACAACTTGGACACAAGAATTACGCTAAACATCATTTATAGTCTGCATCTTTCCAAAAAAAAAGGTGTTTGGTCCACATCGGTGAAGACCCACACATCCCGTACATCTATTCTTGTCTGCGGCATATGCTATAGCCGATTTCGTATATGAGTTTTTCAATTTGTGTGGCTCAGTGCACAGACTCTTTAGCGGCTAATATGGACGATCAAGCCCGGATCATGCAGTCGATCGGCGGTGTCAGTCTTGCTGGCCACTCGGTACAAGGAGGCATGGCACTGCCGCCTCCACATGGACACGATGGGACAGACGGGGACGGAAGAAAACAAGACATTGGTGACATTCTGCATCAAATTATGACCATAACTGATCAAAGTCTGGACGAGGCGCAAGCAAAGTTGGTTGATTTCTATGTTTTATTAACTTCGCACTCCAAAAACACTGAACGCATCATTATAGAGATGTGGCCCGTTTAACTTAATTCCCTCATGCATAACAATAGGCTCGAGTGTCTTTAATGATAATCCCATACAAAGGTGCATTTACTGCCTCAACAGGGCTCAAACATGACAAAGTTGTCTGTGATGGAACCAGAGCATTTTTTTTTTTATTATTATGTAAATGTGAACCTGAGTGAGGTTTGAGTTAAAAGTTGCTGTGCACAGATGTTCTATAGTTGTTTAAAAAAAACTGCAACAAATCAGCAAAACTATAAGTTGTACTAAAAAGCCAATGTCAGCAGACTCATTTCATCACTACAACTGTAAATTAAAATGCAAGACAAAAAAATAATATTTGTCTAATCAGCAGAAAGTGACTTTTTTTCCCCTTTAGTTTGAGAAAACTACAATAAATAAGATTTGAGGAATAGTGTTAGACTGGAGCGATAGGAATGAGGTAGTGATAAGTAAAGTTCATGTCTTAAGTTGTGTCCTTGTAATTGTTTAAAATGTGTAGCAGTGAACTTATTTCACTATTTTATTTTGTCTTATACTGAAACAGGAAACATGGACTGAACTGTCACAGAATGAAACCAGCACTCTTCAGCGTTCTCTGTGAAATCAAAGAAAAAACAGGTAAGATACATGTGCAAGTGTGTGAGAAATATTTAAGTCAAAGAAAGAGGGAATATCAGAACTTGTGTACAATTTTACCTCCCAGTGATCTTATGGCAGCCAGCATCCAGGTTACAGGGGACCTCTGCCCAAATCAATCAATCACTGTTTTTAACATGCCTTTGTGCACTACAGAAACAGTACTGTTGTCAGAGTGCAGGTGATTTTTTAAGTGAAGGTGCTTGTTTTTTTACAGGAGCATATTTTCCATCACTGTATGTTAGAATTTAAGCAGGAAGGGAGCTCCAGCTTTCAATCCCACTACTCTGGCACTGAACAGGATGGGGAAATCCCGTAGCATATGCTTTGCATAGTTCAGATCACACAGAATTCATGCTTTATAGACTAACAATTATGATATTTAATATAGAGTATAATGGCAAACACATGTTCAATTAATAATGCACTTGTCAATGAAACTGCAACCTGACTCTCCTGCTTTTCTAAAATTGTACATACTACTTAGTTGAGAGGATGCACATATTGAAGCTTGGTGAAGTTTTTTTGTTTTTTTTTATTAATATGTTTACATTTTATTTATTTTTAAAGTTGAACTGCATGGCATGATTACACTTCAATCTGGAAATTTCTTATGACCATACAAGATTGGAAACTTTCTGCATGCAAATTTATATAATACTACTATCCACATGTATAAGATATATTTTAAGATATTGATTCATTTATACTAGTTTTTTTTTTCACCATTTTTTCCCTATAGTGGTTATTTTTAATAACTCAAACGCTATAGTATAATATGAAGTGCTCACTTCAATGGAAAAGGACATTTTCTCTAATTTCTTTTTTTCAAATACTTACACTAGACACTTAATTTAACTGATCAAATTAATTATATTTTTGAGGATAATATGTTTTTAGAGTCTGTATTTATTTTGCACTCTACTTGCATGTCAGTGTAATTAATGTTAATGAAAATTCTTGCTTCATATATTCAAGTTGTGGAGCGTACATTTAAAAAAAAATTAATTAAAGAATCATTTGTGAGGGAACAAAAATGAGAAAATAATGCTGTATAATTTGGTAAAATTAATGGTCTGTCAGATTTGTGACCTTTGTGCATTTTATGAGGAAATAGGCTTAGGGGAGATCATAAAAGTTTATGAACTTCCCCAACACAGGTGGCGTCTGTAGATGCAGGAGAGGGTCCAGAGTGTATCCGAGCTGCTCTGCTGTTTGAGCCAGTTGAGTTCAGACAAAGCAAGAAATAGAGCAAGAGAAACAGAGGACACAGGTCGCACATGATGCCAGGTTCTATATGTGCGTGCAGTCACTGGTTTCATGTGAAAATGTTTTTACATCAGTGCATATGTTAAACGTAGTCCAGCGTGAAAGTGCAACGACCCACTTTTTTTTTTTTTTTTTTAATCTTAAACTTATTTTACATTTAGGGAAACTTAGAATTTGTGTCTTGGCATGAGCGACCTAAATTTAAACTTCCTGGTTTGTTTGTTGAAACTTGTTTGACGGCTCCAGTGGGGATGCTTCAGACTCTGGAGTTTAAACACTTAAATTAACATTATAAAGCGGATGAAAATGACCTTATTATAAAATATGTATGTAGATGTGAGTGAGTGCATGTGCCTCAGTGTGAGTTTCAGAACGAGACGAGGCAGAGGAAGAGAGGGAGAATGAGGTTGTGTGTGTGTGTTTTGTGTGTGTGTGCATGGTTAACCTGTGGTTTAGAGTCACAGCCTCCCCCTTTTAGCCATTGACAGAGCTCAGCTGGTCTGGTGGCCTTGTTGACCGGCCTGTTTTTCCAGCACACAGTGAGCCTTTCACTGGCTCCTGTAGCATCGTTCTGAGGGCTTCCTTGGTCCTTTCATGTCCCCTCATATGGCACAGGGGCTGCTGTCTTTTAGCCATGGGATCCGCTGGGGATGAAAATTACTTTTAATAATAAATTTGAAAGCAGTCCAAGAATCATCAGTGTAATTACTGTGCGCATGTATCAGTTATCCAGACACAGTGTCTAGTGAATGGATGAATAGTGAGGCTAAGGTTCGACTTCAAAGCATTAGATGTTTTAATACACGTTTTTTCATGAAAGCATTATTTTGCGATCAATGGTGAGGCCAAATCTGGGTGACGAGAACAATCTGAGAGTTGATTTTCTTTGTCTTTTGAAGGAGAGGAAAACAAGTGAATTTTGTAGTGATATTAAGATATTCTGAAAGACTTTTAAGGCTGTTAAGAAGTTTCTGGCACTCTTCTGACTGCTATTGTGGAGCTACAGCATATTTCTGCATTGCTAATGCCCTAGAAGTATTAATTCACTTTGATATGCTAATTAGAGAGCATTATGCAAGAAATGAGATTAAGTGGCAGCATGAAGTCATTTGCCTGTCACTAAATTGAGTGTTTTTAGCAGGAGGGTTTTTTCCCCCCCAAATTTCCTTGGTTTTGCATTTAAATAAGCTAAATGTGAGATTTGGATGACAAGTGGTGTTCTTTGTCCTTCATACTGTGATGTGTTTTTCTTTAGCTATATATGTTTAGAAAAAAAAAAAAAAAAAAGCAATTAAAATTGTTTTATTCCCGATCATTTTCCTTTCCGTTTTTGCACAAAGGACACATTCATGTTGTACCTTTTTCCCTTGGGCTGTATGAGAAGACAATGGATGCATTCAGTGAAAATTGCCTTGCGATTCAGATGAGTTTTGCAGTTATTCCTCTGTGCTGGGTTTGTTTTATCCTGCTGGCTACTCCCTTGTCTTGCTCTCATGCTTGGAAGAGAGGCTCACAGCAGCAGCAGTGGGAGCGGCAAGAATAACAAAGGTGAAAGATTACCTCCATATGGTATTTCTGACCAGGAAAAGAGAGGTTCTGTAGCAAGACTCCTCTTTGATGTGAGGTTTAATCAATAGAAAGAGATTACAGAAAACTATTACAGGCTAAATCACGGAGTGCCACAGAGAGGCTTAGCCCTCTCCACAGCTCTCTCAGCTGCATGGCGCTTCTTTTGGCTGCGTATTGACTTGTTGTTTTCCTGACCTTTGACTCGTCAGGTTCAGAAACGGGGGGTCTGGAGAGAGGTAGGAGAGAGGGAGAGAGTATGGCAGATTCAGCCTGATAAATGCGCCGATCCAGTGTTTAAAACAGTGGATTAGGGAGGGACTACTCTCACAGTCCGAGCCAATGTCGGCATCCTGGAGCACAGATTTGATTTGTCTTCTGCCAGCCGCTAAACATGCTTTCATCTATGTTTATTAGTTTGCCTATGGTATATGTAATGTTGAGCTGAGAAGACTGTGTTAACTAAATACAGTTCAGGATGAGCCTGTAATTAACCACATGCAAGGCTGACTAAAAGCATTACCTGGAGTAAATAGAGTTAGGACTGAGGAGGTAAGCATTTCTGAAATCTACAGGGAACATTAATTTCAATGTTCCCTGACATAGTTAATGGGCCCTCTCATTCCTAACGGGTTATTATTATTATTAACACAATTATTATTTGTAGTAATAAATATGAGCTAAATGTGAGTTTTTATGAGGTCAACATTTATTCAATACACACATTTATTAAAAATACTTTATATATGAACCTAATGTAGCCTGTATAAAAACCTATATATGTGTATATTAGTTTTGAAAAGCCTCCAGTAAATGCCTGACAGAGAACAGAAAGCTATTCAGCAGGAGAGACAATTGACTTTGGCTGCTTTTTGTCTCAGAGAGCCCCAGTGATGCGGCTGCAGTGACTAGATAGTGTTGTGCCGAATGGCTCACACACAGCTGGGTTCCTGACTGGCTCAATGGCAGGGCCACTAGTGCTTCCTCCTCTAAAGCATGAGAGGGACCGGGAAGATGTGCCTATTATCTAAGAAGCTCCCAAATACCCACCATTTCCCATCGGTTAAGATGAAAACAGGGAGAGCCAGACAAAGAGGAAAGGGAGGAAAAAAAAAAAGAAACAAAGACTAGATATCAGTTTCATTTGGAAGGCTAAATGCTTTTTTTTTTTTGTTGTGGCGATAGATACCTTTGTGCCGGTGCTGTCTGGTGTCTATACAGCTCCTGAAATCTGGTTTTTGTACCATGATTCAGTGCTGTCCCTCCATCTGCACACAGGATAACCCATCTTGCACATGTCTCTCCCGCTCCCCCTGCATAGCTTGAAGCGATTTCTGCGGGCTCCTGCACGATCAACAGCTCATAATTGTTTTTTGCACATACGTTATGCAAATGAGTCTTTATAGCAACTGGCATAACAATTAGCATCCTCCAACAATATTTTAGTAGGTTAATTGCGAAATTTCTGAATTGTACATCTGAGTTGTTAATTAGGCATGACAGAGGTGGTGAAATAGTTATCTTCAGGCAGTGGCAGCCAGCAGAGGCTGCTTGGGATGCAAAAAGGAAGGATTGATTGAAATTAGTTTACAGCAGAAGGAGCAGGGCTGTTGGAGACTCTTTGCATGCCCCTCTTCCTTTTTATGGTGTCTGTCTGTCGCTGAATATAAAAATAAAAACATGAGGAAGCTGGGAAGGAGCTAGTTTGAACATTGACCCCCTGTAGAAATAGATTGCACTTTTGTGTTGATTTGAAGACACGTCTGATGAAAACGGAGATGTGAACGATTAAACTTGTTCTCTTGTCGGGGCTATGGCATGAGTTAGCAAGATTTTTTTCTTGAATGCATCAGTAGTGCTGCGCTCTTGTCAAAGCAGTAAAAGACCTTTGACCTTCCAGACATACTCCAACCAAATTTTCCTTTTTCAAGAGTTAGATTTTGTGCTGCTTTGAAGCGACTTTCTGCACTTTTCATCTGACAACTAAAAACATGTAAGATTTTGTGCTTTGTGAATATTAACGGCAAAAAAAAACAAAACAGCAGCAGCACAAATAAATTAACTTCTGATTCACTTATGATTATGATGTAATGTTAAATAATGCCCTTTTGTTTCATAGTATGTATTTAACACTGCGCATGATATGCTTGCTTTCAACTCCAGCTCAAATTTATTCAGGACTAAAAGATTTGTGTTTTCACCCTCCGTGAGTCTCCTGTGTCATGATGTCCATTACTATGTCACTGGATGGCCAAGCTATGTAATGCCATAGAGCTGGTTATTAGTGTAAAAAGGGTTAGAGTGAAAGACTGGTGCAAAGCAAGTCCTCTCTCAGTAATGACTCTGCTATTTATAGGTCCCTATTTCATTAGCTCTAGTGTTTCAGGGAAGAGTTTTCCTCATGGGACAATAGACACCATGATGTTCATTTACTCTGTACACATTACATGTGGACCACTAAATGACCTATCATTTGTAAGTGCAGGAACAATGAAAACAGTTGTGTTTTCGTCACTCGTTTTGTTTTTCGTTCACATAGCCTTTTCTGGAACTCAACCCTTTGATAGATGTACTGTTACTTAAATGTTTC
The DNA here is from genome assembly GCA_029814505.1 of Siphamia roseigaster. NCBI lineage: Eukaryota > Metazoa > Chordata > Actinopteri > Kurtiformes > Apogonidae > Siphamia > Siphamia roseigaster. The sequence continues at coordinate 22,976,819 of JAPTYR010000031.1, read as the reverse complement.
GCAGACAGTTAAATGTCTGTGCTCGCCATGATCCTTTAGCATGTGTGGGGTTGTAACTCCTACAGGTGATGGGTTTTGTAGATATAGTGATGCAGGAATTAGCAACGGAGGCAGCAGTGTGTAAATATTTGCATTTTCAGTCTCAATTTGAAGATTTCACACAGTGTAGAGACAGACAGCCCTGCAGACTGACACTTGTTACCAGTTTCTGTTCACCAATACATAATAACACACTGTCGTCACTTTTCTTTTCTTTTCTTTTCACCAGAATGTTCCATAAAAACAAAAAAAAGGGAAAATCTGCACTGTCTTTTCCTCATTTACAAGCATGAAAATGAATCTTCTCTTCCCATTGTTCCATATGCCATTGTTCCACATGTTTCATACATTAGAATGATATATTGAAGGCAGAAATGGGAAAAAGACTGCAATGCAATGAAAATTTAATCAGCGTCTTCTGCTGCTTTAATAAGGCAAATAATTCTTATTGGCTGCTGTGTTAAGATTTCTAATATTTAATTCATAACAAACATTGCATTATTCTGCTTTTGCCCTAAGACAAGCTCCACTCTGCTGCCTGCCAAAAGGCAACCATGGGGAAAAAGATGTAAAAGGAACTGCACACTGAGCATTTTTCTTTATCAGTTGTGGCATGATCCCAACATTTTTTATTGATGATATTTTTGAATCTAAGAGTATACGCAGAGTAAATATAATTAATTGTATTTCTGGAACTGATGACAGGGAAAAAAAAAAACGTATACGGGCCGCTACCTGGTGAACAAATATCCAACTGTTTGTAATTTTTTTTCAGAGGTCAGTGAAGTTTGACCATTTACTAAGCATATCATCTTTTATTTTCTTAAGTCCTTGAAGTTCATTTTTGTGTCTGAAGTAATGGAAAGATGGCGAGGGGCCAGGATCTAGGTGCTGGCTCATGTTACAGTGAAACGGCGGGCCCTGTTTTCGTCTCTCGGTGAAATGGCTTAATTGGTGTCAGAGCCCCAGGGATAAAGGCCTCTTGCTCTGAAACACAGCCACACAGGCCCTGTCTTCCCTCAACCAGGAGGAACGGCCGGCGTCTGCTGGTGAATGAGGACTAAGCTGTGGCATAACAATACCAAATGATGTTTGGGATGACAGAAATTAATATGCGCTTGCTCCCAGAAAGCTATGATTAATGATGCCGAGCAGGGGAATGCTGTCCCTCCTTTTACTCCTCTTTGATGGGGACTGAAAAGCAAAAAAAAAAAAAAAAAGGCTGGTTTCTCCTCTCTTTAGAAAGTGGAGGTCATCCAGAGTACATTACTGCTATTCTTCTCTGGCTTTTTCCTCAAGCGGGAGTCAGGAATGGACTGAGTGTTTGTAATGAATTTTGGAATGATTCACTAACATGGAGAGGTAGTGTATTGTTCTGAGGTGTGGAGCTCAGAGACACTCACCTGCATAAATAAGGGGGAGGGGGGGATCCATGAGTTTAATTTGAATAATTTCACATCTGAATATCATAATTCCAAACATATTTTTTATAAAACGTGTAAAAAAAAAAAAATCATTACCTTTATTTTCCTGAAAAAAAGACGCATTTCTAATTTTAATAATTCTAAACTTTGCAACTGATGCTCTTTTTTCATATGAAATTGTATACACACACACATTGATTCAAAGCCAAACATGTGAACAAAATGGTGGTGTGCTGTTGCCATGATAATGATCTGTATCTGTTGTGTCCTAGGAGGAGACACATGAATATTTAATTGTGTCTGCTAGAGAGATCCCCAGACCCTTCTGTTCATTTCTTACTTTCTCTAATGCGTTTCTACGCTCCCAGGTACTTCCTCTCTAAGTAATGGAGAATTAAAGCGTGCATTAAAATGATATAAATTGCAATGTAAGGGATTTCTAAGGACATTTGTCTCTGCACAATGCGATGGAAATTCAAATAGCAAGTTTTGACAACGGGCATTCTGCTGACACGGTGTATTTGCCTCATGTTGGCTTCTCAAATAAGCATTTCCTCTGTCAAAGTGATTGATATGTATTAAGCATGCACTTTTTACATCATGGGGTTCTGGAAGATGATGTGGGTGCAAGGATATGAGTTTTAAACACTGAATGAGTTCCCCCTCATATTGATCTATTTGTGTTCCCGGAGTGGCAGGTGCTATACGAAGACTGTGTCAGCTTTGATTGTTTGTGTCAGTGATCCGAGCCGACACTGAGCTCTCTTACTGTTCGTCACTGCACTTGCTTCCTCTTGATGAATGGCAGCACACAGCACAGATCCACAAAAAACTCATGTCTACGCTGTCTCACAAACACTGTGAATCAGCGCTGGTCTTCGGAGTTTATTTATCAGTCATGTACACCTGGATTTTTTATTTATTTTTTTTTAAATTCACATGCAAAATTGTGGGACATACCTGTTTTCTTTACAGGGAATATCATGGAGTGTTTTTCTTTATGCAATTAAATAAAGTGAAGCTTGTTATCAGTTATGGAGACAGAGGAGGTGTGGTTTTGTACCATCTGTAAATATTCAAGATTAGTTCTTAACCTGTGTGTGTGTGTGTGTGTGTGTGTGTGTGTGTGTGTGTGTGTGTGTGTGTGTGTGTGTGTGTGTGTGT
>JAPTYR010000031.1:22943961-22954451 GCA_029814505.1 Siphamia roseigaster | reverse complement strand
ATAAAAAAGTAAAATATATAAATAAAAGCCACTGCTCAAATCTACTCCATGATGTCTGTGACAGAATATAGTTTATATGCAACATTAGCATGAATCCATAAACCCAGCCAAATTTGTTGGGCATACAGCTTTAAGTGGGAGCAGCAGAGTTTGTGTTGTTAGGGGCATTCTTGTATCTACAGTGGTGTTTACTCACATTGGCAATTAATTATTAATGCAGAAGCACTGAGAGGTTACAGCGATATGGCGCTCAGGCTTTCCAAGCACTGTCTATATATGAACAGTCAACAGAGTGAGAGCTTCAAAGCAGCCCTCTGAAATGTTTCAGACTCTCATGGAGAAAGCTTATTACAGTTGAAATGTTTTTCTAGGAGCCCCAGATATTCTTTGTAAATGCTATTGCCTAGAAAATATGGGGTATTTTTGTTTGTCTATATCAAGAGACATGCAAACAAAGAGACAGTCAGCACTTGCAGCTTACTTGGCGTGAGTATTGCAGTTCACAAGCAAGAACTTGTTTGTGCGAAAAACTGTGAAGATTTGACAAAAAGCTAAGATGTAGAATTCCATTTTCCATCCCTTAAAATATATCTATTTTGGTAACACCACTCATTATGCTTGAAATGTGCACAGTGCCAGGTTAATCAATTTCTTCCATTAATCATAGATCATATGTCTGAAATGGCACAGGCTGTGAGGGTGTTAATAATGAGTCTGGAGATAAACATCAATTGGCAATCTTTTTGAGGCATCTTTGTTGCCTGCAGAGCCCTTCTGATGACACCTCTGTGGATCTGCTAATGGAGGAGGACCTGTAAGGCAATCCCCTGGCCTTTGTCTGACCCCTTTGTGGAGCTGAATTCTTCAGATGTTTGCAGGATCAATTCACTTAATCTGTAGCACAGACTAGGGCCAGAAAAAAGAGGACAGGGAGAGCATGGGAGAGGGAGGAGGGGAAAGGGTAGCAGACAAGCGCCTCACTCTGTCTGAAGGCTGAGCATTCAGTGCGCAGGGTAAAGAACTGCAAATGTCTGCCTGTTCTGTTATGCACCATTGTTTCATACAGAGCTCGAAATAGACAGAAACAGTGTAGCAGCTGAGCTCTGGCAGGCAGTGCGTTTTATTACTCCTAGCCCATAGACTTTAGACATTAGTGAATATGGCTCATTAAATGGCATGGAATGTTACCATTTTACATAATTCCTTCTGTATCGTTGTTGTAAATGGAATCCTGTTTCTGTCCCTGACTGCACTCCAGTCACTCAACACCCATTACAGCTTTCCCATCAGGTCCTTGCAGTCCTTGAAAGCAGCTATCTATAATTTCAGGTCTGTGACACTCACACAAAAAAACGTGTGCTCTACGAACTTAATGGTTTGGTGTGGTTGATGTTGGAAAGGAAATAAGAGGAAATCTGAAGGAATATCTGAGAATAAGGCGATGATGTATTCAGATGGCTGAAGAAACCAGGGTGGGCAACAAATATAAATAATGTATGCGGCAGGGCTCTTAAGCATAAGCTGGAATTTGCTCCCATACTTTTTGTTCTCAATCACCTTGATGAAACAATCCTGAAGCAATGGCTCTGATGGCTGTGTGAATGAGACCACTGACAAGCTGATTTTCCACCCCTGGCATGAGGCTGCTTTCTCCACTTAATGTTCTTCGATAAAGTGTTGCACAGAAGTAAACTAGAAGAGCCTCCACTCCTGACACATGTGACAGTATTTGCATCAATTATGCAGTCTACGGCTGCGGCAGGAGGGAGCGGAAAGGAGGGGAGGAGATAGGAGAGAAAAGGGTTAGTGACAAGATGCAGAGACAGAAATGAGAATTTCTTTTTAAAATGCATTCTTTAGAAAATAACATTCAAGATCATTTACATGAAAGCGGCTGCAGTAGTGAACTCGACAAAGCAGCAACAAAGTCTGTGGAGCGTTTTGACACTAAAGACTTTGGCAAACAGAGTACAGTATAATAGATAGTTCTTTGTCTTCTCTGTATTCACTGTACACTGAATATCTACCCTGAAGAGTACAGGAGGAGACAGTGAAATGAGGAGAGAGACTGGCTTAGAGAGGATAGAGAGCTGCGTCTTGAGTCCCTTATTGCGATAGTCAGTTGGTACTACTAGGCCAAATAAGAGTTATAAATAAAAAGTGCTTCACAGGAGTTGGAGTATCACTGACTGAGTGAACACACACGGATCGTCTGTAAATGAAAAATCCCCCAAAAAGATAATTTTTCAGATCCATATGCAACAAAAAGGGATGAATATATTTCTATAAATACTGCACATGGAAGATGTTCTCTTGTGCCGGCTAACAATAAACGATATTTGCAAATCCATGAGATTGTAATTCCCTAAAAACCACAGCAGCGGAGGGAAATGGCTGCTTATTGGCAGAAGGAATAACTTTTAAAACCGTGTCCCAGTTTCAACAGACTTCAGCACAGCATTTTATTTCACTGTGTCCAACCCTATTTCACATTCTAGTTAAGTACACTTACAAATGTGCTGTGCCATGGTTTCTAACCTCTCATATACATGTGAATCCACATGCGCGCACAGACACACACACACACACAGTCACATCACTAGACCTGTCACTGCCTTTTATCCATCGTCAGCCTTCAGCTGTATGGTTTATCCGTAGTGACACTATAGCAAAGTGCTTGACTGCTTTTTGCCAACAGACTGCAACACTTTAACTGTACTTAGTCATGCATCATTATGGCAGACTCAAAGCGGTGTGTCTGGGAACGCCTGCAGATGGTGGAGGCTGAACCATTTGGAACGGAAGGCTGTGTGACAATGATGCTTATTGCATGAGTAAGTGTGTACGGACACCGGAGTGTATCTATGCACTAGTAATGAATAGGAGAAAAAAAAAAAAACGGCAATAGGTTCTAATGAAAAGAGTGTACAGCTGCTAATTCAACAGGCTTCAGGAGACTGCTTTGTGCTGACGGTCTGTTTGTGTGTTATGATATATGAAATCTACATGTAAGTCTTTGTTAGAAGGAGCCTTTTATGTGTGTATTGATCAGTCATTGTTTACTCCAATCGATGCTGACTTCGTGAAATGCAGCCTCCTCTCTATGCTTTACAGAGATTTAACCCTCTTGCGCTGCATTTTACCGCTTTGTTCTCTCCTTCAAATCTTCCTCCTGCTAAAAATGTGATAGCATTACTGTCACTTGTCACTTTCTCTTTATTTCAACAGATGACAAAGCTTTTACATTCGCTATTCTCTTCCACACATGGGTATTTCCAACAGATCTCTTCTGCTATTGAAAGATAAATGTTAACTTCATTCAATTGAAACTCATTCAGGGCTCATACAAAGCTGGCTTCTTTATTCTTAAAGGAAATGAAGAAACCATTAGCAAAATATTCACTCACGGAGAAAGAGAATCTTATCTTTATTCCGCATGACCATGCAGAGCCATATTCCTTTTGACATCATTATGTAAAACCAATTTCTCTTTCGTATCATTTCCACCGTGCTGCATTACCACATCTATACACTCACTATTCTTTATTACAAAGTAGGTGGCCTGGAGGAAAATATATGCATTTGTTCCCTATGGCATAAAATATGCATATAGGTGCCTCATTTCATCTCCAATCTGTGTTATTCCTTTAAAAATTCACCACTGCCTGCAGTCTCTGTTTAATATTTAATTTGACAACTTTTTAATCTGTCTTTGTGCGATGATGAAGTAATCGTCAACTGTCAGAAAAATGATTGAGGTGTACAATGGGATAGAAGTGACTCATAGGTTGTAGGCCTTATTTGTTTTGCCTCAGCCCTAACCTAAGCTTGAGGGGGAAAAAAATTATTTTTCACACCCTAATTTATCTTTCATCTTTATTCATCTTTTCTCCCAGGCCCCACACACAAAGCGAAGTATAACATTCATACATCATTCATAGTTTGTTTACGAGCATCCAGTTTGGAAATCAAAATAGACCTTACTTGGTAGGGTATTTAAAAGACTGTATTTAAATGTGTGCCCATGCAGCTTTTCTCATTGGGTTTGAAAAGTCCTATACTTATTAGTCAGAACTGCAAAGCAATGATAATTACACACAGTCTTTTCTTAGCTCCTCTGATCTTTAACTATCACTGATTATCCATCAAGCTGGCTAAATAATTAGTGGGAATGTCTCATGAACGAGCCACCGACAGATGCTGTAACACCCACAAGGTGAACATGGGTGCACTTTCTCCTCAGTGAGGAGACCAAAAAGGAATAAACAAAACAAATAGATAGTGGTGCAACTCAAATGAATGTTACAGCTGGCTCAGATGAATGATCAGCTTCTGCTAACACTGTAGCACCACCTCTGCTGGCCTTTCTGGCAATCTGGCCATGTTGGGCCCCCACTGTGGAACAGCATGGCACTGGGAGTTGTAGTAGCCAGTCCCCCCATAGCCCCAGGCTGCCTCTACCTTTGGTATGCTACTCAAGGTTAAAGGGATCCCAGTTGGGTGTTTAACAGTGTTGTGCTCGGATCTGACTGGCTTTTTCCCCTTTTTGACACTATCTGGGCTACGGAGAGTAAAATTGAAAAACTACTTCATCCACAAATGTTCCTGAAATATTTAACATTTTACATTATGCGATATTCGAAACAGTTTATCCACTGTGTAGATCTCTGTTTCAACTGAAGAATATTCTATAGCAGACCTCTATGCCCCAAACCGCTGAAATACTCTTATAAAGTTGCAGGGGTAAGTGATTTGAACCATTTTACTGTGAGGATATGCTGTTTGCCATACACGTGCAGCTTTTGCTGACATTCATTTTGAAACCACTCGGAGCTACCACTTGCTACTCAGAGTAACAATGCTGGAGGAAAAGTGCCTGCTGAGCTCTACAGTGAATATACCTCTGACCCAGACCGAGGAGAGGGAGATTTATGAAATCCACATGTTTAATACATTTCATTTTGTCCAAGGGATTTGTATTGCTTACCACAGTATTTTAGGGTTGAAACATTCTGTATAGTCACAGCTTGTATTGTCTGAGGAGAATAAACCCTGTCCACTTCTGGCTGCTGAAGATTTGTTTTATAGCACCTCCCTTTTCCTTACACACATCAGCCATGCACTGTCTGAGGTATTGCATCTTGTTGTGCTAAGGTGTTAGGTATACACACCCTTAATCTTTAATGCATAATCCCCTGAAAATCCGCTACATAAATGAAAAAGATAACCCTCATATCAGTCCTGTGACAGAAAATAAGATAGCTAGGTAATTTAATAAAGGATTGATGCTGGCCCCGGTGTGATATGGTGTGTGACCTTTGTGTGTTCATTGTGTAGTTTCGGAGCAGACGTGCCACTGTTACCTGCTTGTAGAGGAGTTCTTCCTATTCTGAAAAACCCATCCAGGGAACGGTAACATCTGCGGCGACAAACAGGACGTACCATATGGATTAAAGCACATGGAGGGTAGTCACTGAAATATTTGCTTTTCCAAAGTGTTGACACAGTATGAAAAAAAGGAGAACCATGGCTGTGCTTTCCCCCTGTAATCAGGTAGCAGTTATCGCAGTGAAGTGTTTGCCTACCTAATGGTGTTTCCATTTTGCGTGAGTCTGTGTCATCGGCTTCGCATTTGAGGCACAGGCAGGAAGGATCTGCCTTCTCCACCTCTCCAGTAAGTGCAGGCCTGCTGAGGCTTAGCATAAAATACTTGTGTGTTTGTTCTGTCTGTGCAAATCAACAAAGAGACAAACTGATGAGCAGACTGACAAAGAGAAACATCATAACCTTGGTCAGTCATTGCTGTATAGAGAGCATTTAGCTCATTTAGCAGCTGACCACGAAAAGTCATAAATACTCTTCCCAAGGAATGCTTGTTTTACATCTAAAATGCACTTGAGGGTAATGTTGACAGATATAGCTTGTGACGAGTGATAGTCAGAATGTATGAGCGCCCATAATGCCGCTGTCAACCTCTGGTGCCAGACTGAAAATAAGCAGTTCACCTCTGTTTTCATTCAGGAGAGTGCAGCAGACAGCACCGGCTTCTCCGCTGTATTTATTGACTTGTTTTACTAGCCTGAAACAGGGTGCTTTTATACGGGCCTGCTCAGTCTTAAGACTCTCCAGACATTTACATTATTCCTGACTGAGTTACACACACATATAAAGGAGCACGTCCGCAGGCTAGGTTAGATATATGTTCTCTTTCCACTACTCTTTTTCTCTTACATTCATACACCATTTTGTTACCCCACCATTTTAGATATTGTTACACTGCGCTTTCCGTCTATTATTACTGTACATTACACACGCAGGCCATCTTTTTGTTTGAAAATGATTTATTTCACCTAATTTTTTGTCTTTTTCTGCTCTAAAAACAAATTCACTGCTTTCATACAGCATATTGAATATTATATATATACTTTTTTTTCCCTGTTCATGCTCAATCTGATTCAGTTGTACAAAAGCATGGATTTCATGAGGCTCTAAAATTCATCCTTTGCTGACTAATCTGCGCAACTGCAGTAGAAGATAATGAATCCCAGCACCAGAGTCACAGCCGACACCATGATCCCCCCACCCAGCCTAAACCTCCAGCAGTATTTACATGATATTTCATTTTAGAATAAACCTCTTTTCTCTCCCACTGTGAAGATATTGAACTCTTTCACACAGATGTCATCTTAACCAAAGCTTATTAAAAAGATGGACATCAAAGTTGTGGGTGCCCATTTATCTTATAGCACTCTAATTGGCCACCACAGGCAAGAGAACAACTAACTCCAAAATAGGAGCCGTCGAGTGGTTGGGTTAAGAAGAGGATGTCTAAAGACCCTCAGTGGATTCATTGCCAATAAATCCTCTAGAATGGAAGCAGGGCTTTTCTAGGGGTATGGAATTTCACAAATACATTATGAAATGTGATACGCTGAATTAGCTGAACGCTTATGGCCGAAGGGTTTGGTTTTTTTTGTTGTGGTGTGTTTTGTGGTTACATTGTCCCATGCTTGACCTGCAGTGTCTGTGTTTGCTTGACATCATAACAGGCAACAGGAGGAAGTAGGCTATGCACTGAAAAGGTCAGACAGTGAGGTATAGCCATAAGCAAACTGAGATTGCATTTTGCTAGCTTTTATACAAACGGGATTGTTTTGAATTAACCATTCACAACAATGGATGAAACAGTTTATTTAGCCAGAGTCACTGCTACTCCATCAAACACCACACACAGGCCTGAGGTGAATAATGTATTATGTTTTCCACTCAAGTGGGCAATAAAAACACAAAAACAAAGTCATTAATTGCCCACATACAGTAACCAAATGCCATCAAGAGCCTGTGCTCTCATTAACCTGGCACCTAATTATCTGCCTCCAGTCTGAGTCCTGACAAGCCCCACCATCTGAACCCTCAGCTTGGTTGTGTTGCGTTGTGTTGTGTCAGCACTCGCCAACCGCAGCCAAGGCACCATTAGGTACAGAGAAGACAAAAGCTTCTTGCAAGCAAAGGTTCCCTCTGCACACACCACCACAATGTTCCTCCTGTTAATGCCTTCCCTTCCAATTAAATCTGCAACTGTTAATTATTGTAATTATGAGAGTGAGCTCCCGGCTTTACCCCCCCCATCTCTCCCTGCCGGTGTGCAGAGACGCTACGGGAGATGTTGTGTTGCTTCAGTGGCGCCTTGTCTCTGCACCAGTGAAGCCCTAGCAGAGTATTGGATGTGGAGGGGGACCTGGTACACTTGACAGGGGTGACGTGAGGGAGATTGCACAGTTCATCTTGGATAACTGGGGAAGCAAGTTACAACCTATAGCCACGCCTCCAGTCTAGCTCATTAAATGGTGTGTAAAGTACATGCTGGGAATAATTAGTGCCAAATAACCTTTTCTTGCTACCTTGTTCACAGAATGTCAGACAACAAAGTGAAGTATCATCAGTAGATGTACAATCAAAATATTCAACGAGTGAAATGACAGGTGGGAGATGATATTCTCACCGCAATCATTCACTCATTCACTTATTCTGTTCTCATGGTGTTCTTTAAGAGATATTTGCAATGGATCTGAAGTGATGTGTTGAGTATAAGGAGAGCTGAAAAAGAGTAGATGGCAAGCCGGCTGCCTGTTAGGTCTCTGCGTGTCTCAACATCCTCTTTGGCCTGCTTCTGTCACAAGCTGTTGTTTGGTTTGGGCCTGATCTGCCCAGCCACTCCTTACACAGCACTCTGCAGACCTAGCAGTAACCTGCAACATAAGGCTCAAGATTCTTCCAAAGACAGAGCTCAGGTGTATGTAACCTTCGGTACTGGAAGTGGATGTTCTTCGGAACTTTATCAGTCCTCACATAGGATGCAGTGAAAATCAGCATGTCAAGTGCAGTCATACTCTAGTGTCATAACCTGTTTCCTTGTAGCGGAGTTTTTGCACGCTAGCACAGCTAGCAAAGGGTTGTGGCTTTACAATTTGGAGCTGAATTCTCTCTATAAAAGACACTGAAGGAAAGAGCAGCTCCTTCTGCTTCAGGCAATGCAGCCTTTTCGTGGATACACTGCAAAATCTAAATGATGGACTGTCAACTCTCTTGCAGAAATGCCACTGTAAAAAATAATCTCTCTGGCAGTGGATCATGGTTGGCTGTATGCTACCAATGCCATTTCTTTGTTTATGTGAGCATGTAGCCTTCACACGCACCCATGCAGACACAAGTGTATGCACATTCACGGACACGCACACATACATAGATGCACACAGAAAAACACACAACTACAAAACACATGGGCCACACAAAATGCTTCAAGCTCAAATCCTTTCTTTGGAAGCATACAGTGAAATATATGGGATTAATAACCTGAATAGCATTATTTTTTCACCTCTAGCCTTTAAAATAATGCATGCTTGGCTAGATGCAGATGAAGTTTTGCCTACGTATTTGCCTGGTTATCGGTGTGTACAGGACCTGCTGTGTGACCTGGTTTCATGCAATCTCCATCTTCTAATTAGGAGGCTGCAGAAAGGCTGGAATGAGAGAAGGAGTGATTAGTTGCCTTTGGGTATTTCGTAAGTGGCTTTCAGTGCCACATTTGCATTATTTGCTTGGGGTCTGAATAACAAATCAGCCTATCTTTGTAGCAAATTGAGGCTAGCAGCTAAAGACCATCAATACATGAAATATAAAATGAAACTGAAGAAAAGAAATAACAAAACATGCAAACATAATATAAATAGAAGCACAAGATGAAAGGTTGTACTGTATGTAGGCTCCTGCACAGAGATTAAAATAGTCTGTGACTATTGCATTGAGTAAATTATTCTTTATGTTTGTCATAGATTTAGGATGTCTGACTGAATAACACTTGAGTGTCTCAGTGAATGTGGCTCGATTTGTGACTAGCAGACCATGTGAACCATGTGCGCCCTATGTTGGAGCCCCATGCTGTATGTGTCCTGTAGGGTCAGTCAGAGTGCTGATCTGTAGCGGAGGTCCTGTCCACTCATTTGGCCAGTCTCCCCAACCGCTGCGTGCGGCCGACCGCCAGGCCTGGTCAGCCATCACTACACTACTTGGCCGTTTGCCCACATCGAGTCTTAGAGGGCAGGAAACAAAGCGGGCACTCACACGTTCACACATAAACACACACACATCACACACTTGCACACATGATCACAGCGAGTGACAGTGGCTCTTGTTTACCCAGCCCTCTCACCCCTCCTCGCTCTCCTTTCATCCTCTCCCTCTAGTCTGTCATGTTGTGTGTCACTTCCCACAAATGTCAGTGCCACCGTGGGACAGTGATTAATTTTGGTGTGCTTGGCAAAATGTCTTCAAGATGTTTGTTTGGGTTGTCTTTTCCCTCCCCCTTACCCACCCCCACTCCCCACATGTCTTGAAGTCGTGGGTTGAGAGTGGCAAGCCCCTCCACCTTCTTCCCCTCTCGCCTTTTGCGCCCACTGTCACAGCCTTCTCTTTGGTGGGAGAGAAGCGCATCATCATCGAGGGACAAAGGCTACCTGAACTGACAGAGATCTTCTTTTCTGACCAGAGCCACTTTTTGTCACTCCCCGCCCCACTCCGACCCCACCACCACCTCTATGTGCTGTCTGTTTAGTGTGTGCTGGTGGTGTATGATGGGAGAAGTCTTGACCCAGCACTGGGGGGCTGTAACACTTCACTGTCAGCGCGGCTGATTAGCTTATCACTCACCGCACTGGGAGGAAATACATCATCATTCTAGACAGGGATTCCCCAGTTTAGGGCCTATTCCCTGCCTCCTTTTTACTCTGCATTTAATCACTAGACACACTGTCCCCTCCAGTATTTCAACCTTTCCCCTGAAGCCAATCCTCAGAGGTTCACAATGATACATTTTCTTCTTTTAGGCATGACTTTAAAATAAAATCACAACTGTTGCATTTAGGGCTGCCACGATTAGTCGACTAATCACGATTATGTCGACTATTAAAATCGTCGACAACTAATTTAATAGT
>JAPTYR010000031.1:22922504-22941423 GCA_029814505.1 Siphamia roseigaster | reverse complement strand
CCCATTGCTTGCAGGCTTTACCAAGGTGACACGACTCCCGCACTTTCCCTTTGCACTGAGATTAATCCCACTTTGACTGTGGAGGTGGATTAGAGCTAAACTCGGGTGCCCAAACTTGTTTTAATACCCATATCATCAGACAAAAACAGGATAAAGATTTGAGAAGGCAAGCAGCATTGCAGTGCTAGAATATGACTGTGGCTTTGCAAGTTACTATACAGATTTGTCAACCGCAGAGCAAATTAAAGATATTATCTTGCTCAAGCCTATTTTATGGAAGTTGTGTGATGATGCTGAGCTTAGACAGTGAATGCACAATCTTTGGCTCCTTCAACAAAGGTATTTGCTACATGGGAGAGACATCCAGACAGAGATGCATTGTACTGTTTTTTAAAATGTTTTTTTTTTTTCCTGTAGGCTATGTTATCCTATTTTTTTTTTTTTTAATTTTCTCTATTTATGTGCTTGAGTGCAAGAGAGACGCATCATCCTTCCCAACATGTGTGTTATGAATGGCCAGCCGGAGCTGCTGTGGCACAAATACACCCTGGTGGACTCCTGCAGGGCCGTCTGCTTCTCAGGGCAGCAGAGTAATCATTTTTATCCTGCTGATTTCCCAAATAGAAATGGACACGTATGATAAAAATGTCACGGCCACTCCACATGTCAGTGGACTAACAGGATTACATGTCACTTTCTAATGTCTCGCTCTGTTTTCCTTTGCTGTGAATGGCTGCATTATTGCACACAGGAACTTTGTGGTAATATATGGTAAGAGACAAGTAGCTCTTTATGGCCTGTGATTATTTAGTTTGAATGAAACCAGTGATTTATGCCCATTTAGCTGAAAAGCCCTGTAAATTCCCTCAGCTGCATTTCCCCTGGATATAGAGTGAGTGGAGTGAAAGTGACAACTGGGTTTGGTGTGGAAATGTACGCTGCGTCCCAGAGTTATATTTAATATACCTGACATGAAAAACGTGCCTACATACTTACCACCACCGGCAGCACAAAGGAAAGTGCAGCCCGCTGAGCTTGTGTTGAATCCGAGAGTGGGAGGAAACACTGAATTAGGAAAATATGAACTGTAGTGGTGGACAAACCACCAGCTATTAGAGCATGTTGAGATATGTAGCCAGGCATCTGGTCAGTCAACATTTGAATCATGTGCCATTTTATTTCACGCCGCGCAAACTGGAATAGAAACCGTCGAGTCTGTCCAGAACGAGAGCTTTGGGTGGCGTTGGTGCAGATGCAGTATGATGTGGATGAGGGTTAGTGGAGCAGTGGCATATTGTCCACATGGATGGCTTGGCTCTGCAAGCCTGATGGAGCCTTGTCCAGCATCTCAATGTCTCCAACACAAATAGCCACATTCATCCACTCCTCTCACACCATTACACCTAAAAGACTCAAAGCCAGCCGATCCATAAATAGAGGCAAATTTGTTTTTCAGTGGCACTGCAGCTGAACAAAGCACCAACAGAGATGAAAACATCAGAGGAGTGGTTACAATATGATGTGTTTCCTAATTTTTTGTGTGTTTAATAAAGATAGGAGTGTGTTCTTTCTCTAGTATTTACTCTAGAGTGGTGTGCAGGGTCAGTCGGTCAAAGCTTGGTAAAAGGGCTTCTCTGATTGCATGCCTACTGGCTGACACAATAGAGCCACTAATCTTCTTATTTAGAATCCAGAGGCTGGCCATATCTTAATGAAGCTGTAATGAGCTGTTGAAAATCTCTGAATTGCGGGAGGGATTATTGAATTGAAACAACTCTGGTAATCATAACGTTCGAGTAGCCACTCAGTATTTACTGCCCATTGAGCCACATTTTTATCCACTTATTAGATTGGATTGCCCATGCTTGTTTTTTTTGTGTAATTCTGACCTGCAGTGTTTTTTTTGTTTGTGTGTTCTTTGTCACGTCTGGCATCATGGTTTCATTGCCAATGCAACCAGGTGTGCATGTATGCTATCTGCTGGGTGATTATGACTTGCTGAAAGACTAGAGAGGTAGAAAACAGAGAAAATAAACAGCAGGGTCTAATAGTGCAAACAAAAATCAAGAATGAGCACTTGACACACAATTTACCCCCAAACAAATGTTATTACTGGCAAGGAAAATTTGATAAAATAGAAGCTGTGAAATCATACAAGATTGAAATCATGTAGGCAAATAAAAAATAAGGAGAGGAGTAGTTACTTTCAGGAGTTCCAAGCATTCACTGTGTCAAAGACAGAGACACTTACTAGAGGTATAGTTTTCTGTTTAGCATCCTTTCACAGAGTAGAAGTGCCACTTCACCATTGAGCATTTGTCAGTTTATGGATGTTGCTGTCATGTCAGCCTTCCCGTACACACAGTGTGCAGCGCAGTGTGTAAATAAAAGAGAACAGGCAAAGACATGGGGACAGGAACACAGCACATGCACAGAAGGCACCCGGTATACCTGCAGGAGAAACATCAACTATAGCAGCCTGTGGAAACATAATGCTTTTAACTGCTCTTAAAATTCACTTTGCATCTGATTATTATTTTTTTTAACTTCTTGTAAATTGTATTTAAACATGTTTCTGGATGGCATTAGGTGACCTTCTGTTTTCTTCCATTTTTCTGCAGGTCTCAGCATCCGAGGAGCTCAGGAGGAGGACCCCCCAGACCCTCAGCTCATGCGTTTAGACAACATGCTGCTGGCAGAGGGTGTGGCAGGACCAGAGAAAGGTGGCGGATCAGCTGCTGCTGCAGCAGCAGCCGCAGCCTCGGGCGGGGCGGCCGACAACTCCATTGAACATTCCGACTACAGAGCCAAACTCACCCAGATCAGACAGATCTATCACACAGAGCTGGAGAAATATGAACAGGTAAGGGATCACAACGTCAAGATACAACACCAGGATCAGCTCACATATAAGTGAATCACAAAACTTTGTTCTTTTTTTTTTTTTTACCACCTGTAGGTTAAAATAATCACATGATCATCAGCTATTTGAAACCTAAGTTTGTGTTTAATGGAGCTACTCCTTGTATGTGTCCAACAGCAGCTTATTCCCTGCATTAGGAAGAAAATATGCACAAATATGCTGTATATGCACAATCAAGAAGAGCTTTTAAAAAATTACAGTATTCCTCACCGTGTTGTAGTTGATTATAGAGATCCAATGAGTGCCTTACTCATGTGTTAAATGAAAGTATGATCAGCCCATTCACCTAGCATTTTGAGCCTGCCATTAAACACGGAGGCATTGTGGGAGAAAATAGAAGGTGTAACAGTGATGCCTCAGCAAGCCAGTGAGGTAAATTAGACTAATTTAGTTGGTGCTCTCTGAGAAAGGAGGTGGGTATGCGGGGGCACACAACACTTCGCCTGGAGTAAATGCATCTTTCTTAAGGGTGTTTCCAGGTTTTAATTATCTAAATGTAAATACTTAACGAATTTTTCTCAGAGTAATGAGCTAAAGTGTGCACTACGTAAATGAGTTATTCTAATTAATCATGTATGAACTACTGGTTTAACAAAAAGCTGTTTAAATTCGCTCTGCATTAGGGCCAAGCCAAATTGCAAATCTGCATTTATATTCATAGATGACTTCACTTATTATGTCATCAGTGTAATATATAAGCACTGCACTCTGTTGATGCTTTCAACAAAGAGCTTATTTGCAAAGAACTCATTTCCTGGCTGAAAAACCTATACAACATTGGCTTTTGCAACTTCTTCAAATTGCACTGCGGTGACTTGGGACATTTACAAAACTGACGGGTTGTTTTTTTGTGACTGTCTCTCTTGGCAGGCATGTAACGAATTCACAACCCATGTGATGAACCTGCTGAGGGAACAGTCTCGCACACGGCCCATCTCTCCCAAAGAGATTGAGCGCATGGTGGGAATCATCCACCGTAAGTTCAGCTCTATCCAGATGCAACTGAAACAGAGCACCTGTGAGGCTGTCATGATCCTGCGCTCCAGATTCCTTGATGCCAGGTCAGTGGATTACATTCATATATTTGTGCACACATTCGTGTCTATGTGTGTGTCTATTTTGCATCTACTTTTTGTATATATTGCACCTATATGACCCATATCGGCAAATCCAGTCGACGAGGTCATTTTCGACCACGTGCAGGACTAAAGTTTGTTTTCTGGCACAGCACACAGTATGAGCACTGCAGAGATGCATGATTTTAATTATGTCCATGTTCCACGCATTATCCATTTTCAAGACAATCATGCCCTCACACCTGAGAGCAGTTAAGACCAAATAAAATGGGGACCGAGTCCGGTATAATATATGGAGGGGAGGTCATCAGCAGGTGTTGTGGATTACTCTAATCACTAACAGTGTGGTGCAGTGGAGCTCTGTGGAGAGCAGCACAAGTTCGGGCCAAACTACCCAAGTGGAAGCACATTTGCTGCCCACTGCCTGTGTGAAATGCAGTAAACAAGGCAAAATAAGCAAATGCTCAACAACATGATAAGTAGTGCCCTTGGGAGGGAAGGGGACCCAGATCTAGTTAGAGTTTGCTTGTTTCCACTGGAGATCCCTGGGGCTGTGGCACTTCAGGAACAATGCTCAACTGTGCATGCCATGATTTCTATAATGTACCGAGATGCACTCCGACTGGGCTTTGCGCTCCATCACGAAGCCCACCCATCCGCTGCACTAAACTCTACACATTACACGCTTGGACTGGAGATTGGAGACCAACAGACCAAATTAAACATTGTATGTGTTTCGTGACTTTGCGTGTGTGTCCGTGTGTTTTTGTTTATTTGTGTGTGTGCATGTGTGTGTATAAGTGTCCTTGTCAGTTTATTGGTTAGAGTCTGGTCTTCTTTGTCTTGACGAGAGTCTTGGAGCAGGACACAATATTCTGTTCCTGAGGGCCCTTAGAGCCCATTCCTCATTATTTTCACCATTTATGTGTGAGATTGATTGTGCAATTTGTGCGATCCAAATGGATGAGTTAATGCTGGTCCCCACTAATAGGCTTGCTCGGCCTTTCTCTCGTTCTGCTCCCCACTCAGGCGGAAAAGGAGAAACTTCAGCAAGCAAGCAACAGAAATTTTGAACGAATATTTCTACTCGCACCTCAGTAACCCGTATCCAAGCGAAGAGGCTAAGGAGGAGCTGGCCAAGAAGTGCAGCATCACAGTTTCCCAGGTGGGTAGTGCTCATCTAACAGTAGCTGGTGGGTAATCAGGGTGGGAAAGCCTAGAGGGATAGTTACCGTAGGTCACACCATCAAGACACAATGTCCTTAGCTAACCTTGACATTGTGACTGCCTAATGATGCTTCAGTCAAGGCTGGTCCCAGTCAGTCTGAGCAGGGCCACAGGGAGGAGAGGCCTATATCATCTTGGCCTCAATCAAAGCACTATGCTGTCCTTCCTTAGCCCCCCAATGCTGGGTCCCCTGCCATTTTTCCCTCTCATTCCCATCTACCATGTGTGCTCTCTCTGTTGCCCGGTCAGTCGCTCAGGTCATAAGCTGGGAAGAAAAAAAAAATGGCATCATCCATTATTGTAAGAAAAAGCTGTTAAAGTCTGGTGCTTCAAAACACTGGATGATCCTGGGTATCTATTTGTATGATTGTCTGACAAGGCTTGTTTATGGCCACAGTTATAATTTACAGTTATATTTTTATCAATTAGATGATGCGACTTTCCCACTTCATTTTTATTCTAGCCATTTTTAGGAAAAACCTGAAGGCAATATCTCTCACACCTAACCCCCACGTCCAAAGTTTTATCACCATGTGCTCTTTTTTTTTTCCAGCTATTATTGTGACTACTATCTAGATTCTTATACTCTATTGTTCTATATTTGTCCTCATGAGAGACAATATCAGAGAAACATTAATCCATACAATAACGATTAATCTGCAGTGTTTTTTCTGTGTGGGGAGGGGGTGTTGAGGGGTATATTGAGTGTAGTCATGAAGAGTCAGATACTGTAAAAGCCCATTCTTTTTTGCCTTCAGGGGGTGGGAAGCACCATCACAGTATCACAGGTATGTCATAACTTCTCCTGATCCACTGTTTTCATTTTTTGTATCTTCTTTGTTTATGAATGTTAATAGCCTCACACTTTTTCACTGCACAGAACCCTCCCTCCCTCACACCACCAGACCAATGCTAATGTTAGAAATTACAGAATTTAAAGCTTGACGTTTGTACATTGAACAAATTCTTTTTTTTTTTTTTTTAGATTTTCTTATTTTGTACTTAGCCTTAAGTCACAAAGCAACATAGACTGTTCTGATTAATGTACATTGTAAGATACACCCATGTTATCACCATATTATGTGTGTACAAATGTGTCACATGACCTTTACCGCTATTGTTTACCACATTATTTTTGTTTGTTGTAGAGCGTCAACTGTCTTTTGAATCTTCTGAGTTTACCCCCCCCACTACCCCCTTACCCACTTCTGATCGCTGTTGGCTTCATAACGGTTAAAGAAATGGGCACGACCCTCAGAAATGGAGCTGCATTGTTTTCTGAGTGCATTGCTAAACAGGCCACAGTATGAGTTCCCATGAGAGCAAATCAGTCTATGCAGAAATTAGAGGGCTTTTAAAAATTCACTCGAACTCATCTCAGGCCCCATTAGTGGTGTACTCCTCGACCAGTCGAGACCACGGCAGACATTCTTATTGACTTATTCTTAGTGCTTTAGCTCATTTTAAGTGAGTAACAAAGTCTGAGGCACGACGTGATGCCGAGTGCACCATAAGTGTGTTATCCCTCACCATTTCCCAGCCTTTAAAGAGTCAGTAAGAGCTCTCTGTGGCCGCTCTGAGGGCTCAGCTAAGTAATCTTTCAAACACCCCAAACTATGGTGCTGGCTTTGTTGATTACACAAGCAGTTCATTAAGTAAAAACCATCCGTCATAAACGGTATGCCAATATCAGTCTGCGGCTTTGCTTGATGGTTCATAGCTGACGAAACACCCGCCGTCATTTGAACAGCAATCATTTAAAATGCAAGTGATGCACGGTCTGCGTCAGCGGGAGCGAATCCAGAACATTGATACCTCGGGAGATTTGTGTACGTGTGAGTCCTTAAACACGCAAATGCAATTCTGTTCCATATATTTTATTATTAGACTATTCCATAAGATATCAGTTTATACTATTTATAGCAAATAGCTGGGGTGCAATGAGAAAGCTGTCTGATTTCTTCTGTTCTTTGGATGTACCAGTGTATGAAGCCATGGCATCGGATGATTATGGTTTATGTGAGGATTTAAGGAAAATTAGTTCAGTTATATCAGTTATATTTGATAGTATTTAGAGAAACGGATTCTAGTAGAGAGATTGATCGACCTATGCAAAATGTATTGGTCTTCTTCTAAGTGGCACTTCTCAATATTTCAGATCCCAGTGAATTTAGAGAAACTATGTCTTGAGATATTATCCATTATTAATACGGTCTGTATAATTGATGATTCAGCTACAGAACTACAGCTAGTAGGTTCACCTCTGTATTTGTATTTCAGGCGTAGGGTATTATAATCCTACATGCATTGCTATCATACACACATCATACATTGCATTTCATTGACCTGCACAAAAGTACTGACCTGAAATAAGGTAAAATAGTTTGAATTATTAACTACAGCTCCACAACCTCTCTTATGGGACACAGTAAACACAGCAGTATGGTGTTCTTGCAAAGAGTCTGCTTGGTCATTATACAATCGCTGCCTTTGAGGGTGCTGATGTCAGGTAATTCAGTCTCACAACCTGGTTCTCACCACACATAGGAGTCAATTGAATGCATGGCCTGCCACAAGATAAAAAGGAATTAGTTCTGTAGATTGGGTTGTGCTCCACACCTTACAGTGCCTGCATTTGTTCAATATTTAGCTGAACCCGAGAATCACTAAAGCCAGAGTTCAGTGGTCAGGAGAGAAATGTGTATGGAAGAGAGAAGGGAGGTGTAAAAGGATTTGATGCCAACAAAGCTAAGTCCATCCAAGCTTGTAACAACCTATAGTGATAGAACACAGTCACACTGAACTTGATTAAAAATGACAGGACAGAATAAAATGATACAAATTTGATGAACTGTTGCTTCTACAATAATGAAATTTTTATTAGAAAGCTGTAGCCATTGTCTGCTGATTTGCAAAAAAAAAAGTTCATAGTTCCAAGTCAACGAGTGCACAGGGAATATGTGATAGACTTTGCAGGTAATAAATAAAAATGCCTTCATTTATAAATACTGAAACTGACTTTTAAGCAAATCTTGGTGAGTTTGCTAATGGTAATGTGAATATTTTTGTTAAATTAAACAGACTGATGAGCTTTAGGAAACATGTTCAGTGTTTCCTATGGGTTTGTAGGCACTTTGTGAGCTGTCAAAAAGAGCGAGTATATTGCATCGTCTTTGGCTCTAGAATCCACTATAAGCAGGTTAAGTAAAAAGGATGATGGCCAGGGCTTTCATTGCTTCCAATTAAACCTTGCTTGTTAGTTTAACCTCTAGGTAAACCCATCAAACAATTGATGTCAAGGAAACCCTGCCAACAGTGGGCCTTGCCTGAATGGTCATTAATTTTAATTGCCTAGATATTAAAGATTTAGAGCACAGAGACGTGCAGGATAGAAATGATCTGATGTCCTGCAAATCCAGTCAGTTTTTACGCCACAGCATTGGCGGGCTGCTGGGGATATTAAAATTTAAGCACATGGGTGGAAATTAAATAAAGCGTCATTAGGGGCAGCTGCTCTTTGGCTGGTCCAGCCGTGGGCTGCAGGGCCTGAGAGGGGGGCAGTAGCACAGCGACAAGACACTCTAATTTATAGGACCATTAAAAGAAAGCATCATCTCATTATTATTCCACTGTTATTGCAGAGCCAGCATTCACACGCTAGGTTCACCCCTCATACAACTTTTCGGTCTCTGACTGATGTTGCATGTCATCGTTTCAGTCCTACAAAATTAGCATTTCGAACTGCTCTGAATATTCAGCATTTGAATTTGTTATTTCTTTTATTTAGACTCAACGCTCTTCTGCATAGAGAGTTGAATATTTAAGGTTTTTTGTTTTTGTTTTTTTGTTGTTGTGTTTTTTACATATCACTCAAAACTGTCCCAATATTATCTGCTAACATGTTTGCAGGTCTTTACCTATATTCCTGTTATTAAATAATGAATATGAATCTCTCCTTTTCACCATCTACAGTACAGTCAGATGCATAAACAGACCTTTATTGACTTAAGCTACCAGTCATAGGTAATTGAATCATATTAGGTATAGAGATATTCATGGTTTTATACCTAGATATACTTATTTAAGCATGAATATTTAGTACAGTGAATCACTATTTTTTATTTTCATTGTTAATATTAAAAAATTACGTGTTCTATTTATTTCTTTGAATTACAATATTATAATAAGTATGATAATTAACTGTACATATTTTTCAACATGACATGTCAATTTCCCAGTCACTTTGGCCGGACTAATTTCTCTTGTACAATCCAAAGCATGCACACATTTATTTTTCTCAGGGATATAATTCCCATATACTTTACATGAAGTATATGGATACTATACTATAATATAATAACGTGTACAGTAGAAGCCCCTAGTGTTTTGCATTTGCCAGGAGACAGAACTAAGAGAATGTCATGCTCCCTTCCATGAGAAGACACTAGTGGCTCCTGATTACAGCTTAATTAGCTTGTGTACCCGGTGGACGTTACTACAGGGGCTGGGAATTGGGTACTTGATGGACCCAAACATGACATCTTGAAACAATCACACTGCTCAGTGCACGCTACTGTGGCTTCTCGACGTTTGACTCCTCTGCTCCTCCTCCTCTGCTCTCCCACACAGGTATCCAACTGGTTTGGCAACAAAAGGATCCGGTACAAGAAAAATATCGGCAAGTTTCAGGAAGAAGCCAACCTGTATGCCGCCAAGACTGCTGTAAATGCAGCACACGCTGCAGCCGCTGCAGTGCAGAACAGCCAGGCCAACTCCCCTACCACACCTAACTCCGGTAGGCACTAGACAAAAAAAAATAAAAATAAAATATATATATATATAAAAATATCTGCCCTCCACATCAGCCCTTAACCTGCTGACTACCTGCCTCACTCTCTCATGCACCATTCACACAGGCAAGAGTGACAGGCTCTGCTCCCAGCTTGGGGATCACAGTGTCTCCTGTCTATAAGACAGTTGATGCCAAGCAAACTCATGCATAAAGAGAGCGTTTCTGACTTGTGAACCGAGAACACATGTATTTTTGGCAAAATGAAAAAAAGGCGAGAATTCAGAATGATGCCATGGGATTTGTTTTCCCCAGACTTTCTGTCAACTTCCTGTCATTTGTAATGTAATGGTATGTAGTTCCACTGAATGGTACTGCTTTTTTTTTTTGCTAAATAAAGGGGAACATAATGGCTGGGAGCATTTTACCTGCAGTAGTAATATTAAATCAAAATTGTATTATATGTCATATAAAAACAAAACCAAAAAAAAAAAAAAAGAGGCATGTTTACCCCCATATAATGAGTAATGTAATGCTGAGTGTGGACTAGGTTGACCTGACGTCGGGATGTGGTAAGCTTATGAAGTGGTCCCTTTTTCTTGCACCCAGGATTCCAGATGAAAGATGAAGAGTTTCAGCTGGATTCTGCAGAGAGCAAAAACACTCTTTTAAGCAACATGTTTACTGGTACTGGTCTTTTCATAAGCTTCTTATTGTCCTTGTCATTTACCATGTGATACCTCCCGCCAACGTTAGACTGGAAGTAGGTGATGTGGAACAATTGGGAGCTTAAGCAACCAACCACATGTAGAACCGGTCCCTTGTGTCATGTGATTTTCATTTCATTTTGTGTCCATCGCATTTGTAAAACAGTCCATATCCTCCTCAGTCCTGCTGCATATCGTCCTCTTCTGTTGTTTCTTTGCTTCCCTCCCTTTTCTTCTCTTTCTATCCTTGTAGTTGCTTGCTTTGTGGGAGTTTTCTTCGGTGTCTGTTTGAGTTGGGACTGTGTATGCAGACACGTGCGTGATGCGTGGCTATTGTATTTGTGTGCGTGTGTGTGTGTTTGTGCTTTCCCTTTATAGCCCTCTCATGTATTCAGCTACTTACATCTTCCCTTTCCAGGTTCTTCAGGTTCTTTTAACCTCCCAAACTCTGGGGACATGTTCTTGAGCATGCAGAGTCTGAATGGGGATTCTTACCAAGGGGCACAAGTCGGAGCCAATGTACAGTCACAGGTAGGATCCACAATCAGGGACAGTTCCTGACTACCAGTGCAGAGAGCTGTCCTTGTCTTGCCTGTGTACTGAGCCATCCACAGTGCAGTCTGAAGCACATAAAAAGAATTATACACAACAAGAAAAACATACTGCTCATGTGAAAAGCAGTTCAAATTGCCACGGCGAGGCCTCCAAAACCTCCGATTGACCTCAACCAAGTGTTTACTGACTATTTCGCTTTGGATGGAATATTTTGGCAGCCAAAATATATAATCCCACCCCACTGCTATCTCGCTACAGACAAATTTCTTGGTTACTATTCCAAACAGAGCACTATGTCAAGTAAACATTTTGTGAATGCATTTGGCTTTGACTTGAGCTCTTGGGTTGGTATTGGGTTTTTTGGTACCGTGTTTTCCCCTTTATTTCTGTATTCTATATTGCTATCTTCCTGTTTCATCTTGTTAATGTTTGTTGTTGATGTCTTCCATTTTGTAAGTTTAACGCAGCTACACAACCAACACACAATCGATACCATGCACTTAGGGAAAAAAAAAATCTATGCTATTCATGATTAAGGTAAAATAAAGCTCAATTAATGTAGCCATAGTATCTAAGTGGTTTGTTTGGTTTTGTTTTTATTTTCTCTCTTTTCTTTTCATTTTTGTCACTCCTGATTTTTGGTTATAAATCCATAGCAACTGTAGAAAATGTAATGGCTGTAAGCATGCTTGTAATGTCAGTATGCCTTTATTTTATCATTTTATTTATTTATCAGAGAATCTATTAGTTGTTACAAACCTGGTTAGTGTGTTTGCTGTTTCAGGACTCCCTTTGTGATTTCACACTAGTCACTATCTTTTGCTTCACTGAGCATGTTTACAGTTAGTGTTGGTCTGCTGCAACACACTGAGTTGACCAGAGTGTCCTCCCTGTCTGTCCCCTCAGGTGGATACCCTGCGCCATGTTATCAGTCAGACGGCAGGATACAATGATGCACTCGGGGGGAACACGATGTATAGTCCACATGGCTTAAATGTAAGTACAGGTTTTTGCCAGTTTCATGTATAGATTGATCAGGAAAAAAGCAGTATCGATGAATCATTTCTCTTAAATTAAATATTTCTTAGATTAGTTGATGCTGTAGAAATGTACAACAATGTAAAAAAACAAAAAAACCCTCAGCAATTTGTCAGGTGAAACAAATGTAAGTTGCATTTAATAAAATTCATAGCGCAGGTTTATGAAACCTCTAGTTTTACTTTATTAAATATTTTGAATACTTTGACTAACACTGAAATGAGATGAAAAGGCTCTGGCTGTACGGTATCTGTTGCATTTAGCTGTTTTGAAATGCTTCACAGAATTTTCCACAGCCTTATCTTCGTGATAAAATATGAACATGTGATCGCCTGCAGCTCTTTCCAGACATGAATTCCATCTTCCTTGATGAGGTTTGATATGGAGCCTTTTTGCAAAGCAGCGCATAATCTGGAGCTATCAGAGTAAAGATTAATTTCGTTGATGAGAGAGGATGAAAAGAGAGCGAGAGAGGGAGAGGTGCCATCAGACAACTCTCTTGCTCTCTCTCTCTCTCTCTCTCTCTTTCTGTCTGTCTCTGTACCTTTACTTTATCACAAACTCAGTATTTGCTCTCTGTGTTTTGTAAACCCGGTTATATACACACATATATTCAACAGCTGAAATATACCTTTTTTATGCTAATACTGGCACATTTACAGAAATGTTTATTAATGTGTACTATCCCCTATAAATAAATAAATTTAAATATCTGTATAGTGTGACATGAATGAGCTCAAATCACAAAAGAGGCTAATGCAGCTACAGATTTATAAAGAAATGTTTGCTTCAAAATAAAAAAAAATATGTATGTGCATGTAAAATATATATGTAAACAAAAGGTGGAGACTGATGCCAGCGCTCAGTGCTTTTTGGTGTCATTTTTGCTTGGCTAAGGCCTTATTGCTATAAGCTCTTTAGACATGTCAAGTCGCAGTAGGATCAAGTGTTTTTCACTTTCTCACAAGGTTTCTCACTTCCATGTGCAGTATAAGCCTGTGCCTGGTGGCTCAACAGAGGACAGTGCGATCCCAACTAAAACTGTCACTGACGGCGCGACTACAACGTCTGAGAAGAAAAGAATATGAACAGAATGAATGTAGTAAAATATTGAACAATAAGTCAAATGGAAGCAAAGCTTGTATTTTGTAGCAGCAACCCAGAATGTGCTTTATAGATGTATTAGCATAGACTAACCTTTAGCTTTGTTGGCAGTGACGTAGAAGGATCCAGTAAAGGCTAGGTCATGCCTGGAGCAAGGCAAAGTCAGGCTGGCTAAGACTGGCTTTCTTGGAGAGGCCCTGCTCTGTCACATTCACTCAACTCTCCCCACCTCACCCAACCCAAGCCCTCCCTCTTCTTGACTGACAGGAGAATATGTAGCGACAAGCTGTCGGCCGCTGCTGAAATCTGCTTAGACACTGATTTCAGGGACCGCTCCCATTGGTCGGGACACGAGACAAATTTATTTCCAACAGTCTCTTTGCTGATGCTACTGTAATGCAAAGAGCGTTCCGAGTCTGGACTAATCACGCAGCATCGTGGTATCCGCAACATTTTAATATTAACTGACACATTAGTGCAACCGAGATCTGTTTTTGTTTTTTTTTTTCTCCCTTTCAGTGAAGCTGTGTTTCCATTCTCGGCGTGTTTTGTTACACTTTGTGGATAAAAATATACCAGGCTCATGTTTCACAGAATGTGATTGTAATCCCAACCTTTACCATTTGTGTCTTAGGCTAATGGGGGATGGCAAGATGCAACGACGCCGTCTTCTGTAATATCTCCGACAGAAGGACCTGGAAGTGTGCACTCTGATACCTCGAATTGATCCGCTATTAATGCATCTAAGCCTCACGCTGGGTGTGGACTCTTTAACTGGCTGACCAACTGCAGACGATAAACAAAACCTTTTCACTACAGATTTGCTTTTCTGTACATTCAATTTTTCACTATCACGCCACTCATACAAATTGCACCCTCCATCATGGACACCTAATGTTTTCTGAGCATTTAATTTCCGTCCTCAGTAATGTCTCCAGCTGTAATCTCCATGCTCTTTATTTGTTTGTAGGGGTAAGCACACACGTGTACAAAAACAAAGCAGATTTTTTTTCTCCATAAAAATACTTTCAGGACAATATTTCCTCTGAACTTTAAACACCGGATGACACGCATATATTTAAAGTGACATTGTATGATGTTTTAAATGGCAATTTGTTTGATTCCTGATTTAATTACTATTTTCCATTTTGATAATTGAATTCTCTTTGAGTTCGTACAATGCATAGTAGATCAGAGCAGCTGTTTCTTTGACTGTAATGTGCTTGCAATCTTGTCCAGCAACTCAACAATGCTACTGTTGACAGCTCAATGGCAGCTTTGTAGTTACTTTCAAGATTTATTTAGCCTTACAGTCATATACATTAGTACAAGGAAATAACTATTCAAACTCTGGAACATAAAGAAGCGTAATTGATTGCTTGACTATAACATGACACCATTCCATATTTTATAATTTGATGTTTAGTATGTACATATGTAAACATTTTTTTTGTACTGCTTATGGAAATCAACAAACCCCCCCCATAGTAGATCATTTCTTCATGACACACAAGAGCAGCCCCCATTACACAGGAAAAGTTGTACATAATATAGCTTAAGAGTAATTATACATCCCACCAATCAATACGCAGCTTTATTACCTCATTCAATTTCATATCCAACGTTTCTGTAGCTTAGCGTGCTCACTTACTACCTCTAAACAAATCACCCCCATA
Source organism: Siphamia roseigaster (assembly GCA_029814505.1). Classification (NCBI taxonomy): domain Eukaryota; kingdom Metazoa; phylum Chordata; class Actinopteri; order Kurtiformes; family Apogonidae; genus Siphamia; species Siphamia roseigaster. The sequence continues at coordinate 22,926,328 of JAPTYR010000031.1, read as the reverse complement.
GTGTTTTTTTTCTTTTGCCTTTATTTAATGTTTTTATGTAGTTACTTTGATTACATCTTGTAACACTGTAAACTCTCCATTCTCTATGTAATCTAATGTATATTTTAATCTTTTAATAAAATGCAGTTGCTGGATCGCAACTTAAAATGACAAAAATAAAAAAATGAAAATGATAACAATATTAATACCATGAAAAATAGATGGGGAGGGCGGGGGCGGAGAAGTTGTTGGTTTGTGGCTTTTACGAAGGGATGCGATGAACATTGTTGATAAATTAACACCGAACAGTAAAACTGTTGTAAATATCGGAAAAGAAAAAAAAACATTTTGAATGTTGCTCATCTTGTTACTAAACCATGCAAAAAAAAGGAAAAAAAATCACTATAAAAAGTGTAATGCATAGAGGTTTCAGTATTCAGAACTGTAAATTTCCAGCTCTGTTCAACAGGGTTCAAAACTTCTTTTCTCTTTTTTCTATTGTATGTGATTCTGAAACTGAAAGTCATGACAAATGATTTGTGGCAGTGATTCTAATGTATTAAAGATGTTTAGTGTTTCTTTCTAACCAGACTACACCCTGGACTGAAAAGTCTTCCTTGTGGTAGTTGTGTAATTTCAAACATGAATAAACCTTTTGCTTTCATGAAATTAAGTTGCGTTTTTTTGTGTTTTATGAACTCTATTTATTTCAACAAACCTAACCCTCCTTTTATATTTTATTATATTATATTATATATATAATATAATACATAATTTTATTTATAAAATTTTTTTAATTTAAGCAAATTACACAGTCCCTTTTTATATAAACTGAGCCAATTTTAAGCACCTATTTCAGGTAATTGTCCATCATACGTATGCTGTTATCCTGGCCTTATATCCACCCTTTGTGCTGCTTTCATATAGCAGGAAGAAGGTGAAGACTTAACCTGGTTTGCAGCTACTGTGGAGCTGACATGGTTAGTGCAATTAACTGAAATGTCAGGCACTTCTAATTCAGGCTATTTTGTCTGTCTATTGTGGAAAGGCTGCCTTAATGGATCATTGGTTACCAATTCCACATGGAAATTGACATCCATTTATTCTCATTTTCTCAGCAGAGTTCTTCATTCCTGTCTCCCTCCTCTGCTTGTGTCCAGTGTTTGTGTCTCTCAGTCATGGACCTTCCCTGATTCTTGACAGGGTAAAGAGCATAGAAATGCACTTTATTTGCTTTATTTGCACTCGGCAATAAAAAAGGTGGAAGAATAATTCCGTCCATGATGCCGTATATGGTTAAGTTTTTTTTTTTTTTATATCAACACGAGTGTAGATAGACAGGAAAAAGAATAGAGAGATGTAACTGAGGCATGGGTTTAAATCAAGCGAAATGCACAGACGGTTTCCCTGGAGAGCATATTTGCCCACTCAACCGCTGCAGAACTTCATTGAACACCTTTTTCTAGAAATCATATCTTTATCTTGATCGTACACAACCAAGCCACAGATGCAGATGTTTTTTTTTTCTTTTGTTTTTTTTTAACAGCAATATAAATTCAATGAATGAAGTTGCCTTTGAGTTAATTAGGAGAAAGAACCTTATGAATTTTCAAAACTACTTTGCATAGTGTTAGTTTTTGTTATAGCAATTAATGATGGAATACTGCTTGAGGGAGATTCTGCAGCATTTAAGTCTTGTTTTATTAAACATTTAGTGCATCCACAAAAGCTACTTCATTTACAGTAATGTTCTTTATGACTATTCTTCTTAAACAAAATGAAATGTGCATATGCATACATATTTCCTTTCACAGACTAATGAAAGCTTGTGCACTTGAGGTCCAGTACTGCTATCACACCATATGGATTAAAATCTATTTGCTCATTCTACCTTTACAAATAGATACATTTGCTTCTTTCTAGACTTCAACTATTGGATTTTAAGTACTGCACTCGGCCAAATTGGCCTCAGAACCTTTTAAATAAAGAACTTACATTTTCTGAGATTATGCCTATTAGAGATTTTTCTAAGGTTCATTAAAGACGACATTTTCTAAGTAAAATTCACCATGAAAAGCATGCATCATTAAATATGGAAATCCAGCATTATATTAGCAATCTACGCCAAGCTAGTGCCAATTAAATTAAAGAAAGATATCATTTATATTGTTAAGGTAGGGTTTATATTAGATTAAACATAAAATGTAATTTTTTCACAGTCTGATTTATTACTTATAGCGCATTGTTCACAGACCCATGTTACACTGTATTTAAGCACATAAAGTGTTTGTAAATGTAAAAAAGATGTAATTGTATCGCAGTGCTGCCAAATTAGATTGTTAAAAGGATAGAAAACTGATATTCATGAGCTGCCTGTGTGTTTGTTTTCCTTTTTAAATGTGTTTCTATATTACATATCTTGCACATAGTCCCCCCAGAAACACAGAAAGTCAAATATGTTAGAATAATAGATTGTTTCTATAAATACTTATGCATAAATGTATTTGATTAGAATCCAAGACAATATGCAATGCATTGTTCTGTAGCCTCAGTTTTTGATCAAACTGTACATACAGACAAACATAACATATAAAATGGAATGTCATTTAAGTTTAAATGTTAAGTATGTATTGTTGTATGGACAAATGTGGTTATTTTCTGTATCTTAGGGAGGACATTTGTGTCATTCCTAACAACTTTAAATGGTATTTGAGGGGTAAGACATGCTTTTAGGGTTAGGGTTACACATTGAGTTGTGGTGGTTAGAAATAAAATAATGCGTTAGGGAATATAACATGTCAGTGGTGGTATTTACAGTGTATACTCGTAAATATAGAATGACAACTGCACTCAATTGAAAGAATGTGTTGAAATTGACACAAACTGTGCTGCATTTCTACACACCGGTGGGTGACATTTGTGTTCATTTCAATACCGTGAATAATCCAGGGAAGGTAACACAAGCTGTATGAACATATGACATTTTAATTCACCATGCGATATCTTTGGCTGCACACCTTTGTATTAAAATATTCAACATTCTTTTATTCAGCACGAGCACAAAACGTAAAAATAGAAATGTACAACATGTGGTTTTTATACGAATTATGCAAGTGTGAATTTGTTTGAAATCTCTAAATTTGCAAAAACTGTCCCAACTTTTGGGTTATATAGAAATAAATATACTGTCAAATAACATTTGACCAGTTTAAAGCTTCAACTTTTAGAAATATGGACAAATTCGGCTTGAAACTCCGAAAGAGAACTATAATAGTATTTGAAAGTTGACAAAATGACTGACACAACAAAAAAAGAAAAGAAAAATACTGTGCAAGTATATAAGAATATACTCCTATTGTTTGTACAAGGTTGGTTTATCCCTCAACAAGTCAATGTGGAGAATGCAACTACAAATAATATTATAAAATCATGATTATGATAAGAGTAGGATTTAACTTTAACTTGCAAATTGTGCTGTTTTGTTTTTGTTTTAACTCTATTTGAACTATTTTAATGAATCAGCCTTTTGGATCATATTTTAGTGATAGAATTTCCTGGATTTCGCTGACTATGCGTGTAATAGATCTGGTTAATTTGCTAATCCTGGAATACCACCTCAGTGTTAGAGCTGACCTCATGGGATGCTCATCTCGAGTAGTGTACAGTAGTTTGATTTACTGAGGAGGAGTATAATGGACCAGAGACTGTACTGATCTCTTTAGCAGCACTGACTTCTATTAAGAGATGAGTCCGTCGTGGCCTTTGAGCTTAAAACAGTGGAGTTAATTAACATTTGATCCTACCTCTCTTTACATCTTTAGAAGTTCATTTTCCCTTTCAGTTCG
>JAPTYR010000031.1:22855441-22869056 GCA_029814505.1 Siphamia roseigaster | reverse complement strand
TGGGACTTTGCCCCAACATGCCTCAAACATTGTCCACACGCGTACGAAGCTGTTTCATAACAAACCAAATGGTATTTGCACTTTTGACTGATTTTTTTTTTTGTTTTTTAATGCAGTACTTTTACTTCTACTTTTACTCAAGTAGCAAAACTTGCAATACTTTACTTTACTTAAGTACAAAACATTTTGAATACTTTTGTACTTCTACTTGAGTAAGGTACTGAAAGGTCACTTTAGACTTTTACTCAAGTCATTTTGACAAGATGGTACTGGTACTTCTACTGCACTACTTTTCTGCAGTACTTTATACATCTCTGTTTATTTTATAATCGTAATCACAATTGGTGCAAAATACTAGTTCAAGTCCAAGATGAAGCAGGACTCAACATCAACACATTTCAAGGTATATGTTGGGGTTGTCACAGTGGGTGGCGTGACTTGGTGTAAAGTGGGATCTCATAGCATCTCCAAACTGCATGCCCTTCTCAAAATTTCTCATTTTCTGCAGATCGATAACAGTTTCTGTACAAGTTCATCAGGTTCAGCTCTGGTTTGCTTTGTTAACCTCCTGTTTTTCCATCACAGACCATTTTTTTCCAGGGTTTATTCAATTTATATTTAGGCTCTCAGAATTACACCCATACATTCATTTGACATTGTTATCAATATTTATCACATTTATCGTGCAAACATACAGGATTTCACTGGTCAGTTACAGAGACAATAAGACTGCAGACCAAGAACTCATAATATTTTGGTTCCAATTACTATTGATTTTACAATTGGTTTGCAGCAGGATGTTGTTTTATTACTAATATATTTAATGTGCAAATCAATATGAACACTTGCTTGGCTCATTCATAGGAAAGCCATAAAATCAAAGATGTGGACTTTAAGCAGCTGCGGACACTTTCTGATCCTTCCAGTAAATGACTGCAGTAGACACTTTAATACAGCGGTCAAGGACTTATGTTGCTGAATAAAAACAAAGAGGAGTCATTTTACTATTGAGACACACACTTTAGCAAATGATTACCTTCACCCTGAAGCCGCAACAGGTAAAAAGATGTGCATTTGGCTTGAGGTTTGTAAGCTGTCACATCTATAAGAGCTCTGTGAGTCTATTGTAGCAGGAGCTAACAGAAAGCCAGCTGTGGGGTTTATCGCAACAAAAGACCGTCAAATGTAAGTGCAATTACTGCCAGAAGCAATAAAACAGCCACTGCATTCCATAGCAACGGTGAGAGGGTGCCTAGGAACCTGAGAGCTCTGCTGGCCTTCCCGTGTGGGCCTCAGTTTGAGTGATGACGGCGCAACATGATGGAGTAAGGCGTAGAAAACCAGACGGTGTGGAGTACATTTATAATCTGTAATTGATAATGTAATAAAGCCTGTGAATAGGCTCAGAGTGACTTCTCTCCATTTGCAGTCACTGTCATGGCAGGCTTGTGTTTTTCATGCCTGGATGGAGGTTGCTTGGAGATGTGGGTTCATTCTACCAAAATTACTAGTGCTTCTCTCTCTATTGCTCTGCTTTCTGTCAGCTCACTCTTTATCACAGACCACCTCTACCTCTTTTTTCGCTCTGTGGACTGTGTGACATGGAATTGACATGTAGGTTCGGAGGCAACATGATGCTATTGAGCTGTGATGTAAAGGTAGCTACCAGGCTTCCTAAATACATCCATGGTAGAGCGGGCATGGTGCAGGGGAGCAGGCAGGCCTCACCGCTGGGTTTAGCTCAGCTGTAGGCCTGTTAGATCAAATGAACCGCTCCATGCTTCTACACCAGCAAGGTCAAGCTGGGAATCTGCAGTGGAGGAGGTCACGTGACCATGTGGGATTTGAGGCTGCTGAGATGGAAGTCAACATTTATGAAAGCTGACAATGATTAACCATGTAGCAGTGTTTTCACATAGAACAGAAAATATGGACTTTCAAAGGGTTCATTGGCGTGACACAATACACAGTGCTATTATGTAATTGGAGACATTTGGATAAGATGCCTCAGACATATAAATGATCATTAAAACAAAACGGCGCACAGCTGTGTGAGTGAGTGGCACACATTGCCAATGGACTCTTCAGAGGCTGCTTGCTACTTGACAGTGTGTCTCGCTAAAGTGTCGAGGTTGGGGGGTGTTGGTTGTAGGGCTCTAAAGTGAGATGGAGGTGCACACTGGTCAAATCGAAGGGTAAAGTGGTAGCTTAGGCTGCACTCCTTCCTAATGCCCTACGGCACCTCCACCATTAGCATTCCCCACTGCGACTTGAGTTCATAAGACTAATGGAGTTGCTACCTGGGGACATTAATTGTGCGTGACACCACTCGGGGGCTTTTGTGCACTCACACTAATATCACTGCGCCTGCCTGACAAAGCGCCCGAAAAGATTACAAACAAACCCCAAATAACTGCCAGTGTTGTTTTGCTGTTTGACAGGAGAGTATGTGTGAGTTTGTGTGTGCATGTGGGGGTCATGATGGCTGGGGTTCACTTACAAGATGTTGAACAACCTTTGGAGCCTGTGTGTCTGAAAAATAAGTGTCTCTCCCAAGTGCAAAGATGACTTCATCATCGCAGGACAACTCCCTGACAGTGTTACGGCTCACATCAAACTTCTTCTTCGCAGTGACACAAGTATGACATCATCCAATAAAAATGCAGGCCTGGCTGTAAGCACAGGCAGCATCTGAAGCCCCCAAGAGTGTCCTTAATTCACGGGAGCACAACAGGCAGCGATCTAATTGAGGAAATGGGAACCTGCAAAAGTTAAAGCATGTTAATGTACACTCAGCTATTAGTTTATAGGACCACCTTTATTATCTTATCCAATCCATTACAACAGCCCTGCATAAATCCCACATAATGCTTTGGAGGGTTTGTTGTATTAAACTGCACTGATGTTTAAAGAGCGGATGTTATGTCTCCCAGTGCCCAGAATGATAGAAAACATTGAGTGCTATAAGATATTTCTATGTTTTTTCCAGGCAGTTTCAAGATTATGGGGACCGTGGATAGTTACAAACGCAGATGCTCTTGACATAGAACACTATTTGCTTCTGTATTCTATCAAGAACAGTCATTGGTAAGTTCATAGCATGTCAGCTTTTTAAAACATTTTGATACATTAACTGCCAGTATTTTATGAGATACTGTTATTTTTGCATGTGTTTATCACTGTCAATGTGCATATTTATCTTGATGAAGCAGCTATAAGTGAAGGTAGCTCAGGATGCTATGAAGGACACTTCAATGATGATGTTCGGTCAATTGTTTTTATTGATGTATGTTATGATTACATATAGGTGATGTGACAGATTATGAGCAAACATACTCCTTAATAAGCAAACACTGTTTACAGATGTGATTTGATCACAGATCCATATTGCAGCTCTTAAGTTGTAGTTTAATTTTTTTTTTTTCATTTCTCTGGTGAAGACCATGAAATTATAAAATCTATATCAGTAGCAATAAAGAGTTAACTTGGACTCTTAGGTAGTTATATTTGAGATTAGTTTCATATATGCATATATGTGGGATGTATGTGTTAACTTTAACTTTGAAAATATTAGTGATATAACTATAACTGTCACTCTGCCACTAAACATACCAAACTGAAATAACCTTAATATAGTAAATGCAAAGGCAGTTAAAGTATACATAAAAGACAAAGGCTAATATTTACTATGTAATACTGCATAGTGGACAACATAGTGGCGTTTTGAACTCTTGGGTGTACGTGAACTGTGACTGCATAGCAGTGAGATCAGTCAGTGTTGTAACTCTATCTGGTCTCAAGAAACCCATTTTATAGTTAACTGTATCAGATTTTACAGATGTTCCTAGTGTGCAGATTGTACTTAACTCTTCACAGTTGTCTTGGGAGTATTTCTGTGTTCCACAGAGTGTAACATTTAAAAATAAAGAACTTTTGTGTTCTCAGTGTTCACTACAGTGACTTTACTGAGGTAACTGAATGATTAAATATTTGATCACCGTGAATATATACTGTACTTACTTTGGGTTACATATGTAAGAACAGTATTGTGAACTGTTTATCTTAGTTTCATATTGCATAAAATGTTATGATATAAATTTAAATGTTTTTCTTTAAATTTGCGTTATAGGAAAGAGTTTGGAAGCCAAAAGTGTCTGCTGTAAATATTTTGCCTTAAAAACAATTAGATAATTATATACAAATCATGGAGACAAATAGAGACAGTAATTTGAGACAAAGAAAAAGGCAAGGATAGGATTTTTACTTAAAGGTGGCGATAAACACAAGGGAAAACATATGAAATAGTATACGTTTCCCCCTAATTAAGAGTCTGTTTCAGATATAATGTAAATGTTGAAGTTAAACTGTAAATTTTGCAACAAACGTCCACAATTTTAATTGAATATAATTGTCCACCACCTTAAACAATTTTCGTTCAATTTTAGATCACTGAACAGAGCAGTACGCAATTCCAGAAAGACTGGTGGCAACAGCCAAACAAACCTTGTCCTTCAATACTCTTTCAGAAAATTCACCAACAAATCAAACTCATGCACATGTATTGCAGTTGCACCTCGTTGCAGATGTCATTGTATGAGCATGAATGCCCTAGTTAAACACTCCCTGTGGATCAGTTTCAACCACCCCTCATTTTCAGAGCAAGGACTCCGTACAAACACCAAATTTTATTTCAACGACCACACAGAACAGATAGCAGCAATTTAATCTGACAAAAAAAAGTCACTTTCTGTATCATTACTTCACATGTTAAATATGGTACAAGTGTTTAAAAGTGAATTTAGAATACAGAACATAGATAATTAACATGAATTCCAATGTGATTTTCTAAATTGTCAAAATATTCAAAAGTAGGGCAGCACAGTAGCTATGAAAAACATAATTCATATTGTTTATTTAAGTCACAGTGCATCTTTAGACACAAACATTATGTTATAAAACTAATGAGATGCCTGCATTTCATTATTAAGGTCCCCTGTGTGTGTATGTCACATGCTCCTTGAATTTATTGAGAAGAAAGGGGCAAAGGCTATGTGGCCTCACTCCAGAGAGTCAAACCAATTTACACTTCCATAATTACATTTGTATTTACATTAGGACACTGAAAGTTTGATTTGTCATTTCTGATCTATTTTTTTCCACTTCCATTCTCTTCATCGCTGGGTGGAAAATCATTATCCCCCTTTGTCATAGCATGTACTAGCAAGCCACAATAAAGCAGGAGTCTTGTAATGAATGTCAAAACTATTTCCATCAGATATTGTGAAATATGGCTTCAGAAGACCCATTCAAAGAGATAATATGATAATTTGATTTCTCAGATAGGCTGAACGGAAATGCCTTGTCTGGACATTTTGAAAAGCAGAATCCATTACTTATTCTTAATTCACCCTGGCATAAATTAAAGGATTTCTGCAGGCCATTAACTCATCCATTAATACCCAGGGTCAAGATTATTGAAGCTCAGGGTAAGGCAATATGAAGGGCTATTTCTTCAAGATGTGTCATCTAATGATTACAGTAGGGTTCTGAATTTGATGCCATTAATTGTAAAATTATCTTCTCCTTTTGCTTCAGATAAACAGCAGGGAAAGATAATAGTCACACGGGTAGGTAATCCTGTTGCAAAAAATTAATTTCCATTTCATTTGTTTTGTTATGTTTCAGGCAATTTCAGGGCCGCGGTTGATTGTTTCAGAGGATATGAAGTGTAAGAGCAGGGGAAACTACTGAAAGGAGGTGTAAAATTAGGTTTGTGTCAGCACAAAATTGAAACCCGCTGAGCTATTTTTAATTTAGAGTGTTGGAGTGTATGATGAAGGTGGCTCCAAATGCAGAGGAGTATGAAGAGATAAAAACAGGGTGCAGATGCTCCGCATGTGCACAAATTGCTGTCCTGCTTGCCACAATAGACATAATATATACTTGTCCTAATTTGTTTTATGTGTCCCCGCAGTGAAACACAATTGTCACACAATGTGCTTTTCTCTTCTGTTTACTGAAAGCTGTATTTTTTTCTCAGAATAAATCATCATGGAGATTTAACCTCCTATAAAAGCCATTTGTGTATGTTGGTGCGTTCAACAGCTCTGTACCGATTTGGGACCTGTGTAAAAGAAGATGAAATTAAGGCAAATAAAAATCATATTAAAGAATATTACAGCCTAACAGCCATTAGTCTACACCTTCCTGTCAGCTTTTGATGGATTCCTCACTTAGTTCAATGAATGGTCTAATGACATTGATAAAATCACATGCAACTAAATAGAAAGCCTGCGTGTGCCACTGATGCACATATGATACATATGCAGAGGGAAAATTCACTTAAAATGTTTACAGTTATTCATCCTATCTGAATTTTTACATTAGAAGAGAAAATATAATGCAAACATCCCCCCAGCAGAAATAAGAAATCCTGGACATTAAAGCAGCTTATATTTCCTCTCTAGCTTCCTGGATCTTCAGCCACACTCTGACATACTAAGGAGAATTAATTTTACAAGCAGGGAGTTCCTCCTTATTGCTTCCTAGTAGTGCAGAGGCGTCTGGCTTCAAAAATGATTCTGACATACACATGCACAATAGATGAGCTGTACCGATGCTCACAGCCCATGAATACAAAGCTGGACCTGCAGCCAGTAGAGTTGAGTGGACTGGAAATCCTTCAGTATTCACTGACCTCTTTGCTATTTCATCCTCTCTCAACTATTTTTCTAGTTTGGGGAAAACACTTTCTATCACTGTCAAGTTGGGCAAGGATAAAAACTCTCTACTAGCGGATTAGTTGTCTGCCTGCTCCGCTGCTGTACTGCAGCAATAAAACACAACTCCCTTACCTTTAGTTTGAAAGCTGGATTGGGAATTGAATTTATTCTGTTTCATAATTTTCCAGGACAATGACTCCCACTGTGATAGATTATCAAATTGTGTCTGAACAGGTTACATAGACACACAGAAAATTTACGATGATAGTTTAGAATTACGATCCAAATGCAGGAGTTTTCTATGTAGGAGGAGTCTTAATAGAGAAACTGTTTCTTCCCTTGTTTTACACATATCACATGTGCTGAGCTCTGTCTGTTTGTTTCACTTAAAAGTTGTACTGAAATGTGCAAATGCTTCATAATGCCATATTTCTCTGCACCCAACAATGTGACAGTGCAAAAAGATATGAAACCATTCAATCTATTTAATTAAGACAGCTTAGTAGTGGCACCCGGTTGCAGGGTGTTTAAGCTAATTACAGTATTAATTACAACATTAATTAAATGACATAATTGCCTTTCAAAACAATGACTCCTGTATCCCTGGTAAGGTAAAGGGTTAATTTACTGTGGAACCAGGCATGCATTATTTACATGCTTGGATGAATAATACATTTAAGAAGTGGGCTTATAAATTTACTGGCACAAAGAAAAGCAAAGCTTAGTAGCAAAGCAAGGCTGATTTAAATATCTGTCTTAAATGAATATTTCTTTGAGTTATGGTCACACCACCAAGGGGTAAATCTGTTTCTTTGGTATCTGTGGGGACTCAAGGGGATTCATTTCACTGTATAAAGAAATCACATGTGTAATTTCATTATTCTCAACTCCACATAGACAGAAGTTATGTATGATAAATTAAAATATTAGGTGTCAATGTAATCATGGATATAATTTCTGTTTGGAAAGAATCTTATACTGACTAGTGAGCCATCGTTTACCTTGTCTATTCTCCGGAAAAATAAGTCTTAAGTGAAAAATTTAGATAATGGCATTCAGAAAGTATTCAGCAGGTCATTCACTGCACATTATAATATTAATACCTTCTTCTACATTTGTATAAACTAGATCTCAACATTAAATATTTGTGTAGTGTTCTCAATAGAATAGGAATGTGTATGTGGATGAAAGAAAAAGGAATATTTTTTTAAACCCAGAGCCTGAAGAGGTAAATACATGCACACAAATAAAAGGAAAACAGCGGTAAAGGTAAAGCAAAGAAGGAGCCATGCTGTGGCACAACACTTTCAATTTTCATGGACCAGACATATGAAGAAAAAAAATTACATCTCAGTCTGACGAGTGACTAATCAAGGCAAGCGAAATGGTGCTGCAATAAATTACTCCACTGTGAAATAAACCACACAAACAGACTGATGATAATAAATGTAAATTATTTCTGGGGAGAAATTTTCCTGGTACATGAGTAATATGAACCATCAGGAAGGAGTCTTCCTTAACATTAATTACAGAAAATGACAAGTGAGCTGACAAGTAGGAAGGCTCATTATCTGAAAACATATTCACAACTTCGCAATTTGCGCAAGATGGACTCCAGCTAAATTAATCTCCTTTCTTTGCATGAGCCCCTTCTAATTTTCATGTTATTAACAGGTTTGCAGTATCACTCAGTGCTTGTCACCCTAATCAGGTTTTTCGGCGTGTTCGGGAAACCGTGGTGTCATTTGAAAAGGATCAGGCCTCATAATGTGCTCTCCATCACGCGTCTGAATCTACAAGGTTGCTTTTAATAAGGTTCCTTAATCATTTCTCCTTTTTGCTCAACTTTTGGCCTGGATGGCTTCTATTATCATCCTTTCCATGGAGAGGGACCATTAAAAGAAGAGCAAGCTTATCTAAGAACAAAGTACATGGAACAAAAAATTCATTGGGTCATTACACAAGAGAAATTCCACAAATCCTACTATAATGCAAGTGTGATTATGTGTAATTTTCATGCATTTAATCCTATGTGTATATACTGTGTAAAGCAGAGGTAAATCTCAAAAATACTCTAATTTTACATTTTACTGCAAAATCAAATGATGCAAACCATAAAAGGTGCTTTTTTTGACCAGAAAAACAAAATAATATACATACATCTCTGCAAAGTCTGCATGTATCCAATCACAATTAATGTAGTCACTATCAAAAAGACAAATACAACTCAATTTTTGTCAACTCTAAAGACATTCAGCAATCAGTATATATTACACATTGCGCCCCTGTCCAGTATACTTCCTGCTCTGTGGTTAATTATTTAACTGTGTACAGAAGTGATTAATACAATTCATGTAGGTGTATTTCACAGAGCATGAGTAATCCTAAAAATAAATCCAATTATTCATATTTATTTTCATTATTTCCGAACTCCCTTATAGATCAATCTATGTGTGCATCTTCCTAACACTTCATTCTCCCCTCAATCTATCTGATGTATATTGTATTTCTTTACATACCACTGTACATAGGGCACCAGCAATAACAATTGAAAGTAATGTTGTGAGTTTTGTCTGGCTTGAATTAATAAATCATAGCAAATATGAGATATCTGCATGTCCAGAATGTAATCTGGAAATTTGCTGTATTGCAAACCGAGTTTAATTCACAGGTAGCCTCATGATAGCTGAAGCAGAAATACAATATGTCATGCAAAATTAGTTCAGAGAGAATAAGTTTCAGGGGGAAGCAAAATGTTATGAGGGAGTCCATAATGGCAGAGGCAGCTTTATCTGTGCAGCTCTCTCTCACACACTCTAATTACATTTCACAGATTGTACTACAATAGCTGCTGGTAACCTTTAGTGGATGGGCTTTTCAATAATGCAAAGTACACATTTTCATATCTATTTTTCCCACTGTGCTCCCCATTTATTAATTTGCTGAACACAATAAAACAAAGACTCGACTTAATGTGCTCCTTTGCTCAAAAAGGCACCCAACAAGATAAAAATACAAAAGCATCTTTCTGTAATGAGGAATAGGCTTGCATGCAAACCAACTGCATAATGTCTGACGTTTCCAATTTGAAAGGCCATTTGGTTAGTAACAGTAAAATGGGTGCAACATTCTTTTGTTTTGGAAACTTCTTTTTTGTATTTACCCCCCCACTCTAAATAATTCATGTCCTTTTCTGCAATTTACCCCTGTAAACCCATATAAAACACTGCATCATGCAGAGATAATATTCTAGCATACATCAAGTAGAGATTTAAAAACAAATATGTTTCACTTACAGTACAACTGTATATTGTTTGCTATTTGTTTGTATGGACATACTGCTAGAAGGAACCCAGCTGTCACATATTCTGGAGAGTTAGTGAGCTGACACTACTGTCTTGAGGCAAATGGACACATCTGGCTACTGCATTATAAATCCACAGAAGGGTGAGGAGTTAGCAGTTGTCTACAAGTTGTTACTACATTTGACTTGCAGCAGCCTTCAGAAACTGAAACCACTACCCTTGTCACGTTTGACTTTTGCATGCATATTCATAAGCTTTGGATGCAGAGGTTAGACTTCATAGAACACAGTTTACATTTGCCAAAATAGTGAAGGTAAAATGAAACATATGACCGTGGGCAGTAGTGTATTTATTCAAAGTTTAACAGAAGCAAGGAACACAGGTATAAAATGCTGTATTCTTGTACTATAAGGTACAAGAATACAGCATTATATACCAATAAATATAACACCACACCAGGTAAATGAGGCCGTACTGGTGCTAACACATTACATTTAAGGAATGTTATTGAAAACACTGTTATGTGTATATGATATATATTTTTTCCTATTAAATTCCTATTTGAATTATATATTAAATGTGATATTAATAAATAAATAACTTTATCCTTTCAGTGCTGCAAATACTAGAGTTTTCTATATATGACAATTTGAAGGAAAATGAATACAGTTGTAAATATCAATGCACAAAGACATACATATACACTACATATAATATATGCATATACATACGATAGATACTTGGTAAGTTATAAAATGCACAGTGAAATGTATTCTTTGCATCTGCTGCCAATAGAAAAAGATAATTTTTATGTACATATAAATACAAAATTGTAAACTTTGTGCTTGTAAAAGATGCTAGTAATGACATATTGACAAAAATCTTATGTGTCTTATATAATGACAGCCTTCTGAAGTTGAAGCTTTCCTGAACTATTTCAATATTAGAACTCACAAGGACTCAAATATACTATTGCTTGTTAATAACTATACGATTTTACTATTTACTTTTTACTATTTTACTTTTACTATTTTAATAATTTTAATATTTTACTTTTCCTAAGATGGTGCTGTTTTTCACTCCTTTGTTTGATACAATCAATATTAAAGAAATATGGGTATTTATACTGTGCATCTATCCCCACACCATAAAAAGATGTGCCCTATAGAAAAAACATGATCTTGGCTTCATTTATGTTTAATTTTTCATTGATCGTAAGCAACAACATTTGTGATTTGTGCATTTCTGAGTGATATGAAGGACGTGTTATTGATGGCCTACAGATAGATAAAAGATATATTTATGAACCACACAAAAAAAACAAATTTAGAGTGACTTTTGGTGTACTGAGCAATTTAATAAGTATAAAGCCAGATGACCAAACGTGTAGAAATGTTAGGACCTGAGACATTCATTGGCGGAAAATAATTTATTTATACCATGACAGAGAGTATTTTTGTGGACACAAAATGGTGCGTGAGTACACTTGACCTTCTTGAGTTTGTTTTTTTGTTTTTTTACATATACAGCTAATCTTACCGTTCTTTTTTAATTCGGATGAAAGTCAAATGTTATCCTGCTTAAATCTGCACACTACAAGAGCTATAGATAAACTGTAGGACCTAGACTTAAAGAGTTAAAAATATACATACAGATATAATAATAGTAATAATAATCATCAATCATCATCATCATCATCTTAATAAGGTCACTATATTTTATAGTCATCCAGACTAGACTGTTATTGCACATATATTCTATTGCCACTGCTGCATGCACTGATGAAGCTTGCTCCAAATCATTGTGTGAACTGGTGTTCTGCATTTTATATTTATTTTCCCAAAGACATTAAGCAAGGAATTATCATGGTTTATTTTTGACAGTAGACAATGCAGGTAAAATTGAGCACTACTCTCAGTAATATAAAACTGGGTTGTGACTGTTGGTTAAACAGTTTGCCTCATACCACAAATAACTTGATCCAAATCAGCTATGGCAGCTGCTACAAGGGGTTTTTAATTGAATGATTATTGTATTAAATAGTTGCTTTTAATGGAGCGTGCACCTCTGCAATTATTTCCGCTTTAAGAACCTGAACTCTGGGCAGGTCTTTGCAGCCACAGGCATTTGGTTTGCTTCCAAATGAGTGGTCACTGTTGGTGTGAAATCAGCCTTTCACCTGCATGAATAGTAAGACCAAATAAGAAATATACAAAGCTGTATTAGAAAAATGTATAATAAATATTTTTTAATTGTTCTGAATTTCTTAACAGTTATACAAAAGCTTGGCAGTGTCTCTGACTTGGCTCTAACAGCACTTAACAGATTCACAGCACAGAAGGCTCTTTCTGTCTCATTCTTTTACATGTACAAAAAAAGAAGTCTAATAACTACTAATAGAACAAATCTGAGTAACTTCCTTAATCCTGTGATATTTTTCTGTGATAGGATCAATATTTGCCAGAGCGGTTCCCTTATCCAAACAATGTGATGAAATATTGAATGTATGAAAGAGGTGATAATGTTATCCACAGGCTTTTCTGAAGCCAAGGCAAGCACGATCTCAGATTAGCGAATCGCTTATGAAAGATTCGGTGTTGTCTGAGATTACATTTAACCTGACATCAGAAAGATGTAAATCCTGCATGATCAAAAACTATTGTAGAGGAACAATTGCTACTGAAAGTGCCAGTGAGGATCTTGTTTTAATAACACAAAAAATGTTTACGCAGACAAATAAAGTTTAATAGTCACACACATGCCAGGACACATCATATTTTAGGAAAAAATGCTTCAATACAGCAAAGTCGAAAGCTACAGCAATGAAACTACAAGTGACATGGTGTAAATAAAAAAAAAGGTCACATATGGCAGTTAACTGGCACAGTTGGGTGAAATATGGCATTTCACATATTTTCACAATGGGAGAGAATTATTCACTTGGCCTGGAATTGATATGGGCAGTGACTCAGATAAGGAGAGCTGAGAGCTATATATGGTCATGGCACATCATTAAAAAGTTTAATCAAAAAAAAAATGTTTTATATAAAAACCGTTGTCTCAATAAATAAAAACAAAAAACAAAAACTGGTTTCTCTTGTTTACTAAATGTTAGCTTAAAAACTAGCTTTGTAATGTATTTAAGGCAGTTTCCACTTGCAATAGCCACAAGACATGCACCTTGTTTTTCTTAATCTACCTTGTACATATCCTATAGCAACTGTGTATATCCTTATTCGGTGTACAAATCTCTCATCATAGTTAGTTTTGTAAATTTCAATAGTTTTAGTAGTACTTTATTAGCTTAGGTGTATTTAATATTTTAATCTGGAGGTTTTAGCCATGCCTACATTTATTTTCTTAAGTATTTTATGTGATATTTTCCACACAGTCCTGTTTTGCTGCAAAATAACACACAGCTCTAAACTGATTTTCATTGTTCCTGTGACAGTCACGATAAATATATATTCTATTCTATTCTATTCTATTCTATTCTATTCTATTCTATTCTTCTTATTCAAAATCCCATACGCAAACTGAATACCTATAGCCTACTGTCATTTCAGGTTCATTGAATATGGATCTCTA
>JAPTYR010000031.1:22844902-22855426 GCA_029814505.1 Siphamia roseigaster | reverse complement strand
GAAGAAAAACACAATATTTACATTACTCACATTACAAAGATCTACTTATAAAACATGTAATTCATGGGAGCAAATTTTACCAAAATTTGCAGAAGTTCTTTAAATTTGCACATGCACACTAACATTTTTCAATTCTGGTCTTGTATATAAAAGTCCAACTGATGTAAATGATACTCAAACTCAAAGTCACTGGAAAGGCAAAGCAGATATTCAATCTTTGTTAAGAAATCACCAGTGTATTCAAATGGCTGTAAGGCTACTGTGACATCTCGCATATATGCAAGAATGTATATAATGTACATAGGGCACACCCTGTGGCAGCATTAGAGGATAGAAATCTGCAGGTGCTAGGAGGAATGAGGGCATCAGTTGTCAGTTTTTTCAGCATCACAGGATCATGTGACCACAAATGTCAGAACAAGACCAAGGCTTTGGATGGAAATATGGTGGTCATGATAAAGGAAATAAAGCCGGCATGCAATCCTTTTATTCATAATAGATTGAACTGTTACGATACTGGTCAAATAAAATGGCTTTTAAGCATATACAAAAAGCTGGAATTATTGGACTTTTTTTTTTTTTTTTTTTTTTTTACAGTTTCACTATTGGAACAATCACATTTAAATAATATATTTAAGGGTAAGTGACCAAGTGGCCACGTCAGAAGGTGTGGTGGTTGGTTGCGTAGGGGTACCATTAAAAGCACAGACAATATTATTTCCTTCCTACATATCATTGGGTTAGACAGGACCCATTTTTCATTTCACTGTCTTTGATTTAATAATGCACCCATACCCTGGAAAATGAGGAACACGAGGGATCGCTTTCTTACTTTTCTCTGAAGTTGGCTTGTCATCACTCTCTCACCTCTTTAACAGTGCTACCCAAACTTAAGTCCACCCTCTCCCAAACCTCTCCAAAATCCATCACCACACATCTGTGTCAGTGCTGCAGAGACTCAGAGTCGGGTGCACTGAGTTGTCCACGCTCACCCAAGCACCAGTGGACCTCCGATGGGGAAATGCTTGGCTGCAGAGAAACCTGCACGAAATTAAATTCTCCACTTGGCTGACTAGGGTGACTCGTCCTGGTCTGCTGGCCTGTTCCTTCATTATTCCTGGGCTGATAACTGACTGAACGGGATGTCTTGTCTGTTTAATGCCAGCTCAGCTGCTTCATGGGAGGAACGGGCTTGTCACTCCTCGGCATAACACACTGTATTACCATCTCCACTTCATTTATTTGGCTCAGATTTTGTACACCCGTCAAGCCACCCGTCCCCCCAAAGACACTTGCAATTCACCACTGCTCAACCTTCTGCATCTTTTAGGAAACAATTCAAAATAACCTGTCTAAATTTTTCATTAAAATGTCATTTAGATGTCACACAGATGATTTAGATTGGAAACAATAAAGGTGACCTTAATTGTAGTTTTTCATACACCATCTAGTTCTCCATAGACGGCACTGGATGGCTGATTTCCCTTAATGTGACTTTTTATTAGCAGATTTTTTTTTTTTTCTTTATGCCCACTGTATACACACAAAGACTCCACCCACTGTCCACAAAAAATACTTCCTCAGAGGTTGCTGGTGGTGGTGAAGCAGGCAGT
The DNA here is from genome assembly GCA_029814505.1 of Siphamia roseigaster. Lineage (NCBI taxonomy): Eukaryota > Metazoa > Chordata > Actinopteri > Kurtiformes > Apogonidae > Siphamia > Siphamia roseigaster. The sequence continues at coordinate 22,853,813 of JAPTYR010000031.1, read as the reverse complement.
AATCTTAGCTCCTCTGTATTTAAGAGCATTGTGTTAAAGGTTTCTGCATGAGGGCATTGTGTGATTGAACGGTGTGATATGGAAACACAGGCAGGCAGCCACTGTCAAAGACGCGGTTTGCACTTGACCCCGCAAGCACTCAGCCCCTTAGCCCCATGCATTGTGGCATTTGCAGGATTAAAATGAATATATCCTTTCCTAATGCACTCGTATGTTGTATACTAATCATAATTCATTGCCGTAATGTAGGCTTTTAAGTGCACATGATGGTGTTGAGCCTTCGTTGCTCATAAAGGCCAATCAATGGTAAATGCTATTGTCTTATCGGCACACACTCCCTCAAAATACAGCATCAGAGATAATCGAAGGCTTGCTTCAGAGCAAAACCATCTCCCAGTGAATAGTAATAAGTGTTTTTTGTTTTTTTTTTAAAGAGAGAAATCAGTGTTTGGAAGTCATTAAACATCCAACGCCCCCTCCTTCTGTGTAACCACAAAGCCAATAGCATTGTGGGACAAAATGCTTTCCAATGTGACAATTGATTGTTTTTTGAGGTATTTGTTGGTTGATATTATAATTGGTATAATTTTTCACAAGTACATGAGTGTCATGCCATGATGGGCTTTAGAATCCTGGTAATGCAATGGCCCGTAGTTCAACCTTAAGATCAATAATGTATTAAAACCAAGAGCTTATTGAAATAATAGAAGGATTTTCACCATGAAAGAAAGGCAAGGAAAGAAAAATGCACCAAAGAAAAGTGCTAGATTCTATGCCAGGCCTTCACTGTGAAATGCATTGTTTTCTTGCCAGTGCTTTTTACTCCAAAAAACAGAAGGACATAAAAAGTCTTAGTGATGTGAAAACTCTGGACGCTGTGTTATTGACGTAATGTGTGAACTGCATAAAGTAGCACTTTATAATTTCCAGCCTTAAAGAGAACTGCAAAAGAAAAACTGTGAACACAAACTGTTCATTTTTTCTTATTTGGATAGCAGTCAGAATGTTGATGAAGTAAACCATCCCAGACCGGTTTGCCTACACAGGTCATTATTTGCAGTGCCTGATCAGTGTATAACATTTGCCAATCTGTGGTTCCCTGCTGCTATCTCTTCCTGTTGGATCTTTCTGTTTTGACAGTGTTTCAGAGAGGAACACTCTGTGAGGTGTCAGGTGAAGACTATATGTGACAGATTTGGAGGGGAAATCAAGAGAAGACAAACAGGCAGCTAAATGCCTGGGAAATGTCTCAGCGCTCAGACAGAAGGCGATAAGTGCTGTTGACGTGGACATGACAAGCTAGCAACAGTAAACCTCAGGACACGCAGTCCCACCGGAGGCCCGGGAGTGGACACAATTCTCAATGACTGCTGAATGTGCTTAAAAGCTCTTATGAAGAGAATTAACAAGAAGTGGGAAACCCCTCCCCCCCCCATCCCCACCACACACACACACACACACACACACACACACACAACTTCCACCACCCTCTGCCTTTCTACTGTAAGCTCTTTGATGTTTCCCTGTTTCTCCTCGACAGTCAGCTTTGGTTTTGATCTAGGTTTGATTTCCTGTGACATATCTGATACATATTATGAAAGCAATACAAGCCCTCGTAGAGAGACAGGGTGTCTAAACTTTAACTTTAACTGTTGCAGAACAGTGTATACCTGAAGAATGGAATGACAGAAGTACATCTCCTTTTTACCCTTCATGCAAAAAAAGTAAATCCATGCCTAAAAATTCACACAAGTAAACTGAATGTGGAAAGTTTTTTTTCAGACTGGTGTTGATTTCTCTTCAAAGTGGTTATGGCTGTACACTGTCATGAGATTTTTGACAGAGGAAAAAGAATACCGCGCTTTCATTTTGAGAACATCACAAGACCTTGCTCCTCATGGAAGAGCACAATACAGAATCCTAAAAAAAAAACAGACACTACAAATCCTAGAGCTAAATTGCATGAAGTCTATATGAACTAAAAATTAAGATACGACAAAGTTGAACTGATTCGTTTTTAATAAGGCACAGACTGTAAGGCTAAAACACATTGCATAGCATCCACCTCACATGTAACTGATCCATACAGATGCACCATACTTAAAAAAAAAAAAACCAGATGCACATCCTGGTTCAAAATGTCTGCCCAGAATTGTAGGTTGAATCAAAATTGGGGTAAAACATTTGAATTACAGAGCGCAACTGTGATGTCTGCCCTCCTGGACTGCCAGATCATGAATATATATTGCATTATGAAGATGTGATGACATTTAGAGCAATCACATTTAACCCTCTCCTCTTGTGCCTCTGTTTCTCCTCTCTCCACTAATGCATTTTGCAGCAAGGGATGCATCTTAAAAGATTCAGGGAGAAATGTCAGCCAAAGCAGACACTGCTTGAGAGCTGGGGTCATTTCAGACTGGTTTCTGAATTCTGGGGCGAGTGCGCTCATACACACACACACACACACACACACACACACACACACACACACACACACACACACACACACACACACACACACACACACGAAGGTGATCTATCCTTCACTTTCCCCACCCCCCTTTTTTCCTATTCCATTCAGTCTCAGCCGCCTTTCACTCTAAATATTTCTGTTGGTTTACCCTTGCCCATGTGACTATGTTGGAGGTAGCACAGACACACTACCACGAGAGAGATGCTTGACCAGTTGGGCGCTGTCTCCCACCTCATTACCAGATGCAAATGAAACGGGTACACATGTTTAATATTTAGTGGCAGCAGAAATGTCAGGCTGGCACAAGATGGAATTAAACAGCACTGTCAGCGCAAGTGAACTCAAGGCTTTCTCAGCTATTTCACTTCATATTGAGTTACTGTCACAATTTATTTCACAGCTGTGGGACGACTAGTGTGAAAATGTTCTGTGATGCCTTTAAGGATGGAAGGGGAATCAAGGAAGAAGTGTGAAGGGTATTGTTCTGATGAGTCTTTGTATTTATTTCTACACTTTATTATCTTAACAATGCCCTACTATTCATTAGGATTTTTTTTTTACATTGTTGTGACAGCATCTTTTTTTTTATTGGATGGTATAACTGATTAAGCACAAAAGTGAGCGTTGGTATGATATGGGAGAGCCAAGCCTAAACTCTCCATGTTGTTAAGTACAGTGCTTCATATTATCCACATTTTGCTGCTGAGCTATAAAACCTCCCAAGAGAAATGCTTGGTTTAACTAATCCAGATGATCCATACCCATAACAAATGCGTCATCCAGGCCACCCCAATAAGGTGTCAAGCATCTTAAGCCACGTGGCTTTGCCTTCAGCAAACATGAAAGTAATACATTTTTTAATAGCTCAAAGGAATATCCTATTCTCCAAAACACCAGAATATGTTGTCTAAAAAAAAAGACTTTGCACTCTTGTCACTGCACTCCAATCCATATTATCACACTCAGGGCTATAGGAAGTTAATGTTCATTCTAATCAGCATGGCAGATAACACTGGGACCCACAGGGACCCAATTAAACATACTGTACATGAGGGGTTTATCTTCACTGCACTAGTCCCCACACTGGTTTATCCTGGCATTGAGAAGGAATCGGAATTTTAGCATATGCTTGCTTTTTCAATGTATAACAGCCTATTTTAACTGATGCAATTTTTATTTTACGCTTAAGTGATTCCTCTTTCAGCTGATGCCGATCAGATTTAAAGAACAAGGTGAGCAGTGAGATGGTATGATGCTAGGCACGGTAAGATGAAAGTCAAAGAGAACCTTGAAAAAACTGAAAAAGTTGTATTTTTAATTAACTGAAAGCATTATAGTGGTATATTGTATGAGTGAATAGAAAATGAGAAAGTTTTGCTGTGGACAGGCAGTCAATGAACTCCCACAGCCTTCTAAAAAAAAGAGAAGCATTTCATTATTCCAAGGTGAGGACTTTAAAACAGCATTTTAAATGTTACCCCGCTGTTCAAGATCATGAAAACCTTTAATTTCATGCAAATGAACAGCAAGGAGCATGGAGCTTAATGTAAACGAATGCTTCTTTTGTACTGCTGTAGAAGTGAGCTGGAGAGAGAGGCCAGGAAGAAAATTCCCAAGGATTCTTTAATTGCTATCTGAAATTATGTAAATCCCTCTGCTAGGCTGAGTGCAATTATCCAGCGCCTCTTGCTGCCAGCTTTACTAATGTCTAACAAAATATCGGTGGCTGACATTTAGACGTCGTAATGCAAATGAGAATTAATTTTTCTTCCAAGACAAAGGGCAGTCGAAAGATCACACCATTTTATACAATAAAGGCTGAAAAAAGTAGGGTTTGCAAGATGACAAAAAATGTTGATCGAGAAATGAGCCCAGAATTGAAGCGTATTTTATATCAGTGCAGCATGCTACCGAATAAGATTATTTTTTTGCATTCTGCACTATTAATCTATTTCTTTTGCCATGGAGAGGTATGCTGCAAGCGGCAGACATTCATTTAGGATTAGAATTAATTGCAGAGTGTGTCTCATTTTTAGTAATTATATGGGGAACCCTCGCCGCTCTCCATTGTTAGAACACGTTCCTGCCATGGCTGTGATGTTGGACTGTTTGGGTCACATTTTTCCATTTATCTCCCCAGGTACAGAGATGGATGTAGGCCAGCTACTGCAGCCTGGTGAGACTCCCCTGCGTGCAGCTCAGAACACCTGTCCTGCTGTGCGTCGGCACCCCCAATCTTTACCAGGCCAAGGAGGAGCAGCATCTCTCTGCATAACACTTTCCACAACCCATTGTCTCCTGGGACCCAAAAGTGCAAGATGAGGGGGAACCTAGGGACTGGTGTTCACTGGGAGATCTGCCGCCCAAAAATGCATTTCTAAACCAGAAATCAAATTACAACCCGCTGACATGGGGAAAAAACTGGCTATTAATATTTTAGTATGGATACTGTGTGCAAGACACTCCCAGCTGTGAGCGTCCTCGGAAGAAAAAAAACATTGTGCTACACCAACAAGTGCCTGTCCACAGGCTGCAATTGCATTATAAAATAAGAAAATTATTCTTACATAATCCGCACTTGGATGCATTCAGTAGCCAGATTAACAGGTAACGAAAAGCATGTTCAAAGCTCAAAGGCAAATGCTAGGAAATCAAACTGACAAACTGTCCATCTGTCATTTAACACATGATTCCCACAGGAAAACATGACGTGTTGAATTCTCAACATTTCTTTCTGGAAATACAGTCATCTAAATGTATATATAAGAAATGTGCATATCCATAGCACAGCACAATGCATTAAGCCTTGGTGTACAGATATTTTGTTTTTCTAAATTACTTTGAAATGGGCTGTTATCACCAGCCTGTTTCATATACGGAACAAATCATCACAGGTCAAAGGAAATAGGCTTTGAAAATTCACCACACAGGACCTTTATTTTGTTTCAGAGATGGCTTGTCCAATAGAAAGCTTTATCGTGCATGCTAATATTATCTTGGGCTCTGCACCTACTGCTAATGTGCAGCATTTGTAGCTATTTACTATTGTATAACCCCCACTGCACCTCATATCACCCTCCTTCTAGTCCTCATCACCAGTCTTCTAACCTCCATCTTCCCTGCCCCTCCAACACCCATACATCCATCAGAGCGCTGTCATGGTAGAGGGGCTTCGATGTTCCTTCCTGATGCGGCCATCAAGGCCCTCCATCTAACACAAGCCGACACATCATAATAACAGTAAGAGGCCTTTCCTGTCCAGTGTCATGCTTGGAGAGATTAGTTCCCCTCCACAAAACCTAGGTAATTTGCTTTTGCTGAAACACATTTGTAGATCGTATTCTTTCAGGTTAACTAGTTCATGAGAGGAGATGAGACACTTGCTGCACAGTGTTTGCTCCTTTATGCCATTATACCTCCCAGTTGTATTAACTATAACTCAAGCAGCTTCTCTTTATGTATTTGGGGTGAGGTGAATGTATATGAAGTCATTTAGTTGCAGAAATTGCAGGCATTTTTTTATACTGAGTATAACATATACCTCAGTTTATTATAATGTCAACAAATAGAGGACTGCCTTATTGGTATCCTTGGAATCACAAGAAAAATACTCAAATATTGTAAATGTTTTTTTTTTTACATTAAACATATTCTGAGTTTGGAGCAACATTATTTTAACCTATGCAACTCTACATGTTTAAATCATGCAAAATGGAGGAGATGACCACTGAGGGACAAGTCAGTAAAGCATAGTTGTTTTATGGCTGTCATTATTTTCTACTGAATTATTGGGTGGGTGTGTTACAGATAGGAAAGAGTTTGAATATGTCACTGATTTAATGGGACATCAATCCATCTATAACCCTGACGTCAGATCTGACAAGTCACAAATTTGGTCAGCGCTTTAAAAACATATTTTTAAAATAAGGAAGCGTATGCTGTAGTTTGGCTTAAGTGTATGCATAATTTAAGTAAATAACAAAGACAGACCAACATGTTTGAGCAGGAGTTAATTTCTGTGGGTCTAATGTCTATTTTATTTATTTTTTTATTAATCACAGAGGGATGCTCTAAATCCCCACTACGTATGAATGAGCTGTGCTCTGTGTCTTTTCACATTTGCTGCATGATCATATTTCATAAACACTGCATTTGAATTTTTATGTACAGAGTATGCAATATTCATGATAAACTGAATATGTAAATGGGTAACCTTTATTTATGAGTCCTTACCAGACTCATACTCTTAAGTATTACTTTGGATGATAAGATGGATAGACAAAAAATGTTTGTTAGAGGAATATTTGTGTAACTGTGGAATGATTGATAATTAACAGCTTAATCTACACATGTTGGAAGTCATAATTCTCCTGCTTTCCTATGACAGGTTTTTCCAAGACTGAAAAATGAATTGTCATATTTGTAATTCTAAACAATGAAAAAAAATCTCCTTTTAATCCATCTCCCAAAAAAAGAAACTGAAAGATGGCTTTTCACACTGTTTCCTTACTTGTATTGGGATATACAGCAGTGCTGTACAGAGCTGCTAATATCTACAATTTTATTTGAATGAATTACCCAGGAAAGAGCCCAAGACTAGTCAAATCTGTATCTTTTACTCATACGTTTAATCCTAATGCTACATTCCATTACATTCCCAGGCTGTAAGTGCTTCGGAATTACCCATCCCATCCTGAAGGAGTCCTTTTTTCTTATTGTTTAGAGAGCGGTTAGCATGCCGGAGATGCTCCAAATACGATTTTACATCCACTTATGGAAATCCATTGTTCCTTGAACATTTCCACATACAAACCAATATATGCTTTTCTAAGAGGTCTAAGACCTCAATTACATCAAAGGCAGTTTGTCCTGCTGCTGGGCTGCCTGCTAAAGGGCTTAAACAACTGTGTCAATGCTACCCCCTTGTGACCACAATGCAGCAGAAGCATGTCATACAAACAGTCTCTCACAGCAAAAAATACTGAACAAACTGATCATTTTTAACAAAAAAAAAAAAACAACAACCTCTAACATTTTAGTTTGGATTCAATAATAATTCAGAAGTGACTTGCACATTGTACACACTTTAAACATCGTGGATTTTACATTAATGTGCATTATCCCGCACAAGTATTTCTCTATAACACAGCTTTATCACAATAAAGCTCATGTGTGCATGCTAGACTTTTTTGAGGAGAAATTGTCTGACATCTTCACTGCAGTTTGAACTATGAAACAATGAATAATAAAGATTAAAGGAAAGTCTGAAAGATTCTATTTGCACATTGGAATTGAAATGTGTCATCACAGCACCTATTGCATTTGTAGCTCCAAGATTTCTTTCATTAAGACCAAAAGATGTCTAGAAAGTTGCTATGCTGACATGCAGACAGATGTGCATGTCAGAGGCATGAGAGAGAATATTTTGGAGGGCACTCCTCTTGCTGTCCTAGCCCTGGCAAGAGAAAAGCATGCAAGCTTTTATTGTATAGACTTGAAAAGAAATAATTAGACACACAGATTTATAAATCTGCAAAGCTGCATGGCTCACTTGTCATATGTGGCAGAAAGAAAAAGGGGCTGGATGCTCTGAAGTGCAGTTTGCCATGGGCCGACACTTTTATTTCCGAAGTTTGCTCAACCTTCAAAGACACAGTGACGGATTTGGAAGTTGGAGCATATATTTTCTGCATTCTTTGTTATTCCAGTTGAGGATTAGGAATCAGTAAAAAAGGGGCAAATATTAGTTTTCAATTGAAGAATGAAATACATTTAAAAAAAACATAGCCTAAATATAACATATTACAACTGCAGTCATTTATTTAATCTATTTTCACCAGAATTTATTAATCTACAAAATATCGTCTTTTATGGTAGATGAACTACATAAAAATAGTTTTTTTGTTTTTTTTTTTCTTTTTAACTAAAATTATTTATTTTCAGTATTTGATCATCGAGATTAATTTAAAGTTTGCTAAACTTCTCAAAAAATGTGAGAGAAAATAGGTCATAATTTCGAATGAATATGGTAATACTAAGTAGCATTGAACTAATTTTTTTCCAAAATTTAAATTATTATGTAGTGGCGCCAGCAATGGCCATATTTTAAATTATGTTAATTTTGACAACATCAAAACAATAAATAAAAAGAAAACTCAGTCATACTTATATGATTAAAAGTCAAAACCTTTTTATGTAGTGTAAAAAAAAACTGTCATGAAAAAGATGCATGCTGGGTCATGTAACCTACAGTCTTTGTCCATTATTCACTTTAGCTTTGTGAGGCCATATTATGGGGGGGTGCACTATGTTGACATCTCATACAGCCCCCCAGGTTAGACCATGTCAATCACACGACATGTGATTTCACGATTCCCCGCCTGCCCGGTCATTGACACCTCCCATTGACTTTCCTTCACGCAGATCAGTGAGCCT
>JAPTYR010000031.1:22810807-22822701 GCA_029814505.1 Siphamia roseigaster | reverse complement strand
GGGGGACATGTTTTTCCATATTTGGAGTGTTTATTAGACCAGACGAGACCCAAATAGGAACAAAATTACTCCAAAAACCGATTTTTGCACAATATGTCCCCTTTAAATGCCGTTTTTTTTTTTTTAACCAATTCACTGTCTACATTTCAATTGCTCAGTTAATTGTTAAACTGATCAATCGCTGCCTGCCTCTGTACTCATCTTACCTTTTTCAGTGGAGAGACCAGATTCATTAAATCTTTAGTATTCAGTGTTTTATTCCTCTGTGAAAGGACTAACTCTGTCATGTTGTCTCCTGCTGGTTTCCCCAGAGATTGATGATAACGCCTTTATATTCTTATATTTACAACTCAGCTAGTGGTGTCTGTCTCTGGAGAACCTTCATAGGAATTCAACACCCCTTGAGATCTGATGTCATAAGCCGTCTTTTAGATCATGATTTTTGGAAGTGGCAGTTAAATCCGTCACAGTGTTTTAAATCAAATACTAGAATCGTATTTCAATGACAGACATACAATATGATGTCTCTTATTAGACACGTTGTATTTTCTTTTACTAAGTTCTGTGTACAATCGAAGCCATACAATGGGAGACATTTGAAGTATTAGATAATAGCAACCATAACTTTACACGTGCCTCTTCTGCCGTGGCTCAGCAGTTGGCGTTTCACATTCAGGTTGCGTCGCATCCTTGCTGCCGGCGGCTGTGGCAGGATGATGCCTGAGGTGCCTCCTCGGAGGACTGTGCCCTCGTTACTCCTCAACTTGACTTTGGGTTTCACAAAGCGAGCCCTTTGTTTACGCTGACAGGATGCGCTGGCTACTGACCTGGAAAAAGTGGCCAAGACGGGTTGTCTTGTAAGGAAGAGGGAGGCTGGTGATGTATAGGCTCCTTCTGGGACCTTTCATGGTACTGCTGTTGGAGACGCCCTGCAATCCCTCTCTCTGCTCATCTCGCGCTCCTTCTCCCTCTCTCTCATCCCACTATCTATCTCTGCTCCCCACTCTAGTCTCTACTCTCATCCCATCTAGTCAGTGGTGGTTTTGCATGAATCTCCCCATGCCATGTTTCCCCCACCCAGTCACTAGGGTCATTCATCATTATTGTCAAGGGGGTAATGTGTGTGGGTGGGTGCAGAGATCTATGACTTCTTCATTTGAATGAACCTCATTAGATTGACTCTTCTTTGTAAAGGATCCTTTTAGAAAATAACTCTGGCAGTTATTTAGGTGATTCTCACATGATAGCCAATGGAACATGACGTTTCAGCCAAGCATATTTGCTCGAACGATGGAAGAGTCTCTGTGATGCAGTCTGCAGGTTATATTTTGCTCTATCACTCTACCCTGCACACCTACATTTACATAGCAATGTAGTGTAGGACCTTGAGCTTGACTTGTGGTACCCAAATGGTGTCAATATGATGTAATCAATTTTTTACTGCTCTCCACTGATCATTTACCATACCAATGAATTCTTTGTACAAGGACGTGCTGCTCAGGCCTCTGGATTTAGACCTTTTTTTGGCAAACACATAAATCCTTGGTGATTTCTTCTTGGCCATAACTGTAAAATATTACATTGAATTGCACAGTTGAGCGCTTTCAGTTTACATGTGTCTTGCTCAAAGGATACAGCAGGTTTTAAAAAACACATTTACTCCAAATATAATCCTTGCTTTCTCACAGAAGCACATTGAAGTTCGGTTTCCTTATTAGAGCAGATCCTTGTCAGGGCATCTTTAATCAGCCTGGTCTCAAGGGATGATATTTTTAGCCACCTTTTTGGAGGCTAAGACTCCTTTACCCACGCAGAGCACTAATGAGATGGAGCGCTAGTGTAGGCAAGCGTTAATTAAGGCTAGTATGCAAGGGAAGAGGCAAAAGCAACACGCTCATGGCATACATACATTAACTTTATCCCACCTCCTGCATGTTTTTTTTCCTCTCCTTGTTTTTTTTCTCTCTTTTTTCACGTAGGTTGCACAAACAACAGATGGCTCTGACGCCGACCTGTGGAAGGACGGCTTATTCAAATCCAAGGTCACTCGCTACCTCTGTTTCACCAGAAAAACTGTAAGTGTGAATGTAAACTTCTCCCGTTCCCCCTGCATTCAGCACTAACATCTGAGCTGCAGCACCTTTTTGTTTGCCAGGGGTTATTAGCTCACTTTTCTTCTGCCAGAATATTTTTCTGCACTTTGCACTTTGATCAGTAAAAGTCCCATTTAAATATCCAGCGTTGCCAGGTTTTAAATTTTAGATATAATGGATTTGCATGCGTATTTCAGATGAATGTGTACCTCAGTAACACATTTTTCATGTTGTAGGTCCTCTTGAGGATATTATTTATGTTTATTCATGAAATAACAATGAGCTGTATTTTAACTACTACAATTTATTCAATCAACAGTGTCCCTGTAGAGAAAATGGTTACCAACCAGTGATTCTTAAAAAGTTGCTGCACATATAATTGTGGATATGAAAATATTATCTTTTAATGTAAGAAATGAAAAATGTTCACTTTCAGTATGTTTGCATTATTATATAGAACTTCCAATTTCAGAGGCAGCGACTGAATGAAATAATCTTCTTCCTATTGCTGTTGGGCCATTTTTGGACTCATCTGCTTCTTGCAGCTTACAGCTGATGTGTTGCTGCATGGCTGTCAGCCGCTGTGGCCATAAATACACCTGCTTACATCTCTGGCTTATCAACCTGTCTAACTACTATTATTACTGCCTGACTTCTTGTTTGCAGGTAGAGGCTGAAAATAGTACTGTAAACAAAGCCTGTGTTTTTGTTTTTTGTTTTTGTTTGTTTTTTGCAGCAGCAGATCGATTTTTGAGCTTAATCAAGGATTTTTTTACAGTACGTCTTTTAAATGTAGGTAACTTGGCATGGGCCTGTCCATGACTGAGCTCAATCTGGTCCTCAGATTAGTATATAGCATACAAATAGCCTTTCCCTTGCTTCTGTATATGATCTTAAAATGTGTGTCCACGTTGTTTTAAAGACTTTGACACAAATAAAACATGACAGAGCCATCAACAAAGGCTATTTTGTCTGCCACTCAATGGAGCTCCCACTGTAATTGTCTATGACAAAAACAGATTCTGTAAAATTAGCCCCTGAATTATGTGAGGGGAAGTAAATAGTTTGTGATTTATCATACTCTAGGTTGGTGCTAGATAGCCCCTTTTGTCAGGTCCTGATGGAAAGAATCTCTCTAGCAAAAGGGGAAAACACTAAAAAAGGTTCCATGCATAGTAATAACATTCATCCATATTCCTCCTTAAGTCAGTATAAAAACTATGAATAAAAAATGTCTCTAATGGTAATGACAACAGTAGCCGTGGAATCCAGCCTTTCGGACGCATCAAGTCACGCCTGGCTCGCCCCACTCTCTACTGCCGCTGTGTATTATTGCAATTTATTATGGCAAAAAATGAAAATGTAATGGGAGGCAGGGAAGAGTCATGCTTGAAAATGTCAACTACACAGTCCCTGATTGTTTTTAACCAGTCCCATTCTGTTGATCAGACTGCCTGTTCTGTCTCCCATCATCCCACAGCTTCTCACCAAAAGGTTGCGAATGATTACAAGTTCACAGATGCATTCTCTCATTGAAAAAAAAAAGCTATTAGAGAGTAATTACTTCAGCTATTTTGTCAACCCTTCTCTTTAGAGACTTCCTGCGCTTTTAGTAAATCATTGACTCTATTATCTCTACATTCTCAAAAATGAGAAACCTTTTTTCTTGCTCTCTGTCCTTTAGAAAAAAGTAGAATTTACATATTTGACATGAAATCTTACTCCAGGTTTTAGGGGCCTGATGTTGTGGTGGATATGAAGCTGACTGACATTAAGGACACGTTGCCAGAGGGCTTCACACCTGTACAAGAAACAATGGACAGTAGTAAGTAAACAGTCAATACAGACCACTGGCTGTCTCCCCCCTCTTCTTGTTTTCACTTTCAGACCAGCTTATGTGGAGGTCCTCAGGGGCAGCTTTGCTTGAGATAGTGAATGTTTTATGGGTGCAGGTTAGCTTAATTTATGGTAGACTGTGGGAATAAAATAAACATTTTGCCCTGGAGGTACAAGAGAAGAGAATCATGAGTCATTGTTTATCTCAGCTGGAGCTGTGCTTTTCTTTATGAGGGGCTTATTTATTTATGTATTTATTTGGGGAGAGGACGAGTGGATGGGGGTTATCTAATATTAATGAAATGCATTCCCCAATGCTTTAGTGCTTTTTGAGTGCTATGTATTTCCCCCTCACTATCCATGCCTTGGAAATGTAATAATATTTTGGTGTGGGGAGTAAGGACAGCTTGTTTATTATTTTTATTATCATTGCATTTACGCTGCACTTTCTTGTGTTGCTGGGGAAATAAATGAGGGAGGCACAGATGCAATATAGGAAAGCATGGCAATGCTTTTTTTTTTTTCTAGAATGAAGAAAAGAGATTATGTTTTGTTTGGCTACGGTGTAATTTAATGTTTTATTACTTTATGTGAATCCATGTTTAATGTATACATGTGACATTATGTATGAGCTCCTCTCTCGAATATCCAGTTTAAATCCCTGTTGTGCACTATAGCTGATGGAGGATTCACTTGCTTCTGTCATTTTATCAACTAAAATGATAAAAATGATAATAACGCATGTGGATTTTGTGGCTTTCCATTGTCCAGTTGCTTCCCTTTGAGCACAGCTAGTCATCCAGAAACAGATATTAGCTCATCTCTTATTCTGCGACTGGTAATGACTAAATAGAAAAGTGAACAAATTAGCGGTGGGATTTGCAGATATATATTTCTCCTCGAGGTACAAAATGTCTATAGATATTATTTTAGCCTCAATCTCAGAGAAGACACAACTGAATACCCGACGACCAATTCTTGTCTGACATACTCATGTCTACCTGACTCATCAGAGGAAACTGCCACAAGGAAGAAGAGGCTCTGTGTGAAAATCAGCCCTCGTACTGCTGCTGAGACAGCTGTATATGACATCCAGATCGTTGCAAAGTCCAAGTACCATCTTGTTAACTACACGTGTGTAGGGTGAGCTATGTGACACTAAAAATAAACACATTCATTATACCTCTTCTAATCAGTCAGTGTTATTGATTGCATACTTGGTGCTTTTTTTATGATATATATATTTTTTTCTTTTTTTATTGTTTTCTTTTATTTCTAATTTATGTGGAGCTTATCTGAACTGTATTTCTCTTCTCAATGATTATACAGCGAGATGAACAATTTGGTGATATGGTATAGAGTGGGAGACATTGTTCAGCTTCAGTCATCCATGGAAAAGTCCAGTACAGCCAGTAGTGATGCCCCAGCCAGTGCTGCAAGGTAATGTCATGCCAGAATATTTAGCAGTGCCTCGTGAAGTTCAACTTTTGTGCTACCCCCTTTGTTATTTCACGCTCAGTGTACTCTTGAGCTGTTGTTACGCTTGCTGTACCATATGTACGACAATGAAGACACAAGCAATTGATCACTCCCGGGCAAGCTGCTGTAAAGGTTGCGGCTGGACAACGAGGTAGAGAGGGTGAACCGGAGAGACAGGCTAACTAGACAGGATCCCCTGAACAAGAACATGAGTTCAATGAGGGCTAAACTCCTGCTATTTGTGCTGTGTCCCAAGAGGCAGAGGCAGGTCGCTCTCTGACTGTGGTGACAGGAGTGTTGTACTGTGCAGACAAAGAGGAGGAGATGTAGCCTGGAGAGGGAGCGACAGCTGCAGAGGAAGGGAGGAGAGCATCAAGATCTCCGCCATGCTGGAGTGTGTGTCCCCCCTCTCCTCGTGGTGCTCAAGCTTCCTCTGCCTTAGGCCTCGGAGAGAAACGAGGAAGCCTTTGTACTGTGTCCATATCAAACAGCTCAATTATTTATTGCCACGAAGAACTGGGGATTTCCACAGCAAATTGTAAATAAACAATCGAGACTCCTTCGGTGTGGCAGTGCTGTGAAGAGAGAAGCTTGGCACAACTTGCTGATGGCTTTGCCAGCTTCAAGTGCTCTGCTGTCCCATCCTGTGCTGGGCTGAGTAAAAGCCACTTAAAAGCCACAACAAGCCCAAGCAGTGCATGCCAGTAGACTTATTTAAAGTGAAGCGTCTGTTGTCATGGCCACATCATTAGACAAGAACAAAAAACTGGACAGCGGCGAGTTGAAAATTTAAATTCAAGTTTTGTGAATTGTCCATTTTTTGTGAGTCAGTGGTCAATAATCTTTGATATGTTTGAGTGATGGCGAGAGCTCAGGCCTGTCTCCGTGTTCCCAACTCTTACCGGTAATCCTCCCTTCTTTTGAAGCCCACTTTCAAGTTGGTGAGGCTTGGAGGTTAGAATAAATTGCACCTCGAAGCGACTCACACCCCCTCCTGATGCCTGCTGAGATCACAGGCTGCTGTTTTTGTATTAACATTAAAATTCATTCCACAGTCAGAGTCTTCTTTTGAGAGTATTTCCATCTATAATACACTGACACATAAGGACGAGACTGTGGGCAATTTAGACTGTGGCAGTTCTTTGACTATTTATCTGGTATCTTTCTGTGTACTTACACAGACTTTAGACAACTATACATAGCTATAAATATTTCAGTCATTTTTTTTTTTCAGTCACGAATTAAATGGTTTGACAAATTGATTTACGCACGTCTTTTGAACACTCACTGATTGCTTAAATAAGTGCAGTGTTGCAGTGTCTCTATAGTATCACCTCCCTATACTTTTTCATATTCACCAAGAGAAAATTCTCTCCTCCATGCCTCCTTCAGGCTATCTATAACAACTTTATGGCCTTTGGAGAATAGCACCTCTTAAATTTAAGTGCTCTTTACAGTCAGTGGAAAAGATGTTTTAAATACAGTCAATAATGTGTAAATTTTTAATGACCCTTATAATTTTGAAAGCTGCAGTGATCCCTCTCAAATGTTACATTGCCTCAGGCAGTGAGAGCTTGTTAGAGTTGTGTACCAAAGTAAACCGCAAATCAGGGTTTTCAGCAGTACAAAGCTGCAGTACACAGTAACTGCAGGGTGTTGCATCATTATGTGCTGCACATAAACATTGCATCAAGGCTAAGGTGTTGAATGTAAATTGTTCATGTATTGTTTTGTTAACTATAAATCAAATATGTGATCAGTTTTTGTAAATTCTTCACTTTAAGATCAAGGTTAACCACCAAAAAGAAAAGAAAATTAGAGGATCAGGCTCATCCACAATACTAAGCTGCAGAAACTGTTCTAATACAGGCCTGAGCAGTTGGCTGTGTAAATGCTTTCGAACCTTGACTATTACGTGTATCTTTATAAAGCTCGTCTAAAGCATTTCTACTACTGCAAGTGCTCAGTTTTGATTCATAGCTGCAGCTTGATGTCAACCATTTTGGCTTGTTCTCTGTCAAGACAGACCGTATCTCCACTCCCTTTATAATGTGAAATACCTGCACCATCCGGTCAGCCTTTTAATGTGTCCAGTAAAGTATCCCCCACCTTCCTTCTCCAGGCCAACGCTACCATTTGTTCTCCTGATAAAACTGTCATTGCTGAGGCTGATATCTGACCTCTACAGTGACTGCTAGCATAAATTAGCCTTGTCCTAATATTGCAATTACTTTAGCTTGACTCAGAATCAAGGTTTTTGACATTTCTCTTAGAATAATAGGCTATTGTACACACGGACACTTTTTAAATCAAACTGTATAGTGATAAAAATGTCAAGGCCAGGTATCTTTTTTTTTCAGGGTGTAACTGTTTTTTTCTTTAACATATGAAGCTTAGAGAGTCATCAGTGTCAGAGCTGGCATGCATATCAATACATTTTGAATTGCACTGTTGTCTGCCTGTGACACTCCACACATTGCTGCAACTCTGTAGGAGTATTGTATCAGCTTTCATTGCTTGCTGGTTAACCAAGACTTCCTACTGCACACGACTCTTAAGGGAAAGAGACACCATGACTGTCAGTGTCGGCTGACAGATCTCACATCTGAGGTGTTGAAGAACAATCATTTCCAGCTCAATCTCACTCATTACTTTGTTGTGTTCAGGAAAGTTGTGAAAAGTAGTTCCAATCAAGCAAAGCTATTCGGAACAATGTCAGAAATGATCGAGTGATCAGCTAAGATCTGATGGCCGATGGACACAGACTGTTCAGTGATTTGCCACCAAATTCAGAGAGATCTTCTTTTCAACACCTGACACCGAGCTTAAAGGAGGATAATGATGGGTGAGAAAGCAGCTCCCACAAAGCAGCACTGTCGGCACATAGAGGAAGGTGTGGAGATGTTGTCACAGGAAAGGCTGGATGTGTGTCAAAACAAGAGCTTCCAGCTCTCTGTATCGCAGCTCTGGCTCTTCACTGATATTACTCTCATCCTCATCTTACCTCTGCACTGACTACCGCTTGTCTGTCCCCACTGTCTCTCCCAGTTTCTCTTCTGCGTCTCTCTTTTTTTACACAGACAACTCTTTTCCTTATTCCATGTGGAACAATATAAAGAACACCATACAAAAAAAACGGTTGAACCGTAATTCATATTGTCAAATAATCTTCACTGTCATGGTTTGCTTTGCCGCACTAATACGATTTTAACTTCGGCACATTTCATGGGAACATAAGACTCTTTATCTGCAATGTAATTGTGTAAATCTGTTATGCTCCCGGTTTTGCTATAATTTGATGAGGACCTACACTATAATTGAATATTCAAATTAGGGATAAGTGTCAATATGGCTCTCCTTTCCTGAAATGAGGATTAATTGTTGTCAAAACTCCAGTGGCCACCATAATATGAGCCCCAACACTGCTGTTGATTAGCAATGCACTTGCCATGTTGTTGTTTTAAGAATTAGTTGTTTAATTGATTTGCCATATGCTAGCCTCTCTATTGCACCTAAAATTGTATTTAGAAATCACCAATTTGGAGTGAGACAGTTTTGTGTTTGAAACAGATGGGAAAAGCAACCCTGGAGGTTGCCTGTAGAAAAACATTTCATGAACATGTTTTAATAGTTTCTTGCAGAGTTTTCAGGATCTATGGCATGTGTCCATGTCATTTCTACAGTTAAATAGAATTAATAAAAAGCACTAATTTAACAGCAAAAAAAACACAGAGGCCTCAAATTATAGTGAATGCATCTCCATCCACTTTGTCAGTCCTCTGGATGTCTGAGGGTCTTGAAAGATGTATACCTTTCTCTCTCAGCAGTGGAATCAACCTTTGCAAGGTAAAAGAACTCTGCACTGAATATGGCAATCGTCCCCACAAGATTGATGCCAACCTTTTAAAAATTCACCATTGGCCTGGATTTAACATGGCCAAATGCTGATGTAAATGAGGAGGAGAAAAGTCGACCCTTTCATTGCAAATAAATCTGAGTTGCAGGCTTCAGCTCATAAATACCACAGCCTGTCAGAAGTCTTGTTTTATTGCTCTTGATGGAAATTATTGCATTTATTTATCTCAGCCGAAGAGATAAGGCTTAGAAAGCCACAACTCACACACTGCACCCCTCAGAATATGCAGATCTGATTTTAGTCTTAAATTGTAGGAATTCTGATTTTTACACTTCCTCAGACTAAAACTGATTATATTTCCCATAGACAGACCAAGTACAGAACATGAAAACACAAAACACTTCATTATCTGCAATGTTACACCTGCTCCACTCTTACAGTAGCGTCTTATTCTGTAATACCTTGTTCTTTGTTTTGAACAACAAACTCTTATGCCTGTGTGTCCTCTAATCAAAGTAATTCCTCTTTTAATGATATCACCAACTACTTTGCATTATCATTATAAGATCATTTGTTTTATAATGCAATCCTGGAGCTCATTTTACCTTCAAAGCATATATCATGCTATGCAGCTCTCGTGAAGCTGTGATTTTTTTTTTCCTGCTTGCTGTGGATTTATCGATCCGTAGGGGTGAGTCACAGGGTGTAATTCATGATAGCTTGATTGATGAGGATTTCAATCTTATATGGTTTGTTAACTTCAACTGCCCACAAAGTGCATTCTGTGCTGTTTTCTGTAATACAAGGCCATGAAACGGTAAAACAGACTTCCCTTGAATAATGGAATCTTGCAGTTCCTCCTGAATTAACAAGATCCTTGCTCCAAACCTCCTTTAAAGGTCTGTTCAAGCCCCTGGGCAGCTTGTGCACAATTTAACTTTTACCATATTTCTCCTCTTCACATTCAGTTATTTCAGTGCTTCTTTCTTTGCCTTTAGAAACATCATTACACGTTTATGTGGGATGGGAGTATGGGTTATGTGTTCATGCAAAATAAATGCTCTTGCAAAATGTATCTATAAGCTTTTTAATTGATTATTTGACAGAGCTTTGTTTCTAACAGCAGGAGGACCACAAGCAGGCCAGATTATGAACACCAGATCAGTGGAAACCACACTAAGACAGGTATGTGGCGTCACACGCATATATTAAGATGAGTAAAATTTACAACCACATCAATGCACACGATAAGAAACATTTGACAGTTGCCCAAGATGCAGCAAGTTGGTTTACTTTTTGTAAATTCCTCGATGGAAAAAGCTGCGTTTTTGGAGAAAAAAAAATTCAATAGTTGGATTTACACTTTCATTGGTGCATGCCTTTACAAAATACTTTTGTCTCTACCTGAGCATAAAGACAGCTCCTCTGGTACTTGATCTACAAACACTCTATGTCTAGATCTCCACTCTGATGGATACTGAACTGAGCTTTGCTTATCTGAATGAACGTGACTTCCCAGAGGAGCTCCGCATTACACTCAAGAGAACATTTAACAGCTGTCAAAGATGATCCATCACATGCCATACTTACATATGTACTGTGCATGCACTGGACGAATTCCTTTCGCTTTGTAAAGGAGAAATTCAACTATAGCACAATGCTCCATGACTATAACAGAGAAAAGGCTAATTCTTTGGGAAGCAGAGCTTAGCTGTGACAGCCTGAGCCACATAGTCAGAGCCGGCTGAGACGCTCTAGTCTTAAAGAGTGTGTGATCCACATGAGGTGAATGAGGCAGGCAGGTTTTTTATCCAGCTGGAGAGAGACACCATGTGGTGAGGATTCCTCCTGCTACTGGAGCGCAGGCACACCCAAGCTATAGCCACACTGAAGACTGCCTTCTTTAAAATGAACTGTTAAGTATGTCATGTCTGCAGGGTTTACAAAACATAGATCTTCATAAGAAAATGTTGATGTAAATCTTAATATATCCATTCAATTTCTCTTTATATGCTCCTTGATTTTGTTTCCTTTCTTTCTTTCTTTTTTTTAATAGGGATGTAATTGACAAAAAAAAAAGATTAATACATCACTTTGTTGGTTTGACAGTCATATTATAAGTTAGTCAAGACAAGTGTGCAAAGTGTGGCCCTGAAGGAGCAGACATTAACACACAGCTGAATGGTTTGTGGCATTTGGTGTGCGATCTCTCCACTGGGACAGGTTTGAGTGACAGTGAAGAACATGCACATACTGTACAGTGTACTGCCAGCAGTCATCATTTATCTCCAAAACCTGTCCTCTCTCTTCTACCTTTTGTGTGTCCTTTTATGAGTCAGTGAGGTTTTAGAAAAAGCAGGATAATAGAGTTACAGTAGCCTGAGATGGTTCTTGCTTTATTGCTTAAGACTGTGTACTCGTCAGCCTTACAGCATCACACTGGGAACGTGAGAGAAAGCAACTTCCCTTCATTAACAATGTGATAGCCTGCAGACCAAGTGTGAGGTCGTAGCTGACAGCCTATTTGTGTTAATTGTTAGCGTGGTGGTAGTTTGGGTGCGTGTGTGTGTGTGTGTGTGTGTGTGTGTGTGTGTGTGTGTGTGTGTGTGTGTGTGTGTGTGTGTGTGTGT
>JAPTYR010000031.1:22754794-22765196 GCA_029814505.1 Siphamia roseigaster | reverse complement strand
TTTTATTTTGTCACTGGGATGAATATCTGGGTTTGTCGTGAATTGTCAGCGCTTAGTCTGAACAAGAAAAAGTATTTTAGCAGCAGACAGGAGCCTCAACTTGGTTTTTCCCTGGTCCTTGTCAAATAGGAATGGCTGATTGACTTGACGGTTCATGCATAAAGGTCATTGGACACCTTAACCTCAACTATTATCTTCAGGGCTAGATTAACCTGATGGTAAAGCTAATAAATATGTGGAATTTCTATACATTGGGGGTATTTGATTATATATTTGTTTTGTTGCATGTTTCTACTTAAATCAGACTGTAGGAGCTGCACAAAGACTAGACGCAGTGGTCAGAAATATTTTAGCAGTGAGGTTTTTGGTAGCTTCTACCTCCATGGAGCCTGTGGGAGTTCGGGAGTAGAAGGGGGAGTGGTGTACCACCCGGGTCTGCTATTCCCGTACTGTCCAGTCATTTGCTTGAGGCTGCGGCTTTAAGTTGGAATTATTACTGGGGAGATAACTATAGAGATAAGGTGGTCCTTTCCTGCAAGATGTATGAGGTGTCTGGATGCTGCGAGAAGTGCACCTGACCTGGAAATGAATGGTGTGAAGGTACAAGTGCAGCTCATGAACCTCCTTTTTCATCCATCCTCTGTTTTATGCGCACAACGCCCCAGATCACGACACAGATATTTCTTATTAAGGTCCAGACAGTTTTAAGATTTTATCTCATAATTCAGCACTTTGTATGTTATAGTACTAAATTTGTAGATATTATTGTTGTATTGAATTGTCACATTGAAATCTGAACATTTAGTATCTTTAGCTCCAATGAATGCTAATGAAATTCCATCATTAAAAAAAATCCTTTTATTCAGCTGATTTATGAACAAATACACAATTACAGAATTATAGAGATTTGTCTCAGAAAAGAAAAGTGATTAGGTTGCTGCTTCACTAAGGTGTGTGGGAGAAACATTCCTGCTGTTTGGTATGTTAATTCACAGCCCCAGGCCCTGCACCAGCCTTGGATTTTTTAAAGTTTGTCTTTGCTTTGCCTTCTCCAGTCAGGTGAACTTATGGCCTATTACCATTTTTATTTATTAGACAATCCCTCACATGTAAAAGATGATAAAGTTGACAAGTTACAGGCAATTGCAGCTTTGGCTCTTTGAAAACAGAATTTTGTTGAGCGCCTCAACAAATTTGAGCTTTAAATTTGATGACACTTACATGCCAAAGGTGTTTGCTCATTGGACGCCTGCCAACTGAAGAAAAAAGAAGCCAGACCAGATCTTTATGATCCTGCAAACCATGTCAGTATAAGTACTCACAAGATAAGTTTTGTCTTTACCTATCTCTATGACTTTCTTAATTCTTAAATCCCTTCAATCCTCCCGATTCATTTGTAAATCTACTGTGTTTGTGTTGCACAATTCTCGTGGTTCGCTACATTTCCTCACCCGTGCCAGTACTGCTTTTTTATTCTGCTTCAAAAATAATAGTCATTGTCAAGCAGCCAGCTTATGTCCAAAAAGGTCACCTGCTGTTATGATTGAAGCGAGCACTGGTGGTTTGACCCACTGTATGGAGAGTTATAGGTGGCCGGTCAGCTTGTCAGTCAGGCTGGGTGGTTTTTTAATCATTTTATCTTTGCTGGGGGGCTCTCCAGAGACCCCTGCAACGTTTAGCAGTCTGCAGCTCAGGACCCCGGGGCTCGTCTAAGCCCTGCCTGTATCCGAACTGCCATTATTAGCTCTGCTCTCCAGAGCACACCGCTCATCTCTCCCTCGAGAAGGAGGCTGAGAAATGAAGCATGCTAGCTGGGCGCGGCAGTGGAGGGCCAATAGCCCGACATGGAACAGTAATTACTCCATTGATATTCCTCACACAATAACACTGTCATCTCTCATTTGCATAACCTCGCTCAGTTCGCCACAACAGATGAATGCATATGATCTTGTCAAGAAGCTGCAGGAGTTTAGATGGCACATGAGTGGAGGGGTTTTTCACCTTCTTTTAGGTGCCAGTTTTGTTTCAAACAGACTGGATAAGCTGGTTGATTATGATTAAGTTGGCAGAATGAAAAGGAAAACCGCTTTTCTGCTGTTCTGATCATATGGAACATGGCGGCTCAGCTATCTTTGATATTAGAAGAAAAACAACAAAATGAAGAGGGGAGGTTGTGGTGTATCGGGTTTGTGCATGTTTGTGTACAAGTGTGAGTCTGCATGAGAGAATGAGAGTACGTCGGGGAGGAGGGGTGTCAGTGGATGTCATAGGGCCCTGTCTCAGTTCTTGCTTAATGGCCATTGGTCATAGGCTGTCTCCCCTTTATTTCTTTTGCTCTCCTGCTCTGTCCTCCCAGGTCTCCCACTGGAGCAGCGCCCTCAGGCACCGCATCATTTATTGCTGTCAGGAGTCACAGGGGAGAGGAAGGGGAGAGAGGGGGTATGCTGAAGAGAGGAGGTGGGGAGTGCAGGAGGAGGGGAAGAGGGAAGATGTGCTGCAGAGAGAAGCCAATGGAGGCGATGGGGAGAGGCAGGCATGCTAGACTGTCAAATCTCAGCCGTTGAATATTTAATGGAGCCTGGAGTGTTTATTTAGTTAGCCTGTCGATTTTTACCGCTCTGTCAATAGCGACTCCCGTGTAGCCTGCTGATGATCTTTAGTGTCTCTTCCCCCAGGAGAGGCCAGGCACTAAATGCAATTATGGATTTTCCTGCACCGCAATGTGTTTGATATTTTTACTGATCTAATTTGCAATCTGGTAGTTTATTGTTTGGCATTTTAGTGGCGCTCAAGTGGCGAGGCAAATTTGATTTCCCCTCATAATTCTTTATAACTTCATTAATGCTGTTAGCACATTGGCACAGATCTTAAATAAAGCTCGAGAATCATCCCATGGATGAATGCATTCCTCATTTTATTGTCTCCATGCCCCATTCTTTTTACTGATTCTGGTTCTAATTAAAAATCATCCTGGTGGTGTACTGTCTTTGTGAAATATGAAATCATAATCGGATTTGAATGGCTCCCTTCACATAGGCATGCAAATCCAACCATACACCCAGAACTGTTGTGGAACTGAGTCAAAACAACTTTCTTTCAGTGGCATTCAGCATCTTCAGAGACAAATGAGGGTATTAACAACAGAGCAACAAAAATAACACGGGCGAAACGAGGGGTGATTGTCTCACAGAAACAATGTGGTTCCACGTGTTTCTGTAGAGCCGTAGGATTTCTAGCACTATGACGGATGTGTTGGTTAGAGGGGTAGCATTAGCTGTAATGCTGTTAGCATGTAGCCGTGTGAGTGATGTGCTAGTTAGATGCCCAGCAGTAGAGCTAATGGTGTTAGCGTGTTGAGCCTTCAGAGGGATGCAATCGGTTAAGCTGTGATGGATGAGTGTCGTGCCGCGGAGGCCTGCAAGCCTCCTCATTCGCCAAGCTGTCAGCTTCTTAAGTGGACGTGCACAATTAGTGGTGAAATCAGAGACTGCTTAATCTGATGGTAGGCTTAACATTCAGTCGGAAAAATGGCTCATCCAGTCGGTGGTGAGTGAACGGTGGCTACTATAAAAAGACGAGTTAATGCAGTGTAAGAGAGAAGGAGCTGATACACATCTTTCTCATGAAGCATTCAGTATTCGTGCATGTACAGTAAGCCGTACATGTCGCTGAAACCTAGTCTTGGTTGAAAAAGCACAGACAGGGAAGAACTTTGAAGCCTTGATCCTTTTGTACCACTTCCTCTCTATTTCAGATCTAATTATCTATTTTTAAAAAAATGGATCATCTGTCATCACTATATTTGCTATCAAGTAACTGACTGGCAGACAGGTGATGTCATATGTCATAGCACAAAACACATTCCACTTCAGTGGTGATGAACAAGGCAAATCTCACACTAAAATATCCACAAGCACGGGACATATTCACACATCAGTGAGTTTCCAAAACAAACAGTGGAATTATCAAAGGCAGTTTTACTTGAACTCTGTCTGCTTTAGATCAACAAAACCTGTTCTCACTTGGCCTACTGCTCCGTACAGACACATAGTTCATATGGAGCAGAACGGTGAATTTCACTGCTCTTTCTGGGTATTCTTTAGTTACTTTACTGACTACTTTGGCAGTTTTCCAAATGTTGTAAGAATATGTAATTGGAATTTGAAGGATGTGATTCAGAATGGTTTATTTGTTGATGTAGAGCTGAGTGACAAGGTTCATGAAATTAGCTGATTTATTCCAAGAAGTGTGTGTTTTTGCCCCTGCTACTTTTTTTTAAAGTATATTAAGTTGTATCTCTTAGATTATTTACTGGGGGAAAATATTTCTTTTTTTACAGCCCTCTGTAGTGATGTAACATGAATTTTCATACACAACTGAAAACATTAGATTTTCTTTTTTTTTTTTTTTTTTCCCAATAAACCATAAAATAGCTACTGGGAGGGCTGAATGTGAACATGCGCTCTTATTTTGTGTAGACATTCTCGACAGCAAAGATCCCTTCTCTAATTGAGGACTGTCATCAAATCAGCTGTAACTTTTGCCCTTCCCTCTTACATCACTTGTGGTTTGAGAGGAACACGGACCCTCACGGCCAAATCCTAATGATATGAGTGCAGATGAGATATGTTTGTATTCCAGCTGTACTTTTTCCCTGAGTGTGTAAAATTTATGGTGCTTATCAGCTGAGATGAGAAGAGGAGAGAGGCTGAGGAGGATTTCTCTTGGAGCAGGAAATGTCATTTCTCTGTAATAGTTTATGATTCATCCCTCCACCTTTGACTAAATAATGAGGGATGACAATTAGAGCAGGCCATGGGAGTAAGAATCAAAGGGCTGAGATTCCCCTTGGCAGAGTCAGGCCTGTCTGAGTGTGCTTCCAGCAAACTGGATCCAGATGTCGAGGTCTGTGCTGCCATAGGCTGCTGCCACAGCCACACAACAGGGTCTTTCTGCCAGCCAGCCAGTCATCCAGCCAGCCAGCAGCTAGCCAGCCAATCTCCAAGAGAGCGTTCGCCTGGGACAGAGGCCCTGCTTCGAATAAAAGAATTCCAGCCCGCGGCCCTCACAGAGCCAGCGGCTGTAAAGTATCATTTCTTTGCATGCTGTGATTTATCTAACCTTCGGTTTGTGTCTCTATCTCTTTGTCTTCTTTCATCCCTTTGGATGTGCCTCTCCGTCCTCTCTGCGCATGTGCACTGGCTGGTGAAAGCAAAAAAACATTATCGACCTGTACTGGATTAGTTTGCAGGCTGGCATGAAATGATAGTTGCAACAGATTAATCAATTTGATGTAAACAATTGAATGAACCAGTGACTCTTCTAATCAGTCGATATCATTTATAGAATTGTTTTTATTATTATTATTATTATTATCATTATTATATCTGCACAACAATAACTGAAAATTGAATAGTGTAACACTGGTGAAACAAGACATGTAAAAACATCTTTTGTACTTTGGTAACATTTTCCACCATTTTCTCCCAACTCATCAGATAAGCATGAAAAATAATCAACCAATTTCGCAGCAGAGATGCTCATTTGAAGCTGTACAGTAGATATTAGATTTTTGTTTCATTATAACCCTCATCATCTTTGCCCTTTAGACTTTCTTGCAAAAAAAAAAAAAGTACAGCAGATTTGTAGCCCGGTAAGTGATTTGATGTGTCTGTTGCTGCTATTGGATAACAGAGGTGGTGGGGGGGGTGAAGTGGAAGCGGGGAGGCTGTTGTCACTCACTGCACCGGCTGAATCAATGGTCCGGTGTGGTGGAGAAAAGGCCAGCAGAGCGCTATTGATATGTTTAACAAATTAGCCCTGATGACGGCAGGTGTGATTGTGAGCGCGGCCCTGAGGTCAGCTCGTCATATGGTGGCTAACAGACACGATATTGCTGCATGTCCTGATCTCTCCATTCCCTCACAATGGCATTAGGGGCACCCCAGGGAAATAAAGAGTCCCACTCCCCTATCCCCAGTGCTCTTCAAATTAACTCCCCAGAAGGTTAAGCTCCCTGATTCATAATTATTCAAGCCCACCACCACCAACACCACCTTTCTCCACATTCACTTCCCAGCCCCTCTCTCTCCCTGCCACTTCTCCTGAGTGGCACTTGGCTTTTTGTGGGAAAGCCCAGGAATTAGATTAGCTAAGCCTGACCTGTGAACATACAGCCAGATGACGGGAGCGGGATTGGACTTGATCTCTGCCTGTCTAGCTGTCTCTCTATTCAATCTAGCTGTCTGTCTCTCATCTTGTGCATTATTACTTGTGAGCCTCCCTATAGATGAGACATTTTCAGCCTTAGCTATTCTGCAATTGCATATATGGCTCTCCAAGGAGCGGCCAGTGTCAAGAGTACATCTCACTTGCATGGACATGATTTGAATGATGTGAGGTGCTATTGGCCTTCAGTTCTCGCTTTGTGGTTTGTGACAGTCTCTGAGCTGGAATCAATTGAGTCCACTCATTAAACAAGTGCTAACATCAAACAAAACATAGTGACTGTTCAACAAAGATAGACCATAAGGTTTTACACATTCTGCACCCACACAGCTAGAGTTGGAGAGTCTCACTTCTTAGACTTTTATAGTAATATCTAAGATCTTACGAGGAATGTTGGTGGTCAAAAAGCAAAGCACTCAACTGTCGCTAAAAGCTATTTCGTTTTAATAATATGCAAAATGATTATCCATGGTTTTCTGCAAGTTTTGCTATTTCTGAGCACAAAGAAAACCTCGGCATCTACATAGAAACCTGATATAATCAGTGTTATATATTATATAACCATGTATGAGAATTAGCAGAAAACCTTAAAGTTTTTTAATTTTATTAAATCTCAAAATGGATTACTTGATGAAATATCGAGTGTGATAGTGACTCCAAGAGAACAAGAGTGGTTATTTCCAGATGTATGATCATCTTTTTGTATAGTTTTTCCCTGTATTGTACAGCAATATTTCCAACTGTATGATCATTTCATATTAACTGTAGTTAACCCAGTCTGTTTCATGCTAGTAAAATATGCATCTATGTTTACGCATTTCTTTTGACCTCTTTCCAACCACTCGTACTTGCTTTCATATGGAATGCTACTCACAAACACCACATCAATTTTACTCTGTACTAATAATAATTTTCAGGCATTTTATATTGAATACAGTAAATTACCGGCCGCTGTTACATTTACCCAAATCTCTTGTTTATGACTCATGCAATGATTTCCTTCATATATGATCAATTTTTCCAATCAGTTTTTCAATCTGTTAACATTGACACCGCTGTGGCTATTTAAAGCTGGTGCACCAGTAATAGTTTTTCAATTCTCAATCAGTATAGATCTGTGGTGGATGGTTCACCGTGGAGGAACTGTTTGCCTCTGAAGTCAATTGGGTTCCTCTGGAGGCCAAGGTAATGTAATGAGGGACCACTCTGACTGAGGGCCCAGGCTCCTTTTCTACAATCACATAATTAATCTCCCGATTCTACCACTCACCATGTCATGACAGATACGTTTGTGTTTGGTGCATAATGGTGAAGTGTTCTGTGCTCCCGTATGCCTCTATTTTGGAAAAGGGTTATAAAGCCCATTCCTTTACAGCCTACTGAGGGTACGTACAAAACAACACTCCCTTTGGGCCCTATTAGGAGACAAAGAGAAACACACACACTTCTAAAGCAGGTACCCTAATAATATGTCGGCAATTTAGATAATGACTGGGAGTGAGATAAACTGAAGTGCGTATTACAGGTAATTGGATCTGCAGTGTGTTGGCTACCTAAGCATCTATGGGTTGTGTATTGTACGCTGGGTCCCCCTGCAAGGGCCAAGTGAGATGGACTATCAATGAGAAGTATTGTAAAGCTTTCTAGCGTATTAAGTAATAACAGCTGAGATATTTGAGATATTTTAGCTGGCCACACTCGCAGATATCATAAGAACGCAAAGCAAATCAAAACTGGCTTCAGGTATCTTGCCCTGGACAAGGCAAACTTTATATAATTTCTCCTCGGCTCCTTGGCTCTTACGAACACGTCCAGTTAGTCGGAGGATGACAAATACAACACCTGGGGCTGTCAGAATGATCAAGTTGAGAGAGTTTTTTCTCTAAGGTGAGGCCTAGAAAAGTTGGAGTCATAATGAGAGTTGTCAAGCCTGTGAGGTGAAACACAGAGTAGCAGGCGTTGGGAGCAACACCGGTGCCTTTAGGGGCTGGTGGGCTGGATCTCCCAGGCCTTTAAAGAGATTACCTCGGCACTGTAAGGAGCAGGTCTACCCAGAGGGTTTAGGGGAAGATAGGCCAACCAGCCCATTACCAATACTGCAGAGGATGCTCACAAGCTTCATTAATAATCTGATGATGAATCACTACTTTAATTGGACCTTTATAGCCGTTTCTTAATCCCAAGTCCCATCTTCTCAACTCCATTCTTAATGTGTTTGGTAGTTTGTTTTACACAATAATCTTTTTTTTAATTGATTAAGTTTTAAGTTATTTGTTCTATGAAGGACAGTCAGATAAAGATGAATCACAGCTAATGGGATGTCTCCGTAATGAGGTATTCCTTTATTTCGGTGTGCTTAATTTGAAGTCTTTGTTTAGATATGTCCATATGGTTGGAGGTTTTACCTATTTTAAGACAACACGCAGGGTCAGATTTCTCCCACTCTTAATTAGATGAGGGATGGTCTAATTAAATCAAATTCATTATCCTCAGCTCTAGAAATCAAGAGGCTCTATTGGAAATAAGGTTAGGCTCCCCCTCATCCATCATGCCCTAACTAACCAATTTACAGACCAGCCTTTTGCATGAGGCATTATTACCTTGTCATAAACAGTTACCTTTAAAATCCTTGAATCAAGCCGTGATATGCTAAGCTTTTATCACATTAGTTTGTGCTACTGTGTCAGCCTCTTTCTGTCTAAGATAAAGTAGGCTCCAAATAATTATATTAGCCACATAAGGCAGAGACAGTGCAAACGACTGCTATTTAAAGCTGGCTGATAATTCCGTATAATTAAGACATACTACAGTTCTTCACACAGGAGTGGGATCAAGGGCATTTTTTTCTGTCGCAAAGCAATGAAAAAGAGAACAAACGGCAGAGGATTCTTTGTAAAGAACAGAAAAAGATGCAAAAAATTACATTCACCTCAGTCATGTCCAGCTTTGGCTGTATGTGAGTTTCATTTGCCTGCATGTATTACGCTTAACTACACACTTGGCTACAATATGTCATTCCTGTAAAAGTGAGTCACTGTGTGTCTGTGTTTTGGAAACAAAAACCTGCCATCATTATTCTAGGCTCAACTGCTCTGTTCAGACTAATGAGTCATTCATCGTAATGCTCATCTTTTGATATTACTGATGCTAAAAGTGATTACAATTCTCTAGACTTGTGCAGCTCTTATTCACTTTTTAGATCTGTGTATATTCACTGAATTTCAGACCAGTGTAGGGTTGGTGTGTGAAGTATACGGTAAAATTTATAACAGTCCACCATCGGGCCACAAGCCCTTTATGTGCCACTCGGTGGTGGAGCCATATTCTGCAACACATGAGGCCTGTCCTCTGATCTGTGTTGGAAAGTGAATTAGTAAGCTCCATTCTAAAGCCTGTGATAGCAATAGCCTGAGAGCAGTGATTTGTTGGCAGTGTATATTACAGCCCACGGTCAGGGAGGGAGGGATCAGAGAAGCGTGTGTGTGAGGGATAGGACAGGGGGCCTTATCACTCAGTGTTTACTCACAGTAAATTGAGTTGAAATAATAGTCTTTCTCTGAGGCTAAACAATGGAGCAGGCTGCAGGCCGAGGGCCCAGGCTGTGGCAGAGCTGGCCCGCGCCACTTCAAAATGAAAGGCTCAGCCCGGGGCCATTGGGAGGAGGCACTGTGGGAGGGGGGCCTTTATTTGGATGGCTACACCAGTCGCAGAGCAGACACCCCTCTGACAGACACCTGGGTAGGACAACAGGGAGAGAGCAGCGTGGATGGGGGGGTAGGGGTGGGGTGATGAGGCCTCGGGGCTCTGTCATTAGGTTGATGGTGGAAGGAAGATGACTGCCCCGAGGACAGAAGAGCGACAGGTCCCGGTGGGACTGAGACCACAACCTTTCATTCCCCTGGGTCTGAATCGGGACTGGTGGGACATGTCAGTCTGTTAGCCCCCCTGCTTCAACACGCTCTCATATCCTCCAGCTATGGTTTAGCTCCAGGAGTCTAACCTGTAGAGAGAAAGGGAGTGTGTGGTAGCAACACAGAGGCAGAGAGTGAAAGAGAAATGGAGAAAGAGCACATCCATGTAATGCTCAGTCCCTCCTATGCCAGTGTGTGTGTGTGTGTGTGTGTGTGTGTGTGTGTGTGTGTGTGTGTGTGTGTGTGTGTGTGTGTGTGTGTGT
>JAPTYR010000031.1:22686838-22698655 GCA_029814505.1 Siphamia roseigaster | reverse complement strand
AAAAAAAAACGCCGGCAAAACCATAACCTCCTTGGTGAAGGTTCCTAAATCCCAGTATGGGGGGGAACTGAGCTGCTTGGCGGAGGTCTACGTTCTCCGAGTGCTTTTCTAGTATTTTCCCATTTTCCTGACATTCGCCAACATTCCCTCTACTCTTTCGCCACAACACGTTGCGTTCCAAACATCCATGTTATGACTTTGTGCATTGGGTTCCACCTGTCAATCATCACACGACACTTCTTATCAAAATTATACAATCTAAATAAATCATGAATAACAATTCCTTTTCTCTATAAAGTGTATCTGATGAACATTTCTTTCATTTCTCAGATCAAAGTTCATTCTTTCACCTTGACATGTTTCAGTTACAACCTGTCTGGGCCTCTGGGCATCAAATTCAATGCTTTCTAATGCCATTTAAGGCTTTAATTTCCACAAAATCTATTTAATGACTCTGTCCTGCAGAAACCCTGGTATTACCCAATTACCTGAAGTGTAACCACTTTCAACACATACCTGTTTTTCTTGGTCCATCATCTTTTGATCCCCCTGTCCCTTGTTTTTAATCTAAAACAGATTTTATAGCAGAAAAAAAAAACATATTTCAATAACAGCATTATTTTATATATATGCACGTACACATTTTTATTTTCAAGTGTTAGTCTGCCACAAGTGTCACTTAAATTTAACATGATGCATTTTTCTTTACATCCACAACTACACAGATACAAATACATACAAATTGAAATCCAAGTTGAAGTCTAGAGACTATAGTGTTTCCATTTGACGTAGGGCTGGGTGATATAACAATCTCAGTGGGATAATGACAAAATTTGAGGCGATTAAATTGAATATTTATTTTTACATTTTTACTTGTTTTTCAACAGCATTTCACACAGATGAGGCTCCACCCATCAGATGCCACATGTGAGTAGACTTTCACATTCATCACATGGTAGATACATGAACTGAAACAGTGATAGTGCTTTGGGTTAAAGGAGGGATTTAAAAAAAAAAAAAAAAAAAAATGGAATTATGCATTTTAAAACATTTCCCTGTGGTCTACATAAACTGTAAATGCTATGTTTGGGCCTGAATTCTCCATTAATTCACCTCCACAGGTCCATCTTCAACCCTATTTCTGAGTAATGACACCAGAAAGGTCAGTCAGTGTGCTGGCCCTTTAAATGCAAATGAGTCACTTCAGGCCCCGCCCCCTCCAGGTGGTTGACTGTCCAGTTCAGCCACTTGTTGTGTTTGTTAATACAACAAAAAACTGAATATTTTAGGAAAGTGGCTCAAAATTTGGACTTATTTACAACCACTGCTGTGGACAAGCGATCATGTCTTGACAATATATGTGCAAATGTCATGATTTAACTAGTTATAAATGTAAGAAAATAAGAGGGAATCGAAGCAGGATGTCGAAATCCACTGGATTTTTGCCAGAATTAATATAAATATAGCTTTGTAGCACCTGAAGGGTTCAAATTCAAACTTTACAAACCATTAGGATCCAAATACACAAATAACTGAACCAAAGACTAAAAAAAGTAGGTTAAGCTTTAAGTTACAGATGCACCGTTTCTGTTCTGTGTATGTGTTTGGAGAAATCTGTAAATTACGAAAGCTTCGAACAGCAAAAACATTACTTCATTTAGTACATGATGTAAATTCATTAATCGATATTTAAATCACCAATTTCCTGATTTTCAGAATTACCAGATTATATTGCAGTTAACATCAATTAATGTGGGAAAAAAATTACTATAATCATATTTTTTGTCATATCAACCAGCCCTAGTTGGTTGGAAATAGTGTTAGACTGAAAATCACATTAACCCATAAAGACCCGGTGCTACTTCTTGTGTCAGTTCCTAAATTATATTCTCTCTACATTAACATTCAAGTGATTTATCACCATTTATTCTAATAATATCCTCTGCATTTTGTATTTTATCAGTACAAATCAAGTATTCATGTAAATGTTCATAACAGCTCAAATTAAAGTTGAGGATTATTATGTCAAAAACAGAAAACTGCAGAAAAAGCGACTTTTTCAGTAAAATTAACTGAATATAAACCAAGCACTCCCATCGACAATCATTGATTCAGCTCCATGGGTGTTACTGGTGAATCAATGTTGCCGGAGATCTTGGTGTTTCCACGGTAACGACAGAGCCTCTGAACATCCAAATAGGTCAGATCAGATGACCATGAAAAGATGACAAACTGCATTTTACACCAATTATTTACATGGTTAGACCGGATTATTGGCTCAACATCTACTAATCATTTTGCGTCAGTAGATGGTGGATGTTTGGGTCTTTATGGGTTAAATTTGGCCTCTTCGAATTAATAGCAAATAGAGAAAGAAAGGCCACCCGATCTCAAAATGGCACATGCATGACATTACAATGTCTATAGCAAATCGTATGAGTGAGAAATAATTGTAAGAAACAAAAACTAGTGAATTAATGAAAATGATATAAATAGAAAAACAAATAAAAACAAGCATGGCAAATAAATAAATGACATAAATAAGGCATTTACTTCAAATGACTGACAATGAGCCCTGGTTTGTGTATATGCTGAACTCTTTCTAAAACTATTGAGAGCAGTCTGTGTACCTGATCCTCACGTTCAAAGCCCGGAGCTTTAGGATAGTTAGACGTCAGAGATGAGACACTGGATGTGGCGGACTCTGAACATAAACTACTATTAGTTAAGGATTTGGGCCT
Organism: Siphamia roseigaster; assembly: GCA_029814505.1. Lineage (NCBI taxonomy): Eukaryota > Metazoa > Chordata > Actinopteri > Kurtiformes > Apogonidae > Siphamia > Siphamia roseigaster. Next base: position 22,695,914 of record JAPTYR010000031.1, on the reverse strand, counting down.
GCTGATGGATCCCACAGGGGATAACAAACTGTCGCTTCCTGAGCTTGGAGTTACAGTCGAGCTATTAGAACATGAAACCTGAGAAAGAGAAGTGGACACGAGCTTAATAAAATGAAAAATGATGATGCAGTAAATAGAGAAAAACCATTACACGGTGAAAAATGTGTGAATCTCCATCGAAGTTGAAGACGATAATGTGTTACAATAATAAATATATCAGTACTGCACTGCCCTTGTTAGACGCCGACTCTGTTCTTTTAAACATGTAGGGTGAAATGTAAAACAGCCAAAGAAAATGTAAAGTAAGCACATAATGTCTTAAAATAAAACATGACAACGAATAAACAACAACATGGTCCTATTGACAAGCAATGGTTGGTGTGATTGGGCAAATCAAATAAAAAAAGGGAAGGCATGCTGCAGTGTGAGGGTAAACGTACACTCCCTACTTGGCCGTTGCTACTGGTTGCACTGGTGGTGGAGCTGCCTCCACTGTTCCACTCACTGACTGGACACTCTGAATACTGCTGAGAGCCCAGCTGGGACTGGGAACTCGACTGGATCGCTGTTAGTAATGAGCTCATGGTCTCTTCTGTAGAGGGAATTCCTGGGAGGGTTAATGAAAATGAAAAAAAATAAATAAATAAATAAATAAAAAACATCAATCTGCATGTCGCCAACATTGCTGATAACAATATTAATGTTCCTCATATGTTCAAATTAGGGCTGCTCGATTATGGGGAAAAAAAATCATAATCATGATTATTTTGGTCAATATAGAAATCAAATCTTTGAATTTGGAACAGCATTTATTGAACATATTTTTTTAAAACACTCTCCTGTCAAATATGTAAAAATATCTTGTAATGTAGTAGTAAAAAATAAAATGTTATACTGCACTCAACCTTTTGAAAACAAATAAAAAAGCAGCTGTATTGTGCATGTGCGTCTCAGAACGGAAACACCAAATAATCGTTTCTCCTCGATTGTATGAATTTTGAGATCGTCTGGAGCCAAAATCGTAATTACAATAAAATTCAATTAATTGAGCAGTCCCTATTTCAAATGCATCAAGAAGTGACTGATGAAAGAGAAATCATACATTATAGTAGAACTTACAAAGTTGTTACTAAATATATGACTAACACTTCTGCACCAAAGAATCTTAATAACTTAAAAAGAACATTAATATCCATATAGCTTTACTCAAAAAGGTCTATTATTCCTTCCTCATTTGAAATTTCTAAATTCCATACTTCCACTTGGTAAAAAAAAAAAAAAATCCAAACAGTCTGTATATTTGGGAATATTTGGGAGAAATTTTACATCATCTAACCATTATGAGTTCTGCCAACAATCACAAAAAACATGTTGAATAGCTTGTGTGAACATCAACTGTCTGTAAAAGCAGCAGTGGAACCTGATGAGACCTGGGAAACTTAAAATTGGTTGGCGGAGGATAAGAGCATTTAACTCATCAATCTCCCCAAACATTTACTGGGACACGAAGCCGACTGTATACGCTCTCACAGGTATTTTAGCTGCACTAGCAAGCGCCTTAAAAATCCTGATAGATCCATCTGTTTCTTTTAAGACTTGGAAACATGAATACTATTCCATACATTTGTTTCCATTTTCCAGACCTGGAAATTTACAATATCAAATTCCATACTTTTCCATATTTATGTAGAAACCCTGATAAACACATGAGGCAGCAATAAACAGTTAATAAACAACATGTACCATCTATGTAGACTGATGAGAATAAACTTACTTTCTACGTGTGCAAATGCACAGAACGGTCCTCTGGGACAGTATCCAGTTTGCCGCATATCATTGCATTTGGTAGATTTGTAGATCTTATATGAAGAAGAAAAGAAAATAGTTAAAATACAAAATTACCTGCATTCGCTCCTTTGAAAAGTTGACTTGACAATAAGATAATCCAGTAAAGTCAAATATTTGTTGGCATGGTTTTGTTTAGAGTATTTTTCTTTTGGTTGAAATGGGAAAATCAGTACCAAACCCAGTTGTATTCAATCCAAGGTGTCAGTTCTGGTGTCAAAATAATCTTATACAGGCCCTGTCCACACGGGAACGAGTGAATCACACATCGTTTAGGTTGTTCGTAAAGATAAGAATTAGGGCTGAACGATTTCAAGAAAAGAGTTGTATTGCGATTTCTCTGGCAGATATTGCTATCTCGATTTTAACCACGATTTTTGTAACAAGTTTCAGTGCGAATTAATTCAAACAATGAATTCAATAAAGCTAATGCAAGAATGAAAACTAAAGTAACCACATTTCCCCCGCTTCTGCCATAGTGACCGACCACCTCCACTGATTGGAGTGTGGAACATGTGACTGGTCTACGTATGTGCAGCATAGAGCTTTTTGATTGGTTGGTAGCTGACACAGAGCTACCACTCTGGGTCTTTCTACACCACAGGCTACCGTGTGAGAAATAAAAAAAAAAAAAAAAAAGAGAGAGAGAAATGACTGCTTTCACAGTTCGGTAATCGTGTTGTCTGAAATTGCGATTTTCGTGGCTTTCACGATCTAAACATTGTGTTGTCTGAAACTGCAATTTTCAGTCCAAAACGATAGATCTTTCAGCTCTAGAACATTGGACATGTTTTGTGTGCATTGTCAAACACTAAACAAAAGGAAGTAATTCTCTTATCGGGGCTATATTGTTAATGATTGTGCTTTTTTTCCAATTTTAGAAATGTATTAATCCTGTTACATTTTCCTTTGCACTTTGTGTCGTATTTATCACACATCTAGTTTTGTGTCCTACTATTTAAAAAGGACAAAAATAAAAGCAGTATGAATCATGCTGTCCTTGATGTGGATTATCTATCATAACTTCAGTAGTCAAACTCAGACTGCATGGCAGTTTTGCTGGTGAGTCCAAATGTATAGCTAGGACGGCTTAATTTTGAGCAATGTTTAACTGAAAATATGTGTCCAGACGTGAGTGGAAATTGACAGTCTGTTTGAATTCTCTTACTCCTTAACTAAAACCGGTTTAGAATATAGTGTACAGTGTATCTCTGCTAACTGTATTTGTACTAGAAGAATAACTGCAGTATATGCCTTAGGAGAAAGGAGAATACAATGGATAATAGGTGCAGATCCTTGAAAGCACTTCTCAAACTACTAATAAGATTTTTGATGGTTGATAGAATCAACAAAGGAGAGTTACTGCAGGAGGCAGAGCTCTGTGTACTGCTTGTGTGGATCAACTGGGATTTAGCAGGTTTCTTTTTAGTAGTTAAGCAACATTTGCGTGTATCAGTTTTTGTCTGAGAGGAAGGCACACCTTCGTAGAGGTAGGAGAATATTTAGGTGATGTTATGGATTAACTACAACATATAAAACCCTTTTCATTGGCATTCACCCTGTGGTGTGAACTACAGCTAGACAATAAAATATTTTACAGACTGTTAGTGTCGGGAAATACTGGTTCTGATATGGACAATTATTAACATTAGGCTTTTTAAAAATATTTATATAGACTACTTTTATAATTGCTTTCTTTATTTATAATTATGGACACTACAGAGCAGGAAATATTATTTTGTTGCACTGTACACGTCTCTTTTTGTCTTGTTGTTATTCAACAGGACTCGATCAAAATGCAAAAAAAATAAAATTAAAAATCAAAAATGTTACTCTACTTTTTGGACAGATAGGTGGATGCTGTGTTTTAGATTTTAGGTTAATTCCAGTGAGATTGATAGATGGTAAGTTGCATATATTTATTTCTATTTTGTATTTAGGCATGTATAATTAAGGTTTACTCAATCACTTTAACATATCCTATTTCTGGTCAAATATTATTTTCCAAGGGTCAGATTAATTTATTTTTCATTTGTTTATAATAGGGTAGATATTTAAGGTTAATTCAGTCTATTAGGTAAAGCCTTATATACATCCCACTGGGCTCAGTAATTTGCATGTTACACACCACCAATTGTTCATACCTTCGTTGTATGAACAATCTTGTCTATTTTTATCTGTCTGTTTTAAGTTGCTCTCACAACCATTGCTTGTTAAGCACTTCTGTTCTGGGTCCAACCTGCCCCACAAGCTGTTTTTCAAAGTAGGTAAAATGCTGCTGATGACAAAGAAAGCATACAATACTCGCTTGCTGACTCTTAATTTTTCTTCAGATGTGCCTCATGCTTATTTATTAAGCAGCCTCATAAAGTAATGGACTCGGAGATATTGGGTGACATCTTCCACATGACTTATGTTGATCACTTGACCATGCTAATAACTACAATGTACTTAGGGTTCTTCATTTTCAGCTACATGGGTAGAACTGTAACTACAAATTATGTTACGTCAGTTTGATTAACGATTATTTGAACAGGCGACAAAATACTCATGGAAAAAATAATATAAAAATGTGAAATGAATGAATGTCTGAAAATGACATGCAACATCCTTTTTTCCACAACCAGGGGAAACAAAAGTATAAAGTAAAAGGAAAAAGGGTATATAAAAACATATGATGACAATATACAAGCATAAAAATATTTGTAGATGTATTTAAATAGCAGTGACATAGAAGTATATGTAACCGCAACAAACAAATCAGAAGACATCTTCAAACAATATGTGCACTGTTGTCTTCAACAAATTTGTATACAGTTTACTAATTTACTAATAATTTGCAATGCAAGATATGACTTGTATACAATTTTGGTGATCCTGGTGTCGTGGATCGCAATAAGCATCTGTGTAAACCAAAAAAGTAGAACCACTGTTAAGCAGCAACAGAATTAAGGAAAAGAAGCTTGAATTATGGGATATTGTAAACTACGGATTTTGTTTTAATAAATTGAGTTAATAAATTGACTCATCATTTCGTGATTGTCAAATAGTTTTGTTACCAGGCAACAGACTTGAGCAACTGATGCAATTTTGAGCTTGGTTTAATCATTTTAGGTTTATCCATGTGAGGCGGCTGCGTGACCAATCTCCATGTGTGCATCTCCGCAACTGAGCATGCCTTCTTTGGCTGCCCTTCAACTTGGCGCCGTTTAGTATATATGCTGTTGGCAGCCTTCATCTGATATGTTTTAGTCTATGAACACGCACTGTTTGGGGGCTGGAAATGGGGAAGTTGGAATAATGTATAGCTTTTTCACAGTTTTGTTGCATTTTATTCCTCTCCTGTGCCAAGTTGAGAACATATGGTTTGTTGGACAGGTGTCTTGGCAACTGTAGAAAGTGTTGACGTTCCCAAAGTACTGACAGGTGACAGTGCAATGCGCAAAAGATCATGCTGAATTGCCAGCAAGGGGCAGGGAGGAAGGCAAAGAGATGCAGATGGAGCTGAGAGAGAGAGAGGATAAATGAGCGACAGAATTTTACATTCAAGGTTTGAAATTAACCTAGAATATGAGTATTTAACTCTAAATATTTTATCAATCATCCCCTGTTATGTATCTGTATATTTGTGAAATAGATTTCTACAGCTGGATACATAACATACTCGGATGATTTACCATTTGGTTTTGCTGCTAATGTTTTAGTCAAAGCTTGAGCGCCAATGCTATGGTGAAAATGTCTGAATGCAGATAGACGGAGCTGTTAAGAAATCCAGTATGAGTGATAAAAATCAACAGCATTTTTCAAGCAAGAAGTGACTTCAGTGCTACAACTGAACACTTAATCGTTCGACAACATTAAAGAAGCCGTAAATACACCTGGCGTGGGGCTCACTTTCCAAGAAGAACCAGATTTTCTTCTTCCTCTGCCAAATGCGTTACATACACACCTTTTTGTGTACCTCGTGACTGTTAAGTTTCAGAGTCAGTTTATTAGCACACCTGTACATTGTGTTCAGTGCTTTAATTTCTTTCTTTTTTTTTTTTCCCCTCAGATGATCACGAATAAGAAACAGTTGTAAAATATTTTGCTCATTTTGACTCATTGTACTCATATCAACCTGACCCTCTTCTTTACTTGTTGTCCCAAATAACAACCAGTACATTTTCCAACGTGACATCATGACTCGCATTTGTACAAGACACTTTTAATTGGTGTGTTATCTATCTATACACATTATAAGCCTTCCGCATGTATGTTCATCCCATTATTAGCCCCTGCCCAACCTGAATCATCAAATACCATACACTTAGGGTTAGAGGTTAGTGTTCTGTGAACCAATCTAGGCATAAATGTACACACAATCAAATGTTGAAAATGTGCAGCCAGGTATAGCATGTCAAATGCCACAAGAACTGGTGTGACACAATTGTATTTCTTGTGCTTAGTCTCACATTTTCAGTGTAAGTTCTTTGAGCCTCTGTATGTTAAGTTAGCTCTACTAAGGAGCTCTGATGTAGCTATAAAAGCCATTTTATCTTATTGCAAGGGTATATAAACAACTTTTTATTGTCTTATTTTGTGTTATGATAGAGATACAAGAGTTATCCTTAAAAGGTCAAACTAACTTGGTATCGTCATTATGGACTTCTTATACAACCCACTATAGACTGTCATTTAAGCAAACTACTGAAGCTGGGATTTGCAGTATTTATGTTACTCGCTGATATGTGAATATTATATTGACAAGTAAGTTATTGAATTGGATTATTGGATCATTTGTCATACAACATGAAGACATTGTAGAGTTTGTTTTGGGTTTCCATTATGATCAAAGTGCTCTCGCATTTAATTTGTTCCATTACTTTTATACTCCCAAAATCGATGTAGTTTAATCTGCACTGTATGGATTTGTTATATTCTGCTGTAATGTAACATGGCTGAAACAACAGCTGTGGCAGCAAATTCTATTATATTTTTACCACTAAAGGTTTTACAGTGTTTGGAGAGTGGACTCTTGTAACCCACTGCAGATTAACTTGTAACTTTTATAGTGCAGAGGTTACCCATAGTATGCTTTGTTTACAACATGGCAAATGCAATAACTTAACAATAATAATCATATGCAAGTAAAGTCTACATGGTCTATACTATAAATGTCATACATTGTTATTCTGAAAAGGGACAAGTGTTAATGTAGTTGGCATAATTATTGAGTGTATTTTCTGTATTTATAGAAAAAGTTACTTATGTTTTTCAAGAGTTTCAAGCATATCTTATTTTTCCAATCCTTTTATTTTACATGATGAGAAAATGTTTTCATTTTGCATATAATCATAGTAGAATTAGCCACCTTTTTCATTAACTGCTTTTTCAAACCAACTCTGTAAAGCTCCTTGAGGTAACCTTTCTATGTATAAAATTCTATGTATAAAATTGAATTAAAGCCTATATAATGTCCAATTGTGCATCAAACATCAGAATACTGTAATACGTGTTCAGGGGTTCTTACTTTTTCTGTTCTTTTTAGCAATATAGTAAATCGAGCAAAACATAGCAATTTATTTCACATACTACTATTAGTGTTTTGCTTTCTATGGAAGTTCAAATGACTGCCGTCATCTTTTTAAAATTAAAAAAAAAAACTTAGTGATATGTTGTCTTCTTTCTTTTTCTCATCAGGCTGTCGACAAACTGGAGAAACATATTGAAGACATGGACGACGGCAGCTACATCGAGTTTGATGTGCCGGAGTTCAGCAATACTGTTCTGACCCAGCTCAATGAGCTGCGGCTACAGGGGAAGTTGTGTGACATCATTGTTCACATTCAGGGCCAGCCATTTCGAGCCCACAAGGCGGTGCTGGCAGCTAGCTCACCCTACTTTCGTGACCACTCGGCTCTCAGCACCATGAGCGGTCTTTCCATTTCAGTCATCAAGAGCCCTGAGGTGTTTGAGCAGCTTCTTGCGTTCTGCTACACAGGTCACATGTCCCTGCAGCTCAAAGATATTATAAGTTTCCTCACCGCCGCCAGCTTCCTGCAGATGCAAGCCATAATTGATAAGTGTACCCAAATTCTGGAGAGCATCCACTCCAAGATCAGCATCCCAGTCGGTGTCTGCAGCCCAGAGAAGGAAGACTTACAGAACAGCCGCAATGGGGTCAATGATAGCAATCTCTTTGTAAATCCTACCCAGATCTCCCCCCCTTACTACTCCCGGCAGGGTCAGGCAGGACATGAGGCACGTTTGGAGTTGGCTGGAAAAGTCCTGAGCCGTGTACGACAGCAGCAGGAGGAAGGCCAGTCGGACCGAGGCAGTAGCGACAGTATCTCAGAGCATGAAGCTCCCATAGAGGGAGAAACTGAGCAAGTGGAATTGATCGGTAAAGACGGTCAAGTAACAGATGTGCATGTGAAGATAGAGAAGACTGACAGGCCAACTTACTCAGACAGTTCCTCAGCTGGTGATGATGGCTACCACACAGAAATGGTAGATGGAGAACAGGTATTAGCTGTTAGTGTGGGCTCTTATGGTCCTGTCATTCAATCTGCTGCCTATTCTTACTCAGGGCTGTCCTCCCCGTGCTTTGTAAACCTTAGCAGTTCCAGTCCCTCCCGCTCCATGCTCAGTGGGTTCAGAGGTGGACGAGCTAGGGCAAAGCGTCCTCTGGCCATCCCAGCTGGGGTGTTAAGTCATATCAAACAAGGGTCAGAAGACAGTGAATCAGTCGTGGGACCTACAGGCCTGGAGAATGACGTACGTGAGCGCAGCCTGCGTAGCCAGTGGTATCCTTACAATGAGAGACTCATTTGTATCTATTGTGGAAAGACCTTCAATCAGAAAGGGAGCCTGGACCGCCACATGCGCCTGCACATGGGAATCACCCCATTTGTTTGTAAATTCTGTGGCAAGAAGTACACAAGGAAAGACCAGCTGGAGTACCACATCCGTGGCCACACGGACAACAAGCCCTTTCACTGTCAGATCTGTGGCAAATGCTTCCCATTTCAGGGCACCCTCAACCAGCACCTGAGGAAGAAGCACATGGGAGCATCTGAGAGCAGCAATCATGTGGACTCTCCAGAGAGGACGGAGGGAAGCTCGGGGCAAAAGGACCAAGAGGATACATCTGAGGTGATGGCCTTTGAGGCACAATATGCAGAAGAGGCACCAGCCGATGATATAGAGGAGAGTTCAAAATGCAGTCCAGAGGAGTCTCAAGCATCTA
>JAPTYR010000031.1:22659916-22675065 GCA_029814505.1 Siphamia roseigaster | reverse complement strand
ACACGGGGAGAACATGTAAACTCCACACAGAAAGGTGTGAGTTCAATTCCAACACCACTGACTGGTGCTGGACTTGACCCCATGACCTTCTTGCTGTGAGGCACGAGTGCTAACCACTGCACCACCGTGCGACAAACAATCTTATTAATACACTGTTGGAGTAGACAATGCTCTTTTTAGTCCTATGTATAGGCGTCAGTAATTGTATCATAATCATTTCATCAGAACATTTTATTTCAACTTTATGGGCAACAGTGTAATAGAACTGTCAGACCTCATGACTGCTATCAATCTTAAATTACCATAGGATCTTTTGTAATGAAGATTTGCTTAAAACATTTTAAAGGACTGATATTTAGCTTTAAAAAAATGTAATGGAATTACACATTTTAAAACATTTCCCTGTGATCTACATGAACAGTAATTGCCATGCTTGGGTCTGAATTCTTCATTAATTCAACACTATGTGCAAATGTTGTGATGTAACTAATTAAGATGCAACAAATTAAGCAGGAATTAAAACAGGTTGTAGAAATCCACTACATTTTTGCCTAATTGAATATGTGGATAGTTTTGCAGCACCTGGAGGGTTCAAATTCAAACTTTTTGAATTATCAGGGTCCAAACATGCAAATATGCCAAAGTCTAATAAAAGCGGTTTCAGCAAAATATAACCCCTCTTAATGTCCAAATATCAGCATAATTATGATATATCCCAGAGAGCATTGCACAATGCACATTGGTTTTGTGGTATTAATGTTGCTAGGCTTGTGAGCTCATATGGATCTGTGTATGATGAAAGTGCCTGCAGTGTGTGATCTCTGTGTTTTTAGCCTGTTTTAACTTGCAGAATATGTGTAAAATGTTCTTTTTCTGCTTCTTAAGAAGTAATGACAGGAGTAATGATGATCTGACAGTGTACAACCAGAAGTGCAAGAAGCCAGACATTTTCTGGTCTTGATTCTAAACTCACATATGCTGTGAGTCTGTTTAGCACTGGTGCTTTAGAGTTGGAGTGTAAAACCTTCATTAGTTCATTATAAAGCTCTACTGGGTTAGATTAGGGCACACTCAAGGTAATTAACGGAAACTCTGCAGCTGTCACACATGTATACAAGACTCTGTTGCTTCCATCCTTGTTGGCTCAAAATGCAGAGTTTTGAGTCTGATAACACCAACAAAAGCTATCATACATACAGCTTAATCTTCTGGAAACTTAAGGCAACCTATTGTAGTTTGGATGTAAGATAAATGTGAGATCATTGAGAGAGAAAAAAACAAAACAAAACTGTTGGATGATGTTTCGTCCAGATGGCCTAGTTCTATTTTCAGCACATTATGTTTCAGAGCAAAAAGTCAGCCATACAAATTCATGAAACAATGAAAACACCAGACCAAATAAGCAGCAGTATTGAATACTATGGTGGTTACTGATATTTGATACAGATGTTCATGCATAAACCTAGACGTTACCTATTAAATCATCCAAGTGAAAAATGAAAATATCTTTAATTCCCTATTTGGAAGAGCAGACAATACATTGTTACCATTGTGTTGTTGGTTATATTCCTTTATGTTCCTCTTTACTATGGACACATTTACACACAGATAAACCTCTTACAAATAGTCTGCTTCTAATACTCCTTGGCGAGAATGGACAGACTGATGGACAGACAGCAAAACGATGGCAATACCCCTTCAGCACAAAATTGGCTGAGGGGTAAAAATCCAATCTAGTCCTTGAAATAATTTTTCCAAACTGAAATATTTTGCTGTATTATTTGAAAATTGAGGTCATTATTCCTGGGTGTAGTGCAAAATGGCTTTCATTTAACTGCATGAACTTATTATTCTGTTGGATATGTGAAATGATGCCACATTAAAAAAAAGAAAGAAAGAAATATGTGTGGTGTTCAGCATCCAGATTTATTGAGGAACAATTCTGACTAATTGGGAAAAAGAAAGCTGAGATGAAAACGGAGTGAATTTGGCCTTTTAAGGTCAGAGTGCATGAAGGAAAATGTAACTTGACTTCAGGTTCTCAAGGTCATTACATTACAGTGACTGCAAGGCATTTTATTGTGTAAACAGCCAAGATGCCTTCTTTAAAAAAAAAAAAAACAACAACGTTTGGGTGAAGCAGTGAAACCGTGCAGCACCTGGATAGACAGAGTAATACCTTTTTACAAAATAAAAATTCCAGTGTGCTAAGGAAAATTCCTCTTGTGCATCCCAAAGAGATTTCCTGTAAGTTCCCTGCAGAGGAGTCACAGACATTTTGGAAGAACATGAAACGGTGGTCATGGCATGCGGCTGTAAAGCTATAAGCAAAGCTGCACATCCCACAGTTGGAAATCAACTCAAATGCTGAGCTTTTGGAAAACGGAAAAACCCGAGTTCAATAGTTCCACTATGTTAGAAATAAACAATGAAGTGACTATTCTCCTGAAGAGAAGCTTTCCCGCATTATTATGTGTTTCTATTTTTACACATCTCTTAACAACTCCCATATGCATCACAATCATTTTACAGCAGCACTGGAGAATGGTCTGATAAAGCACCTTGGAAAAAGGTACGAGTTACCTTTTTTTTTTTTTTTTTTTTTATGATGTGTTTTATCAGATATGAATGTTTAGTCTTCCACCGTATACTTGACAATGATGGTTTTGCTCAAATAACTGTGGTGTCACCTCAGTGGAACACTCATTGCATATATATGTCAGAAAAAGTGAAGCGATCCAGACTTTGAATATGATATTACAGCTATGTGACCCCAAGATTGTTATCATAAATGTCGAACAACCACTGGAAAACTGGGAAAGGATATAGTGGAAAATTGCCTCCCCAGTGGAGTCATTTTTTAATGGCTCTTCGTGTAAAAGATAAATGTACATATTTAACATATAAAGATCACAAATAATGGGTTTTAGTTCACGGATGTTATAAGATTTAAGTAAATATTTTGATAGATAAAATAAATCAATCTGCTGGAGTCACATTGTATTAAAATGTTTCAAGCATTTTCCAAATAAATCATGTAATAATAACCAATATTTTATAGTTACGTGCTCTTACTTGTTGTAGGTGTTCATGGTAATGCCAGGAAAACTCTCTGTGATGTACTTTTTTTTTTATTCAGTGGTTTTTAATTGACTCTTAACCTTGGGTGACAAGGATTTGATGGAGCACAGGAAAGTTGAAACGGTTTTATTCTATGCACAAGGACATGGACTTTTACAGATGTGAAACAATACGGACCAGTTTGAAGGTTCAGGTTTGACGGCTCAGGAAATGCGGTTCCCTTTGTGCTGAGTGTGCACGTTGTCAGCTCATGGTTTTCCATGTTGGTTGGAGAGTGGGGGCTGCACAGGCCACCCTTACTGAAGGTTTTCCATGGTGGTGAGTCCACAGACGTACACGGCATCCAAAGAGTCTGTGTCTCTGTTTATGGAGACGATGAAACCTTGTCCTCTATTTTACCACGGTCAGGTTAATTGACAAACCAGACGTGAACTAGTTTTAATACATAATTGTTATTTTAAAATTACATTTCTGGAAAGATTGAAGGATTTGGCATGAAGTGCCTTTTACTGTCCCATCCATCTTCAGTATAAAATCCAGCTGACAAGAATGACAGTGTCAGTGATGAATGTCTTCCTTTGTCCTGTCCAAAGCCTCTTTGTCTCAGGAAAGAGTGCTTTTTAGCTTGTGAATTATGGGCCAGTTGTGGCAGCCAGTGTTTGTCGGTATAATGTAGGACAAGTGTTTTGACTGCTCTCACATAAGCATCCATCTTAAATTTGGCAGTGAAAAATGCTAACATGGTAAGTTTGGTTTTATCCGGAGCAAGGGATTTAAAATGACACTTTTTGTTTTACTCTGTCTGTAATTGCTCTCCTTAGACAATTTGAGATAGTCTTTTTAAAGTTATCAGTCATGGGAGCTCAAACTAAATTGATTTCAAATGCTCTCTAATATATCTAAAGCTTATTTAATTCAAGGCTGGTCAGAGAATATGACATTAATAGTCAATGGTTCAGTGCTGCGTTAAGTCATTTTCCTGTGTTTTCCAGCTGTCTTTGGAAATCTCATTGACACATAGTCAACTAAAGGTGGTTTCTGCTGTCAGAGGAAGGGGCTGCTGCATGCATTAGTTTTACAAGCCTGTCACGTTTCATTTGTCATCACATAGTGTGCAGACTCTGTACTCCAAACTTTCTGTATGATGGTGTTTGTGACAACTTGTTGTTTTTCTTTTCCCGGTTACAGACCATTAAATTTAGGTGAATCACGTGTTTGCTTGAATCTGCGGTAGCTGCATTGACATGAAGGCATGTGCTGAAGGTGTAAGTGTACTTGAATACCGTACATCTGTGGAACTAATATTTATGTTGCTACTTTTAGAAAATTAGAAAGAAAACTCCACACAATGAATCAGAATTATATTCATGAGTCCTGTTTATTTTATAAAACATTTTACTTCTACTAAATATATGACAAGCACAAGCAAAATACTACTAACTGGTAAATGATTGCAAGTAAATATATAAAAATGTTTCTTTAGGTAAAACTTGATTGTTACAGTATATTGTCTACATCAAGAGACACATGAGAAAAAGACACAAGCTGTACATATTTTATTGCAACTTAATAGTGACAGTAACATGTTTTTAATACATTATATTACAAATGTCTTATGTACAAACACCATGTGCTGGATCTATTGACATCAACAAACCACTAAATTTATACAGTAAGTACAGCGCTTGATTCATACAAGCAAATTGTTAGTTCAAGCAATTGGTGATTATCAGCGAAAATGAGAAATGAAAGTGTGTTGTGTGAAAGTGTTGTGGCAGTGAGTATATTTCTGTTAGTAAATGTATAAACAGAAACCTGACTCATTAGCAGAAAATTGGGTTGTGTAGAACATGAAGGTGGGGATATCTCTGTAAATATATATTCAACTGTAACTGGCCTGTATATCAACCCACATCAAAAATCTCCACAAATTTACACATAAATTACACTGAAGAATTTCTTGAGGATGAAATTAAAACATAGTCACTGGATAGGTTTCCTGTGTCATAATCATCTGCTTTTTACTGTGAATGCAGTTTTTACGTACATACTAAATACATGGTAAGGCTCCTTTCTCAAAGCAAACTCACTTATCTGCTCTAATTATGTAAAATCAAGTTTTCTTTCTTGCATAGATTAAATGAAGGCACTGTCATATCCACAACTCCTGAGCGATTACATCTTCACTGAGTCAAAAGGGGAACGTAACAGTCAACTAAAACAACAGTGCACAGATTAATGAATTTTTCAGGAGGCTGTATGTTTTCATATTGCACATTTAACATCATCTTCCTCTTGTCATGCCACTCAAACGAACAAAGAGATAAAAAAAAAAACATGGATTTAAGGAGCTGTAAAAATTTCAGTTTAGTGAGGGATACCGTGAGTCTTTTTTGTTTTTTTAATGGAAGGTGTTTGGATTGGGGCGGATCATCATGACTACTTTCTTTAGTGAATAGGCTCCACCTCTGAATTCAGCCCAGTAAACTCCGTCCTGGTAGCGGCTGCGGTAGTGTCCTCCTCTGTACCAAACTCCGTTCAGATTAGAATGGGCACAGGAGTTGTACCACCAGCCTCCTTTCTGATAGTGGGCACAATTTCCTTAAAAATAAATAAATAAAAATTAAAAACAAAACATAAATACAACAATCAGGCTTCAAGCAGTAAAATAATTGTATTATCAGTTGATATTATTAACTTTTTCTTAGCTGATTACCTGTATATGCATCGTGATCTCTGTCCAGTGTTGTGAACTGTTTGCCATTATGCCAGGTGAGGGAGTCACCAGCATTACCATGGTAACGGCCTACCCGTAGCTTGTAGAAGTCGGCCTCAGGTTCCAGCCTGAAGCTGGCGTACTCCGCAAACACCTTCCTGCCAGACCAGTCCTCCAAAGTGACGAGAAGTTTGTAGTTGCCCTGATTCGTGAGCCAGTGGATGTTCTCCAAACCTAGCCAGTATTCTCCATCAATATTGCCAAAGCCTTGCTGTAAAGGGCAGCGATAAAAGACATCATCAGTTCAACTAGAATATTGTTTCTGAATGGCTTTGAAAAGTGAGTTTGGATGATTTAGGATCCCTGGTCATGAGGTAATTATGACTTTAACTCTTCTTTGGTGGTGATTTCCATCAAGGGAAGCTATAATAAATTGACCGCTGTGTCAGATTTATAGGCAGCAGTAGATGTCCAGATTTCCACTATTATTTTGTTGAAAACAGAAGCATGTATTGCATATAATATGAAGTTGAACAGAGTATATGTAGCTTCACTTTTTGGCTCTGACTGTGAAGTTCAGTTGTATCTGCTTGCCCCACATGTTTTGAATTATGAAAACCCCTTCTGATGAATATAAGCATGCAATTTCAGATCTCATGTGGTTTAAAGGTTTTGAAAAAGCCTATGAAATATCCATTTTGTTGCCCTCAGCTGAAATGTAATCAGGCCTTTTGCAAACTATTGGCTGGCAAACAAATGTTTACAATTGTTTCCCTGTGTGAGGGGTTTCCCAATATATATAGAAAAAAAGGGAAAAAGATTTCCCTTTCCACATCCTGATTTCTCTAAATCACTGTCTTAGCTTACTTAGAAATCTGTTCATTTAGAAGCTCTGCTTCAGTGTATTATGTATATGTTGTAGTTATTTTTCATGAACACCTGTGATACTAATCACCTTCTGTCACATTCACATCAAATAGTCTCACACTTGTATTAATGAGCCTTAAAGCTGTGACTATGACTGACACAGGCAGTACTTCAGACATTTTACACAATTACTTATTCATCACTTGCACACATCTGGTTAGTGTCGACACAACATGCATAAGCCACTCGTTTCCTTCCAAACTATGAGTTCCTTGATTCGGTGTGAAGTTGTCACACCTTGTATGTCTCCCAGTTCCTGAAGAAGTTGACAGAGCCATCCACTCTCCTCTGGATCACAGTCCAGCCGCCTGGGTCGTGTCTCTGGTCACACCACACCTGCATGAGCCGGTTTGCATTCTCCGGCTTCACTAGATACATGCCGCTGGTAGTGTGGCCATCCTCCAGAGCCTGCAAACAGTCTTTAAATGGACCTAAAGAGGACGATGACAACAGAACATTTGAAGGATATAAAATTAAATATGTTAATGGAGTAAAATATGTAGTAGCATGACTGGTTTTTATACAGAGCCATAGGGAATCTCATTTTTCAGCAGAGGCTTTCATTTTAACAGAAGAATTGACTTTGGCTGCTCCTCTCACAAGGGAAATGGCTCCTTTCAGTTCAGCCAAAAGCAACACTGGCATGAGGGCAAAGGGAATCCTGACTACTGAATGATGAAACAGTAGCAAAAACCTTCAATCATCTCTGATGCTTCTCTGGGCAAGAATATTATTTTACGAACTTGGTTTTTATTTTAAAGATTAAATTCAATAGAGGCAGTTAGGCTTTGCATCATACTCAAAGTGGATTTGTGGAACTAAATCAAATGAATAGTAGTTTTTAGATCTTTTTTGGATGTATTTTCTTTTTTACAAGTTGTGAAGTTATGTTTTGGTTTCTGGGTAATGTAAAAAAAAATGCTGTTGTGTATTTTTTGCACTTTAACATAGGCCTGAATGAAAGATTTAATTCTTTTTCTTGTATTTGTGAGAACATTTTGTCCTTTGCAATTGCTTTCTAAAATTCCATTTTGATGACTTGGAAAAACACAAAAAGGGCAATTGGCTCCTCAGCTTCAATTGGCTGTGAAAGTGTTTAAGTTCTCAACATTCTACACTTGGTACGGTTGGCGAACTGGCCAAGTGTACAAAGTATTTCAACCAAAATGGTGTCAAATGAAAAGGGCATACGTTAGTGTTTTGAGTGTCGCCAGGGATCCATCAACAGTTTACAGGAAAAACTACAGAGAAGGTGTACAAGGTGTGAAAAAGCACCTCAAAGCA
Organism: Siphamia roseigaster; assembly: GCA_029814505.1. Lineage (NCBI taxonomy): Eukaryota > Metazoa > Chordata > Actinopteri > Kurtiformes > Apogonidae > Siphamia > Siphamia roseigaster. The sequence continues at coordinate 22,667,057 of JAPTYR010000031.1, read as the reverse complement.
CCTTGTATGGTCTATTTTAAGGTCTTACTCAGGCAATGAAAGTCATAAACATCCCACAGTAAGGAATAAGGTTGTTTTTTAGGTTTATGTAATCATTCTAGAGGATATCTCTCTCAGTTCTCTGCCATCCATTTACTCTCAGGAATGTCTTTGTTGAATAGATACAAGCCAGCGAGCTGCCCTGCCCTGCCCTGCTCTGTTCTGCCTGATAAAGTCTGCTGCTTTGGTGGAACATATGACTGATTCTTGCCTGGTGCAACTGGAACAAATGACATCACTGACTCACGGTATCTCTGTCTCCACCCCCCTACCCCCAAACCACATCCTCATCTCTTCATAGCTTATTCCTACCAGGTCCTAACTTCCTCCCGCTATCCCTGCATTGTGTAGGATTTTCTGTTCATGTTGAGGGTTTATGTAACTTTTGGAGTGTTACTTGCATCGCTGTGGGCAGGAAATTACTTGCCTCCTTTCAGACATTCCATACAAAGGCTACCGTTCACATGCAGCCGGGTGAAAATGGCAAGCAGTAGCAGAAAATGTCAATGGAAAATGCTCCAACTGGTCATGGTGAGAATGGTCTGTTCATTTTTCCACTGTTTAAAAACAGTAGTCTGGTAATGAACTGGAACTTCAATAGACTATTCACTGCAACTGAATCCTTGAAATGCCCCTCACTTCAATAAAACTTTATCATCCACAAACATGTGTTTAAAGACCAATGAGTTTGGAGCCAAGTATCCATTTAGGTCCATGTATTTACCCTTTTCATATGCTGTGTGTTGTTGTGTGAATGGAATCATGGCAATTAGATGATATGCATCTCAAAGGACCGCAGACAACGGGATTGTTGTTCTCACTGAGCTTTGCCCTAGGAATGCGTGGGACTTATTTAAATTGCCTCGGACTGGGAGAATGGGTCCACGGTGTTGTCTTATGACTAATTATTTAGAGGTTGATAAAAGAGCTGCACTTTCACAAGTACAAACACACAGTCCTTTGTTTATAACCAGTATTTGGAATTCTAACTGGTGTGCCTTGTAAGAGTGTATCACATATATTAATATATTTTATATAATGTTGTTTAACAATTGAGTGCTAAGTTTAACATTATTTGTTAAACTCACCAGAGGGCTTATCAGTGGTGGAAGGGCTGTGTGTGCCAGTGGGCATTGGGAGGAGAGGAGGTGACTTTTGGTCGCTCTGGATCTCGTTGGTGATCTGGTTGTTTAAACGTGGAGGACTGGGTGGCTGATAGGGCTTATTCAGAGGCGGTGATGGTGGAGGTGGTTGAGGTCGTGGTTGAGGGACCGGTACCTGACGAGGGGGAGGACGACTCTGGCACTGCTCCTCCAACAGGGCGATAAGAGCTGACTGGTTAGTGGCCAAAGAAGCCAAGTGCTGGTACTTATGCTCAAGGTCTTTGTATCGACTGGTGAGCTGCTGCATCTCCGAGGTTTGGTTGAGAATCTTGTTCTCCATCTGAGCTAACTCTAGAGCATTGTCTCTCTTCCTGATGATCTCATGGAGCAGCTGCATGTACAGCTGGGTGACTCTGGAGTTCATGTTGCGGCTCTCCTTCCTTAGAAGCTTGACCTCATTGACGATACCTCCGTCCACCTCTACCAGTTGTTGCAGGGTCTCAATCTGTCTCTTTTGTTTCTGTAGCTCCACATTCAGCAGTTCCAGCTCCTGTTTGTTGACCCGATTCTCCAGCATGGCCTCTGGCTCCTTTGAGTTGACACAGATGGCTCCGGTCACTTTCTGTTGAGGCACTATGAAAGTGTAGGAGCATTTGTCCTGCTGCTGTTCAGCTGGAGCACGTTTACTCCTTCCAGCATAGAGAAACTCTCTTTCTAGACCGTCATCACTACTGTCAAATTCTTGTGTCCTGTCACTGCCATGGCCACTGTCAGATGGACTCCCTTGACTCTGCTGGATGCCACTGGCTAGTCCGTACGCTAGCAGGAGCCCCAGCAGGACCAATGGACGGGGCTCCATGAGTGTTTTTCCAGCTCAGCCTGAGGAGAATGAGGAATAGCATGTAAAATTGTATTATACTGTAGGCAAAAACTGTAAACTGTTTGAATATGTGCTACCATAGCGAGTAGGCTGAAGCATGTATGACTATTTACTCTTCAGTGTGCCGACTTGGAGCTGCTACAATCACATTTCATGCTCATTTGACTGAACATCAATGAGGTCTTTCACAACTATGCTGATAGAATCCAGATAAAACCTACTGAAAAACTGGACAGGGAAAAGATTGAATGGGAAAGGAAATCATTCACTTAGCTTGTTGAGTGTCACAGTAGATGCCATGACTATAAATTATTTCCACATTTAATGTATAAATTTGGAATTTCATGCTTGCTGCACTGTGTATTTCATGACTGTCATGAACACATACTGTAGTTTTCCCAATGGATTTTATGTGTAATCCATGGAATACATCTGGCCTTCATTTTGGCTTGGTTAATCAGCTTTCCACTATCAAAGGTATGGTATTTAGCCTGTTTGGAAGTCCCTGATCTTCTGATTGCCCCTAAGACAAATATTTCTTTTGTGTAATGATGTTCTGATCTCTTCAGTTACAATACTGGTAGGGGACTGTGTTTAGCTTAGTCTGCTGTCCTGGCTCAGGTCCTCTTTGGGTGACTGCCATTCCTTGTCCTTGACATACAGAAACACTCCTATCTGCTCCCTTCTGCAGGCCTGGACATCTTTTGCTCATGGAAAGTTTGAGACATTACCAGATGATACTATTCATGGAACTGTTTTAAATATTGATGTTGCGTCAGTCCTGTACATGGCTCTTACCAAAAGAGGAAAATAAGGTAATCCATTTATTATTTTTTGTTGCTGCTTTTGAGCAAGTGTTTAGCTAAAATCTGAGTTTATTTATTCGTTATCCTAATACATTTTACTGTGGATGTTTGACCTTTCTGACTATTTATCGTCATAGCATTGGGGTATTTGTGCTTGTTTAGATTACAGTTTCTCTTAAAAAAAATTTCCTCCCACAACCCGTAACTTTCCTCAGAAGTTAATGAAAACACTTAGGTTAAGAATTTTTATTAGAAAAGTTGAAGCAGGCAGTTTTTGTAGTGATGTGCTGTTATTAGAAGTGGAGGGGATGCCACTGAATGCAGAGGAGAATGTAACTTCTGTATGAGGATAACAAGGCCTTGAACTCCCAGGGCACCTTAATTGAAAGCTGCTGCATATTGAATTACAGAGGGGTACTGTGTAACACCTCCCCAGAGTCAGAAGGGGCCCATCTAATCAGAAGGCATTATACAGAGGCCTATATTGGCTTGGTTTTCCAGAGCTGCTTTCGGATTTCCAAGGTGTTTCCCTCACATTGTTGTTATCCTTTATATTGGTGTGAAATACAACCTGATGTAATGTTCAGGACAAAGTTAAGAAGAGAGCAGAAATGTTTTTGTCTCGTTAATCTGGGCATGCTGCCAGCACATTAGGTTGGAGACATGGAGAAGAGAAATGCTGGACCTTGCAAGAACATGACCCCTGGCACATTCGACCCTTTTGGCTTTATCTGTCTAGAAGAGAATGTGTAAACACTTTCTTTATGGAAAAAGAGTTGGTTGCATGCTGCAAATTTGCATAACCCGTCAGTATTTTTGATCTCATAGTTAGCCTTTGCCAGATTAAAGAAGCACCCACTTTAGTTAATAGGAATGCAAGGTCTGATTCTCCTGTTTATTTGTTAAAAACTAAACTAAAATGGAATGTCAGCAGTATAAACATGACCTTTATAAATTAAAAAAATATTCAAACCAGAGTGGAGTTTCCGTTTCAAATTTACCTTGAAACTGTCTCCTGTTAGCACAGTATGAGGTCTAGGTCTGCCAACAAAGCTTGGCTGTATGACTGCACCTCAGGATTTTGATGTAGTAAATGTAACGTCAAGATTTTTGTGCCATGCAAAGAGATACTTAGCCGTTGTGACAAACTGTTGTATTTTCTTTATGAATCATACCCTAAATAAATCACCAATAAAAGCTTACAAGAAAACCATATTGAGATAATAAGGCAGCTCGAACCCTGTCCCTTGTAATGTGCTGATGACTGTATTTGGCTAGTGGCTCCTGTGGTTTCTCCTCCTGGAACATGAGCTCTGTCTCTGAGAAATACCGTGTGATTTACCCCTGCTGTGGAAGGAGTCCCATGTTGGACGTTGTTAGCCCGGAATCTCCTTCTCTTGGCTTCACTACACTTCAAAGCTGGGGAGAAAATGTTTGCAGCTTGTGATGAAATGCCTGTTATTGTGTGAGTGTATGTGGCATGCCTGCGAGTGTTTTTCAGTTAATGTGTTTTCAGATAACAACACTTGCTGGGTTGAGTCTCCCAGGGATCGGAGAGAGTCCCATCTGCCCTGACAGAGACAGCCTGTTATTAACCCATCTACAGTCTGCCAGAGGGAACAACAGAAAGCCTCCTCTTCCTCCTGCACTGTTAACAGCCCCCACACCTCATTATTGTCTGAACATCAGTTCATTTTAACAAGCTACCATTGACTGGTCAATGGCACCAATGATTAACTGATGCTGAAGTGTCATTTAAGTCTGCACCGAGTTGAAGGAACTGCCCTTCAGCATCTTGAAGAGAAGATTTCTTCAAGTCTCCATCCTCAAATACTTTCTTGTCTTTGGTGTTCAGCCTGTATTTATGCTACTTCTGTACTTTACTTAATGCTGAATCGAGTGTGATGGGTGGGTGTAGCTTTCAGTGCCTCTGACCTGCACTGTGTCCAAGCCTTTTGGTTGACCTCAGCACATATTAATTAGAAGGTGGGCAGACTGGCTGATGTGTCTCACTCCAGCCCCTCTCATTTCAGCATGAGCATGGCATTCCTCACATTCTTCGTCACCTCATTAGAGCGAGCTGCCATACACACATGGTGGTGGCATACGGTGAGAGCTAGACCTTCTAGATGCAGTACCAGCGCTTCCCGTTTCACTGCAGCACCTATAAGACATCCTGCATCTATTGACCCAGTTCATTCCCCGTGTCCTACTTTCTGTATGAATGCGTCATAATCACATTATCATCCACAACAGGAGATCACAACACCAACTACAGCACTTCATTTGTCAGTAGTCGAAAAGAAGCGGACACTTTGCAGGACTGCTTTGTACTGCATGCTCAAATTAGTGCCAACTCTGCTGAGAACTGGCAGTGTGTCCAGCATGACACCCAATATGTGTTGGATCAGAGTCAAATTCAATTTGCTCATGGTAATCTGCTATTACATTACCTTGTGGGTGACCTCATTCTTTCCTCAAGAATGTAATCCTTGTAAGTGTGTAACATGACATGTAGAACATAATTAACCATAACTACTAGCTGAGTATGAAGGTAAAATATAGTATTTGTTTCAATTTCCAACAGAGCTGGGGAATTAATGTCTTAGTAAAAGTTTAGGTTTAGTCTTAAAATTTACTTCATGCTGCTGGTACGTTCTCCTGTACCTCTTGTGATCTGAGTCTACCATGGGGGCACGGGGTCTCAGGAACTGTTTCGATAAGTTCCAGTATTCTGCCTCAAAGCTCTCCTATCCAAACACCACTCTGGCAACTGAAACAAAGGCAGGATTCAACAGTCTGTTTCTCTGCCCTCATCAGCCCAGGGGAACATCCTGACGCTGCACACTCCTTGACATAGTTGGGTCATCTTTTTATAGGGAGTGAATAGTGGCGTTTTGTTAAATTATACAAGATAAATCACTCAAAAGGTGTTTCCACACAAACATTTTCCTGTGCATTTATCAATCCATCCCACTATCTTCCCTCCAGTTGTGGCTTCAGTGAACATCTTTATGGTCCCTTCTTTTGACTTAAGTGTTTCATTCGGCAGTGATGAAGCACTTAGCCTGAGAGCCTGCTCTCCAGCATCCCCCTGCGCTGAATCTGTGTCTGTTAGTCATCTGTCTGGTTAGTCATCATAAAGTAGAATTACCTTTAGGCGCGTTTTACAGCGTAATAACCTCTGAAGTTAAGATCAGCCAAAACTACCAAGCTGAATGCTTTAGTTTGAAAGTGACAAACCAAAGACTGGCTGCAAAATGACCAAAAAAAGCATAATTGTGTAACCATTGTCATTAATATCCTGAATAGGCCACAGCAACAAAAGTCATTAATCTCTTATGTCTTTACTTAATAACTTGTTACATATAGAATTTATTACAACAGAATATTAAAATAATTCGCAAAGCACAACAGCATTTATTCATGTGTATTCTCCTAACCCAGGCATGCATTTTCTTTTCTTCTTTAGGGGACAGGAGTTTCACAGTTTTGTCAATTATAAATAAATGGATACATTAATATAAACATAGATAGATAAATAAACTGTTGCATCATGTTGTTTACAATCAAAGGTATTTCCTGGGTTTCAGAAGGCTAAATAATCCATCATTACATTAAAGTATATACTATGCTTACGAGATAAGTGTAGAATATTGATGAGGTTCCCTCAGTTGGCTTGCCCTCTTGGAAGAGCTGATTGAAGTTTCTCCTGGTAGAAAGTCATCCCAAGATGGAAAGCTGCACTTCTGCGTCCTCCTTTCCCCTGCACTCTGCCTGTCTAGTTACTCTCTGTCACTTTAGTCCATTCCAGCAGTGAAGAGTAGTGTTTTAAAGCCTATTATTAAAAGACTGTTATTAGCCCGGCAGAAGCTCAACTGGCAAGAAAGTCTTCAGTAAACATTGAGTAGTTTAAAAAATATCCTCTTCAAAAAGTTGGAACTCTCTCAAAAGATGTCAAGACAGAACTGGTCGCTCTAGTTGGATGGAGAAGGTAGTTTCCTGATAAATGGTGTGAGTCCAGGGCAGGTTGTGTACTGCCAGTGGCCCGTTAGGAGAAGACTGTCACTTTTTTGTGGGCTGAATCCATCACTTCTGCCTCACAGCTCTTAAGAGGCTGTCTCTCTCAAATGCACCTCTCTCTCTTTCTCCATTTTGCCCCTCTCTCTCTACCCCCTCTTCTTGGTGCTTTTAAATTATGAAAAATCCTTTCGCAGTGTTTCAGTAGGCAGACAAATTGAGCTCAGAGCCTCCCCCCTCCCTTAAAATGAACACATTCTTGTTTAAAGCAGCAGCAACTGATGACCCCCCCC
>JAPTYR010000031.1:22584987-22600009 GCA_029814505.1 Siphamia roseigaster | reverse complement strand
GACAGAAGTGTGAGCGGTGCTGTCCATGGTGCTGAAAGAGCTTCTAAACAATGGTGTTTTCCCAAAATTTAAAATATAGGCTGTTGTTTTTTTGTTTTGTTTTTTTTTTCCATTAGGTTAGAAGGAGGTTCTTCTCAAACTGTCTTCCTCGTGCCATTTATTTTCACTTATTTTCACATTTCTGGGTGTGCAATGTGTTTGCATAAATTTTAATCCAAACCTTTAGTAGATCTGTCTCGCAGGTGCACAGGCCTTAAGATGATGCACCAAATGTGTTTTTGCAATCCAAGGTAACACTGCTAAAAGTTTTCACTATTTCCTGTTCTGTATGTACAGCTGTTCCGCAATGTTGCTGATTTCTTCCATTAACCTAATTGACCTAGTGTCACCACTAGCATGATCCTCACAGCACCAACCACTTCAAATGTGTTCCTACGGCGATAAATGTGCATAATATCCATAAAACAGAGGTAATGGTTTGGATTTATTCAAAGGTGAAAGTGGGCATAAGTAGAGATGTCCGCACGAAATGTGACAATGATGATCGCTGATTTCTGACATTAACTGAGGTTAAGCTTTTTTTTTTTTTTTACACATTAAGTATTTTAGAATGTTCCAGTTTGGGGAATTCTTGCCCCCTTGTTTCAGGACAAAAACACCTCCGTCGCCATCAGCTGTTTCCACAATACATTCCCTATTTCCTTCAACAGGACAATATATAAAATGTTTCCGCAGATCGATTCTGCTGCTGTGATGCTTTCATACAGTGGGCCGACTGCAATGCCTGATGTAGGATCAAAGGACCCTGATGGTCGCAGTAGACAAGGCCACAAATAGTTTATTTAAATTTTTCATTAACATTTTCGTCTTGTTTTGTCAAGACGAAAATACACTTATATTATTTTAGCTCATTATTGTATTTTCTTTGTCTTGAAAAAATGGTTGATGAAAATATTTTGTCATCCTTATTGTCGACAAAACACTGGTTTAGTGTTTCTTTAGTCCAGTCACATATGTTTGAGTAATCTTTAGAAACTCACGGCAGACATTTTGCCCGATTCCTTCCAGGTACGCCCATTCTTCCTGGAAACGCCCCCGACCTTTCGTCACCTGCCGACCCACCCCCCACTGCTCCCGTCTCAGCAGAGCAGCCCTCCCCCTGCGTAAACAGCAGGTAAAAAGCGGTAGCAGCAATTAGCAAACACCTGGTGGAACTGCGCGTTGCCAAGCTCCGTCTTACTGACTACTTTTCAGAGAACATTTCACTAAATACCTTCATGGAAGAAATGTGTCTTTGGATGTCAGGACGATTGGCCTCTTTTTGGTCTGCCAAAGAACCAGACCGTGCATCAGAAATGGTTGGAGTTCATTTTTGGAAGCAACCACCCCCCTCCTCAGTACGGCCATGATGCAAGGTCAGATTTCATAAAGGTTTTTTTTATTTATTTATTTATTAACAACATTTACAGATCAACTTAAGGTAACAGTCATTGGAGTATGCTGCAGAATGGTACAATTTATCCGGAAAAAGCATAATAACCTCTAGTTCATGCTATTCAAATTTCGAAGGGAACATTGTAGATGTAAGCGTAATTTAATTTCCCTTTTATCACTTATTATTTGACTTGTCTGGCCCATTTGAGATCGTATTGGGCTGAATGTAGCCCCTGACCTTTAATGAGTTTGACACCCCAGCTATAAGAGCAACAGGTATAACAGAGAAATCAACCTGATTCAATGAGATAAGTTGACTATTAATGTTACTGTTGATTATTTATCATCTAATTCTTTTAAGTATCCAACATTATGTTTTCCAGTGAAGTGAGCAACTCCAACAGCTGGCAGTATTGTTCATAAAGCTGGTTTTCTGACACATGCAAATTATTTCAAGATAAGCCTGACCTCAGATAATCAGAAAATAAGTAATGAATCCAAGGTGTTCTCTCTGAGTCTATATTTTTTATTAGAATTTCAGAAAGTGGTTCATGTTTACTTGTCGTCTGCTCAAATTCTCACTGTAATAATAGGAATGCATGTGTCAGCTCTCAGACCAAACATCTGTTTTGTCATGGGGTGAAAAATGATTCTGGGCTGATAAACAAGGTACTGACCAAATGAGATGGATCCACTACTGTTCTTGTGCCCGTGTATCATCAGGAATGCATCAATGTAATAAATGCTTTAAATATTTTAATGCCACACAAACAACAAATATATTGCACCTTAATCAATCTTGTCAGTTAATTTTATTTTGTGTCAATGCCTCCGTGTGCACCATAAATACAGTGGCACTCTGTGGGAAACACTTTAATGTTATATATCAGTATATCCTTCCTGTTGGTTGATTAACGGAAATAATATGTAGGAGAAGTCGCATTGAGATGATCATGTATGAAATTTGTTTTAAGACCATAATAACCTGCTAGAAACGTCAGTCATAGTGTGACAAAACTACTATGTTTCAAGATTTGGAAAATGTTTTGTTGAAATAAACAATACACAGGAAGAAGAAGAGACAAAAATGAAATATTACTGAAATAATAATCGAGATCAGAAATACAAATGAGAATACATCATTAAATTATATATAGCTGGACATTTTTTCATAAATTACAGTCCTTTTCAGATCATTTTTTTTTAAATAGTGATACACTCGCAAATTATTTTGACCTGAAAGTAAGCACCTCTTGAACTCGCAAGCAAAAGGTTTTGATTTGCAAAAGATTTAGAAGTGCAAAACATTTGGATTGGCAAACACAGACTTTTAAAATTACTAAGTATTTTGAGGTTTAGATTTGATATGAACGAAAATGACTTGAAATGAAAATTATTTTGTTGAACTTAAAAATTATGAAACCTTCATTTGAAATCTTGATTTGGGGGGGGGGTGTCCAAAACTATGTTCTTTCTTTGCCCCTTCCCCCCCTTGCTTGTGTAATAAAAACACAGAATAATCTTCATACATTTCAGACTTCTCTATAGTTTTAAAGCTGCAAACTCCAAATCAAGGACTCTCCATTCTTTTATACGCAGTAAGGAGGTTGTCGATACACCCACATCCTCTGTGAAGAGCACTCATTGCTCGTTAGAATCAAAAACATAGCTGTCATCGAGGCTGCATCTTGTCACTCTCTTCATTAGAGCGCTAAGAGCACAGATGGGGGCTTCATGACAAGATACGAGCAACCGGCAAAATCTCATTACCGCAGAGAAGGAGAAGTATTTATCTGCGGGGAAGGGCTCCATCCAGGGCACCATTAACGCTGTGCATTTGATTGGCTTGCCACTTCCTCTCCCGCTGACTCCAACAGGTCGCTATCCATGTCTTGATTTTATCACCTGTGTTCCCACTAAGTCATCTGTAGTAGGTTCTCCAATCACCATGTGAAATTGGACAGCTTGATATTGACTCGGTAATCAGATTGCCAGCCTCTTATCGTCAAAAGCCTGGAGAGTCCCAACCCGATGATTTTGAAAAGAAACTACAACTTAAATTCATGGTAGGGGGAAGTGAAAGAATCATAAACAAGTCAACAAGTGAAGTGACTTTATCCTATAAAGACCCAAACATTCGCCACATCTATCAATCTATCTATCTATCTATCTATCTATCTATCATTTAACAAAACCATCTGATCAAAAATTATTAATAACTATTGAGCCACTAATCACATCAATACATGGAAACAATGGTAAAATGTCATCTTTTCATGGTCATCAGATACCGTATGAGCCGTTTGGATGTTCAGAGGCTCGTAGTTGCCATGGAAATGTACATGTTCTACAACACCAGTCACTTTTCCATTGGATATATCCACAAAACTTTACAGATATTTACTAAATGTCTAAAAAAAACATTAGTGCATGAAGTTGTTTTTTCAAATCACAAATGTGATGATTTCTTTGTTATCGCAAGATGACACAACACATCATTCCATAAAAATTAGAGCCTGACCAGTATTGAATTTTTTCGTCTGATGCTGATACCAATATTTGAGGGTAAAAAAAAAAAAAAAGCAGTTATATCGGACGGTATCTGATGTTTGCAGACAACCAATATATTGGCCAATATATGTAATAAGAACCTTTATCTACACAGGATATACTAATCTTATATTGGGTAATTGTGGACATGTGTATTAACAGTTGCATACATGTTTGCTTATTTCACTAAGGTAATTGACAACTTTTTAAAATCTGTATAATATTCTGATATCAGACTAATATGTGACATGTGGGTCATTCCATATAAAAATCAATTGTGAAAAAAGGTCCCACTTGACCCCGTCAGAATGAGCTTTTTTTTAGTACATCAACTTCAGTAAATTTGATCATGCCTTGCAAAATTTTACATAAGTATTTCAAATAATTACAGATCTTTGAAATACCTGGGGGTAGTGCAAAATCTGATGCTTTTCAATTCGTGCTATTCTTTCTGCCATTTTTGAACCCTCATATCTTCATAAGTCAAAGGGTTAACCAAATGAAAATTTTAGGACTAAAAGGTATTTTTGAGTGCTGTTCAGAAATGCAGTCAGACCAGTTTTATATGCACTACAAGTGGCACAATCTAAAGGCAAAATGTTTTTGTTTTTTTCTCTCTATCTTTTTTTTTTTCTACAACCAGCTTTGCGCATCAATATCTGGCCATGTAGCAAAGATGCAGTGCAGAAACTGCACCAGTACATTGTCTATGATATAGACTAATAGAAACAGGCATTGGTACCAAGCAGGTGTTATGCGTTCTCTGATAACTCACCACAGAAATCTGGGAAAAATGGTTTTCTCATTTGTTTTTCTCATTTGTTGTCACATAACATGTGGGATAGGTGACTGGTTAAAACTAATTTTATTTTCTGAAAGGCCTTAATTTTACCTACATTTTGATTCCAGACTCATCATCCAGCCATGATTCCTTCTGTGTCAAAATAATTATCAAATATAGGCATATTTATATTATAGCCACATACTTTTTTGGGCCTATATAGTTGTGACTGAAAAAAGGTATTCCCATTGCAATTTTGCTGAATATATCTTCTGCTATATGCCAAAAAAACAAACAAACAAAAAAAAACCTCTTGCTAGTATGAAAACCTTTGAAAATCGAAGGCATTGTCAAAATTGACCTTTTTCCATGAGATACATTTTTATGTGCAAGTTATATTTGCGCAGTTCAAGGGGCAATGGAAAAACAACTATTAATTCACCAGTAAAACCAATGGAGTTTGATGAATGACAATGGATGAAGACACTTGATTTATGTTCAGTTAATGATATATTTGACTGAAAGTGCCACTTTAAGTTAATTTCCCCACCCCCCCAAAGGGACCTCAAGGGTATTGGTTTTGGTAGTTTTTTGTCTGTTTGTCAGTAACTTTACGCAAAAACTACTGAACCAATTCCCGTGAACTTTTCAGGAAAGGTGCAATGTGGTCAAGAATGCCATTCAATTTTGGTGAATGAAGGTCAAAGGTCAAGGTCAGCAAACACGTATTTTCGCAAAGATACGAGATAGGGCAAATCAGGTCAAATATTTACGAGGGGCAGGGTAGGTTGTGCCTGGAACCAGTTGTTAAACATAGGAAAAGACATGATTTTCACTGAGAAATAGCAAAATACAGAGGATAATACTTTAATAAATGGTTCTCACTCACTTAATGTTAAATAGAGACAAAATAATAATTTGGGAACTGCTACAAGAGAAGCACTGGATCTTTATGGGTTAAAAATGAAGAGAAGAAAAAGCAATATGTAGGTCAGCGTTTTGTGAAGCAGTACATTTGTCAGGTCTAATAGAATACATGTCATGGTATGAATACACAATATAACATCCTTAGGCTCAAGTTCAGTTTATCGTCATTTGCATGAATACATGGAAATTTAATTTGTACTCAGGACCAGTAGTGTAAAACCCCTGAATAATAATCGAAAATAGTATAACTGGATAACAACAAAACCTAATAATTAAATTAGATAAATAAAACAATTTCTATGCAGGATTAAAAGCATCTTAAAAGAACAGCATTTATAGAGCACTATAGTCCAACAGTGTATCAGTGTTACATGGAGTTCATCAGTATGACCGGCTCAGGGAAGAAGCTCTATTTGAGCCTGGTGGTCCTCGCCTTAATGCTACAAAGCCTCTTACTCAATGGGATGGGTAAGAGGGAGAAATCACAAATAAGTTGCTGTTTTTGGGGTCAAATCCCTAATAAAAATAGTTCCTGATGCCAAACCAGCCAAATGTTGGTGCTGCTCATGAACCACATTTCCAGGAAGCAGGAACAGTGGCAACATGTGAACTGAATGCAGCTAAAACACATCTGAAATGTGAATCAGATCATGTATTTTTCAGAATGTAACATTGATTTGAAAACTCAAATGCTACCACTGCAATATCTTCAGGACGGTTACAAAACTTGGTATTAAACGTGCCCCTGGATAAATAATTAAAGACCAGAGTATTGACAAACTCCTCCATTATTGCTTTTCCTAATGGTACAAGGGAAATTAAGAAAATTGATTTCCTATACATTACAACTACAAAACCATTGACTTGCAGATTTCTCACCAACTCAATTTCTTGCTGAGGGATCGATCTGTGATGAATTTATGCTATTTTGCCTCATAAATAGTAAATATGTACACTTCAATCATTGGCAGGCAGCAAGTCTTTCACTACACTGAGCAAAAATCCAGGAAATACAGGTGGAAGCTGCACAGTTTGAGCTTCACTTGTGGTACAGCTGTGATTTATCTGTAATTAGGGATATCTCAATACAACTTTTTCACTTCCGATGCAACACCAATATTGTAGCCTTGAGTATTGACCAATTCCGATGTGATATCAGCTCAAATTTTACATACTTTTAATACTTATTTTGTTGTGTGGAATGTTAGATAAGCCTTGATGAAGTGATGTTACTCAGAGAACAATAGTCAGCAACAGTAGGTGAGAGACCCATTTCTTATTAACCACTTGGTTACATAAAAACAAACATTGCTGTCACAGACCAATTGGCTGGAGCCAGGTGCTCTTCTTCTTTGGCATTTGTGGTGGTGGCACCAATGTTAGGGTGCATTAGTGCCACCTACTGTGTTGGAGTGTGAACCAGAGTCACCTCTGGATAGAAGTGCTGGAGCAGAAAATTAAATGCTTGTCTGAGTGCTGATATAGGAAATTTTAGACGCAGTCCAATAAAATCTGATACTCATTTTTGGCTGATTTGGAAAAATATCTTGTAATTTCCAGTTGATGTTACACCCATTTCACACTAGCATGATCACAAAAACACTGTGTATTGGTTATTCGTGCAAAACAATATATTGGACATTGCCATTAAAGAATATTATGTATCTTATATATGAATTAAATGTGCAACAAAGGAGAAAATAAAGGCAATAATTCTGTTAACGTGAACTGTAACCATAACTTAAAAACAAATGAAGAGAACATCAATGACACCGATCCCTATACTGGAAAAAAAAATACTAATAATTTCACAAGTGTATTTTTGTAATTTCTAGTCAAAATATCTCAACACATTTCAAATGAGACATAATCACACAAAGAGTAACTTTTTAGTTGGATATAATAACTTTTTTTTAGACAATAAATCTTGAAAATCTTATTTCAAGAAATCTGCACCAAGATAATTATCATTTGTTCCATTGGCAGATTTTTCTACTTGAAAGCACAAAAAAATAAAATAAAATATGTAAATGCAACCAATGATAATTATCTTGGTGCAGATTTCTTGAAATACAATTCCCCAGATCTATTGTCTAAAAATACAAACTTATATATCACTGAAAAGTTCCTCTTTAAGTGATTATTTCTCAAGTGTGTTGAGATATTTTAAAAAAGAAATGAGAAAAATCCATTTGGTAAGATTTCAATTTCGGCAGTGTACACACATACTGCATAGACTCACAGCAGCTGCACATAATGTACAACCTTGGTTAAGGACTTGAAATAAATTCAGAGTGTAAAAGCATTAGTGATTTTATTCACACATTTTTTTGTTCATGCAGAAAAGCAGCAGTGAGGCCTTTGAATGCATCCTGGCCTTCAGCCACTTGGTTCTTTGGTGAGGCAATACGATTACTGTTGAGTTTTTAGTAGTTAATCATTTAGTTCACCAGTTTTGCAGTTCATTGTATTAAATGCAATGTGTTTTGCCCCCTAGTCCTGAGTAAAGGGTCTGTCGGTAGGAAAGTCCCCAGGGAAGCTCATGGGGACAAAGAAAGAGGGAGAAGAATGAATATGAAGCGAGTTATTGTTATAATTGGGGTTTTTGTGCGACTTTAAACCGTAAAGACCGAGTGTGACTTTGGTGGCAGTTCCCAAATGAATTTATCTCAACATTATTGATTTATCTTGTCTCTTAACTGTCTTAAGTTTTCCTTTTAAATTAATGTGCTGTATCTAGAGGAGTTTTTCTACAAAAATGTAGTATGAGGGTGCACCATATGGCGAGGGAGCAGGGGGGAGGGGGGGTACACCTTTGAAAATTTTAATGTACAATTGGGCATTCTGAGGCTAACAGAGTGGGGAGAAATGCCGATTCAGGTAATTTGTTTGCACTGACAGTGTATTTACTATGATTAGAATGTTTTTGGAGTAATGATGACATTTTTGATGACACGACTATGTCTGCTTTCATACGGTGTACTCCAGTCCATACGCTACGTACCCATGTCTGCTTTATTTTGTCCATGTAAACACTACCGTTCCGTACTCCAGTATCGTGCCCGAGGCCACCTATGAAGGCGGCCCAGGTTCCAGGCCACCCGGGCCAATGTATCTGACTCTGGACCTGGTCCTCATCACACCATTCGATCAACAGAAGTGGGTAAATCACCAGGAAACCATAGATGTCACGCCTGCTGTCTCTTTATAAAGGCTCCGATCTCCAATTACTTTATCTGCAGAACCACTGTGAAATATCAGGGACAACAGAGGCTGCTTCTCTTCTCTTTGCCTCACACAGGATAAGGAATAGGTGAGGGTTTGTCTCCTTATGGCTTCTGAATATGTTGGATAGTGACAGAGTCCCGCCACCTCCTGTTTTGGCCCCGTAATCCCCATTCATACTCGGACACGGGCTGCTGTACAGTGTGAGCACCACATCTGTGGGGATACGGTTCAATCGGCAAATATGCAAGTTTTCTGATTGCGTCAGGGCATGGTGCCTTTATTACCCAGTAAAAAAAAAAAAAAAAAAGATATATTTCTAGGGTGCCTTTTGTCATCAGCAGGGTACTAGCTGTGTTGGTGGAAGTTATGTAATCAAATATGAGTCGAAAACAACAACTGGATGTTTGATTCTACCATTACTATGCATGTGCAAAAGAAATCAGATAATGGGTTGGACTAAACTGGCATTTTTCGATGTGTGCATTTCTTAAGTGCATGTAAACGCATCATGGGATTATTACAATTATCTGATTACTATCAGTTATTGGATTTTCATGGTTATGGAAACAGACTCACTGAGAGATAGTGAGTGTGGTTTGTAAGTGTGTACTATTCTTTAAATTAGGGTCTTTCCATAAAACTGGGTTTATTTTAGTACCTGACACTTTGCCAGATTTTTTTAGACCCCTCAGATACATGAAACAAAAATTATATACTTGCTCTGAGGAATCCCACAATTAATGCATTTGTAATAAAATACTGGGGCCAAAAATGGGACCAATGTTGGGACAGGATAAGCTACCTCAGTGTCAGCACATTTGATCTGGATAACATGGCTGTAAATGGTCTAATGTACTGTACCACTAAATATAAAGACACTGTGTTAAATTTGACAATCTTTTTCATTTTTTAATTCAGACATACTGGTTTTTCATGAATCAGTCTCATTCCAGGTTTCATCTGTAACCCATCATGTGGACTTGAGTTACACACGTAACCCATCCATCCATCCATTATCTTCCGCTTATCTGGGGCTGGGTCGCAGGGGCAACAGTCTAAGCAGAGATGCCCAGACTTCCCTCTCCCCAGACACCTCCTCCAGCTCTGGGGACTCTGCAACCGGGCATTGGGTCGTCGAGGCCCCTTCCTTCGACTGCCACCCAATACATACGGCGCACAGCCCCTACGATTCCATCGGTGGGTGGTGGGTCCACCGAGGGATGGTCACCTCTTCTGGCTGAGTCCGGCCAGGCCCCATGGGTAAAGGCCCGGCCACCAGGCACTCACAAGCGAGCCCCGATCCTGGGCCTGGCTCCAGGGTGGGGCCCTGGCTGTGCAATGTCAGGCGACGTAACAGTCCTCGAATGAATAACTTTCAAATGGGCTTTTGAACTGCTTTTAGTCCCACCTGTCACCCAGGAGCTGCAGAACAGAACTCCTGGGATACATGTGGAACCTTCCCATTCAAATAAAAAATATATAAATTTGAATAAAAATTGCATTTTTTGGTGTCCTTTTTTTACCTTGTTGCCAAACTTGCTTCATAACAGTCTACATTTGAACCCATTTGTTTAATCATGTCTACAGATGGATATAAGAGGATACTTTTATATACTTCAATTTCCCAAGGCTTTGCCCAAGGGATCAATAGTTTTCTATCTAAACTAATCTAACTTTTTGCTACACTGATTTAAATCACAAATGCTCCAACTTCATCCCAATTGATAACACAAAACCCAAAGTTTTGTGCCACATGACTGAAGTATTTTTAATGCACTGTGATGTGTGGATCACAAAAGCCATGAGTAGAGTCATTTCACCTCACATGATCTGCTCTGTCTCATGAACAGAACAGCAGATCTGATGGAAATCACTGACTCGATACCATACTTGTAATCTGAGTTGTGAATATGGAGCATATTCATTTTAGTGATTTCACTAGAGGAATGTCAGAAGGTGGGGTTAGGTCCCAGCTGTTCTCTTCAAAGTTTCATCGTTGCTTCAGTTTTGGCGAGTGGCCTAGTTGGCAGCACTTCACTGGCAGAAACAGGATCCAGGGAACTGACCCAACATGCCTTCTTCTCCCCATTTCCACATTCACAGAGCAGTCTCCAAATTAGAGCTTGCAATTTGAATCCAGATCTGATTTTAGAGGCCACCGTCTGTACTGGAACACCCCCCCCCATGTGGCTGAATGCCATTTTTTGCTATGAACATACATTTAACACAGAGGTGGAAAAAGTACTGAAAAATTGTAATTGAGTAAAAGTATCTTTACTTTGCTTAAATCCTACTAAAGTAGGCTACACATCAAAAATTTACTTGAGTAAAAGTACAAAAGTACTTCATTCGAAATGTAATTTGAATAAAAGTTACTTAGTTACTTTCAGTTATTTAATGCAAAAAAAGACGAGTCAGACAGAACAGAATAGTTATGTACTTGTAGTCACGCTCGTATTTAGAAAATGCTATTTAAGAGCAAAAACGTTTTTTTTTTTTTAAGCAAGAACAATCTCATCCTTGTGGAAAAAAAAGTGCTGTACTGTCGCTGTTATATTAAAAATGTAGATTATAATAGTCCTACTGGAGGATTGCTGCAGTTAGCTAGGTATTAATTCTTCAATCATTAGTATAAATACAGCAATTCTATTTAAAAAAACAAAAAACAAAACCTACAGCAAAACTGCATTGTTTCAGAAGGGTATTACTGCACATAAATACAGTCTGAAAGTAAAAAGATAAACTCCTGTAAAGTGAATGTGACAGGGCTATCATTTAATTCCTCTAGACTATAAATTTTAAATTACTCATAAACCGTACTCAATTACAGTAATGTGAGTAAATGTAATTCGTTACTTTCCACCCCTGTTTGTTATATATTTTTTATAAATCTGAAAATCTAAAGAAATTAGCAATTTAGATCAATGTTAAGGATCATACGAAGAAATAAAACTAAATGTGCAGAATATTAAAGCAGATAAACGTTAGTATATGAAAAGATTTAAAAAAAAAAAACAGTGCAAGAAAATGGAACCCTATTAATGTCTAAAAATGAGTCCCAGTGTGTATTTTTGAAATTGATATGGGATACGTGAGTAAAGGGGTCCGCTTTGTTTTTGTAATGTTTTCTTCTTGCTGATGATTTTTCAGTTCTGGAATTTATATATGTCATTGGGGTTAAGATTAATATTTATTTCCTGTTTGCGGAAATTAAACACTGATGTGACTGAAATAAAGTAAGCTGTACAAAGATGTGGTGGTAAAGCGCTGATCTTACCTTTCACTGTCAGACTGAAGAGTTTTTCAACTGTTCCAACCTTGTTCTCAGCTACACACAGGTACCCAGCCATGTCTGAAACCTGTACACTCAGGAGCTGAGAAACCAGGGTCAAATGTCATTCCTCCGTACAAATTGCCATAGTTGGTTTATATGTTAGTATTTGATCAAAAATGTTCTACATCTAACCTGGAGCCGAGTCCCATCCTCACTGATATGGTGCTGTGAGTCTGTGTGCACCGCCTGCCCATCTCTTAACCAGGAAATTGACGGTGCCGGGTGTCCAGTCACATCACAGTGAAGAACCACAGTACTGTTCACTACTGCTCCCATTTCCTCCATAAACTCCTCTAATGCTCCCATGATAACAGGAGGGACTGAGGTAGGGAAACAAAGTAGACAGCCACTTTTAGTAATTACTACTATTTTACATGTGTGGTGGCATATAGCTGAGTATAGTAGTGGAAAATCACCCTTAAAATTTTCAGAATCTCAAATTTGTAAAGTTTTTTTTGTGTTTCAAGAGATACGGCTGCATTAGACAGACAAGTGATTCTGTGTTTGCAGTTGCCAAATATTTAAAATAAATAATTAAACTAAATTCCTGACAGTTTCAATATATCATGCCCTGGATGCGTTTCATCATGTTGCTGAAACATCGAGTTTTAACCTCAACAAAACAGCATGTGCAGAAGGGAACATGTTGGTTTGGAGAATGGAACATTTGGAAGACTTGAGAGTAATTCTTAATGCAATGTATCAAAAATGCATGGGATGCCAGAAAACTTTTTGCTTCACTGTCCGTCGGCCTGACATTCTGATTATTTTAATAAAGCTTTTTATTATATTAATAATCCGATTGTGCTGGAAGCCATGAGTCCATGTATTACAAGTGAGTGTAAATGTCTGCAACTCAGGTCACACCTTCAAAACCTGAAATATCTGCTTTCTTACCCAAAACCTCCAGCTCAAAATGCATGTGGTCTTGTCCTGCCTCATTGACTGCCTCACACGTATACTTTCCAGCATCTTCTTTCTGCACACGGGCAATTTGTAGCACCTGTCCACCTGAGAGGACAAATCCACAAAAAAAAAAGACTGTGAAACCTGCCTTGTTTAACTGATAACACACAGGAAAGGCTTTTTTTCTCTGACCTGGAAGTAATCTCACTCCATCAGCAGCCGTGAGTTTTTTACCATCTTTGTACCAGCTGAGTTTGGGTGGGGGGATTGCGTTACTCTCACAGGACAGGCTGATCGTATGACCCAAGACCACCTCTCGTTTGTCTACCATGCCTTCATTGCCTTCATCCTCCTCGTGTCCCAGCCCCCAAGCTGCTTCCCTGTTATTCACTCTGTGGAAGACTGGAGGAACTAACAAGAAAATAATATGTTCACATCAGCTCATTTTCTGAAAAGATACTTCACTATTCTGATTTTGTTCAAATTTGAATTCAATAGCACAAATATTTAAGCAGACACACCCTGAATGGTGACCTGAAAGTCTCTTTTGTCCTCTCCTGCAGAGTTAGTGACCACACAGGTGTACTGCCCCTCATGAGACAGCATAGCATTCTGGATATGAAGCAAGTGGTCTTTCTCTTGAATCCCAGCATGGACATTTCCAGTCAGCAACTACAGGGAAAACCCAGAGATAATTATGGTTTAATTAAATGCATCAGTAATGCTTTCTTCTCTTTATCTTAGGCAGTAACTTAATCCTTAATGCCAAACTACAAAAAAAAACATCTGACAACAGCCACTGAGTCAACAATTGTTTTTTTGGTAGAGACTTAATACAAGGCTTCTGAGACTAATTTTTACCTTCTGGGAAAAATGTCTTTGCAGCTCAGACCTCTTATTTTTCAACACACTGTCATATCATACTTTCATGCTGTCATATTCGCATAGGACAAAAGATCATATCTATTTTACATCATCCTATTTCATTACTGGCCACATCAGAAACTCCAGAGTTCAGGTGGTTACATAAGAGTATGTTAGACACTTTCAGTTTAGAATGTTTACTACTTTGGTAAAGGCTTGAATATACAACTTTCCCTTTCCTTTAGTAACACATATTTATAGTTAACACTTATTCCAGTGATTAACACCAACCTGTCCATCCTTAAACCATTGAACCTTGGGCTCGGGGAAACCTTTAGCCAGGCATGACAGAGTTAAACTCCCATTGATCCGGACTTTTTCTGCCTGACCACCAAACACCAGGGATGTGGAGTCGCCCTCTATCTGTGGTGGGACTGATGAGAACAAAAACTAAATGTGACACATGGACTCATTCCCTTCAACATTCATTTGGAAGGATCGTAATTGTGTCTTACCCAGAACACTGAGAGAATAGTGCTTTGTGGCAGTGCCAGCCGGGTTAGTGGCTCGGCAGGTGTAGAGGCCGGTGCTGTCTCCTTGAGCTGAGCCCAGTCGCAGAGTTTGTCCACCACGGGTGTACGTCAGCTGGGGACTGGATACGATGGGCTGGTTGTCCTTCAGCCAGGTGATACTGGGAGTGGGAGAGCCTTCCACATCACAGGGCAGGACTGTGGGGAAACCGAGCACCACTGACACATCTGTGGTCTCACTGGGGCCCTTAATGGTTGGAGGAGCTGAGGAAGGGGAAGAAAAAAAAACAGCTGTAACATCCAGTAAGAGTTTTACAAGCCTGTAGTGCAGAATGAGTATATTTGTGGGGAATGGTTCTATTCTCTGTCAGAAAATAAGCAATCTGCATTACATTTCAGAGTTGTGTTTTTCTTTGCATTCCGTCTTGACTTTTTAAGTAAATTAACCCTTTCATGCATGAATCATCA
>JAPTYR010000031.1:22534016-22551056 GCA_029814505.1 Siphamia roseigaster | reverse complement strand
CAGAGTCAGGACTAAACAGGGTGAAGCTGCGTTTCAGTTCCATGCAGCTAAACTCTGGAACAGTCTAAACTCTGGAACAGTCTAAACTCTGGAACAGTCTTACTGATGTCATCAGACAGGCTTCAACTCTGACCATGTTTAAATCCAGGCTGAAAACGGTTCTGTTCAGCCGTGCATAAAACTGAAAGGGTTCTATCTGCACTCTGACCTTTGACTTTATTTCAGTTGATGTTTTGATTGTGTTTTAACTGTAATTGTGTGTTTTTAATTTGTCTCTTTTTGTATTTTTGTAAAGCACGGTGAACTGCCTTATGTATAAATTGTGCTATACAAATAAACCTTTCTTGCAATAGATTTTTTTAGATTCCAAAAATTGAGTCGATGGGAATTGTAGGAGTTCCTCCCAAACCGACTGAACTACAACATGCTGAAAGATAAGTTTAGAATTTTGTCTGCTCAATAACACTATAAAACTCTCAGGAACTGCAGCTTTAAGTAAATGACCTAGCTGTATGTTCCACCATCGCCTTTAAGCATCAAATCATCACACTTTGCATCATTCAGACAATCTAAGTTCACATATCTGATATGAGCAAAGACTTACCACCATCTGATATATGGCATCTACAATGTTTAACATCTCATCACGTGTGATGTAGCCGTCATTATCAAGATCATATAATTTAAAAGCCCCTGTATGGAGAAAGAGGTGAAAATTGGATTTAAGAAATTACTACAGTTCGGAGACAAACAGCTACATTTAGCACATAGGACCAAACTAGGATCAAAAAGCTACTCTGAACAAATGATCATATTAAATTATATATCTACAAGATTACAAAGCACACAGTTGTATTTGTTTGGAACTACTCAAAAGTAAGCAGAGAGAGGCAACAGGTTGTTGTGATGGCTTTCCAGCTTAAAATTAACAGTGGTAACTTACATTATGATTAAATTTCAATTCACCTTCTAAACTGTTGGAATTGCCGCTTCAACTTAATGTAAACCTTCTGGGTGTAGCTGAAACGCTGGCAACACAAACACTCATGACTTCCACCTTGAGGGAGCCTGCTGTTTACAGCTAAAAGCTTTTATTTTCTGTTCTCTGTGAGGCTGCCAGTGCTCTTTCATATGCAATGCATGGTGGTCAATCCTGAAATCCTGTCATTTAAATGTCAAAAAATTCAAAGGCAGCACATCTTACATCTCAACTTTTCATCCAGAGTCCCCCGAGAAGTCACTGACAGGGCCTGGATGAACTCGGAGAATTCGATGCGTCCATCCTAGAGTGACAGAAAGAACAGAAAGAGGCAAAAAGGGAGAGAGAGAGAGAGAGAGAGAGAGAGAGAGGGGGAAATATTGCAGAGATAACATGAGTGTCTTCCTTCACACTTGCTGGAGATGTACTTTCATGAACTTCTTGCACTTCTTTCATCGTGTCCTTGCTACATTCTGCTAAAATGGGGCCAGACGCTTGCTCCAAGTCAGCTGCTATTTTTGCCCTGCACCTGGTTCTCTCCTGAGGCAGAAATATGTCACCTATGGTCATTAGTAAGATGGATGCTAGTGCCTCATATTCTAAAAGTTACAGCACATAAACATGTAGGTATATTTGTGGTAAAGATGCTTCAGATTTCTTCCAGTGTTTCTAAATTATGAATGGAAATGGCAACTAATCCTGTCCAACACGATAGAAAATCATCTGCTCTGACACTTAATTCCTCTTCTAGAGCAAGAGGAAAACCACACAGAGGAGAAATCTAATACAAAATTCAAGGGGTACTGCAGCTTAAAAAGTTATCGCATCCAATATGCTGAGAGAGACTTCATTCATATTAAAAAAAAAAAAACAAAAACTATGGTTCATTCACAAGATACATGAAAAACAGTAGCTTGTGGAGATTTAGCAGCACAGTGTGTAAAATGGCTTAAGGGTTGTAGAGTGGTCAATCAATCTATAATCTCTTGCAACACAATGTTTCCCCATCATTCAGCTGCTACATCTTCCTACGAGTAAGCACTGTGACTCATGCCTAAGCGCTTCTTTCTGCAGAAAAGTCAAATTCTCCTCATGGCCTTAGAACAACTGACTGTATCTTTATGAGACATCTGACCAGACAGACAATACTTGAAGTCATGCATTGCTGATTACATAAGTCATAAAAAACTGTTAAGATCAATGCATTCTCTGACTACAGGGAGCCTAACACTAATGAGGGTCATAGATAAACATCAGTCAGAGAGGCCGTCTGATCTTTGCTTCACAAAGCCTCTTAACCGAAGTCAATAAACCTCCAGGGGTTAAGCACATTCTAGGATGTGCTCATCTGCAGTGTCTTCCAAAGCACAGTTTGATTTATCCTGTCCAATTACAATGAGTTAGGCTACTTAAGACTTAATTTGCTTGTAAAAAAAACTTGTTTTAGTGCCATCATGTCAAATTGTGTGAGCGTGTCAACATGGGTTTTGTTAAAGGATATACATATTCTAAGCACATTAAATAAAATTAAAAAAAAAAAAAAAAAGAGGAAAAAAAAGCACTGAGAGGACAGACCTCTACCAAGCAGCTCAGTTTCCCCAATATTGGGATTTTCCACCTAAAATAACAGTGCTACAATTATTTTTCCCACATCTTTAGATTCCTTAACCATGAAAATGTACCTCTCGAAAGTGGATTCATGTTGATATCATTATTAGTTCAGTAGTTATTCACAAAATTACGTTTTGATAATGGTGTTTTTTCTTCCGCATCACCACCAAAATTTTATCATTTGTTGATCTCCCCATCACCAACCTAACCTGAAAATTTCCATCAAAATCCGTTCATTTGATTTTGAGTTATCTTGTACACAAACAATCCAACAAACAAACCAACGCCGGCAAAAACATAACCTCCTTGGCGCAGGTAAAAACACATTTTTGGGGATTAATCCACTGACAGCAGAGGAGACCAGCGATTTCTACAGTACTTTTCTGAGCAGTTTACTGAGAAAATAATGGTTTCCTAGTTCTAATAAAACGATGACATACAACATGATGAATGAAACAGACAAAACAGCAAAAAGCACACTCTGAAATGTAACTGATAAAATCTAGCAGGTTTGATGAAAGATGCTGGCTTTGAGGTTATGCGTGAGCATGTAGCCACATTGATTCTAGCCCCCCCTTGTGGTTCACAAGCCACGACAATATAAACAGCACCACTCAAACATAAAGTAGCAAGTTGATGGAAAAAGTGCAGTTAACAAGTCAGTGATATGAATGTATAAGAAAGTTCATTACCTCTCAGAATATTGGATTCTAATTTCTTATGTAACCTTTTTCAAGACAGTGTTTTTTTTTTATCTGTCTACAGCTGTCTGTAATGTAAACAGTTGCATCTTTCAGTACCAGTGACTCTATGGCCCACCACAGTATGTAAACATTACAAAAACAAAACATTACTCCTTCTGTAGCTCATTATAAATACAGACCTTAAGATTAATTGGCTTGACAACTCATTTGTGATGCCTGCAATGACAAATTTGCACCTCGCTATCATATACAGTTGTAGACATTCACTTTTGAAATACTGTGTATATAGAAAGTTTCAAAAAGGGGAGTTGTAGTGTATACAAATATGTGGAGACAAAAAAAAATGCTGGTGAGTAGACTACTGTCAAAAAGTCTACGGAATAGACCAAACAGAAAAGAAGTCTCGAATTGCATATCAACCATTGTTTAGTGTACATCATCATGTTGCAAATCTTTACCTTTACTTTTCTTTAATAGTTTTTGCCATTTAGAGGATATTTTGTGCTCTTTCACACACATGCAGGCAGTAACTTTGCATGAAGACAATGCAAACAGGTGGAGAGTAGATGGTACAAAATGGATGATAAATTAAAAAAAATACTTTACAGTATAATTACTGTATTGTGATATATGCCATGATATAGAACTGTACATACTGTGGTATAAGATTGGGTCTATTGCTCTACCTTATTACTGACACAAAAGTCTGGGTTCCTATTATGATACTGCTGAAGGTGACTCATTTTCACGTCATATAAGACACCATTTATAGAGCTGCCTGTGTGTCATTTCTGTGTGTGTCAATTCATTTATTCTGTGTCTATACTTGTGTTATCAAAGCCCTCCATGACATGCAAAAAATAAATGTGCTTTGGCAACCATACGATTGAAAAAATAACATAGACTTCACATTCTGCCTGCAATACAGTATATACCATGTACATAATGATAAAAGAGTTCAATACATTTCACAATACGCACTAGTACATTCCTTCATAAAACCTTGAAATACTGAATCCGTTTTGCCAGCCTCATAATAAGTATCTTGTATTTTGCTGCACACTATGATGTATGCCATTTCAGAATGCTAAATTATAGGTTAAAAGAAATTCTATAGTATGTTACTCAGACAAAGGACACTGCTGTTCTCACACAATGTTCTTACCTGAAGACTCTTCGAGTAACTCATACTTCAACAGACACTAGTTGCTTTGATCCCCCAAGCACAAACCAACCTTCAAAACTCTAATTCTCATCTAACCTTTTTTGCTACCCTGAAGCAACAAAGGTACTTGATCATATCATACATCATAATGACAACAGAGCATTTTAACAGGATTACAAACCTTGTTTTCATCAAATACATTGAAGACGAAGGATGCAAACTTGGTGGGATCTCCAAAAGGAAAGAACTGCTTGTAAATCTTCTGAAAACCCACAGCATCAAGCTGCCCACTTGGGCAGTCTTTAATGAAGCCTTTATACCTGGAAAAAAATACATGGAACATTATTATGGATCTATATAATAACATGGCATTTTTAATAAAAGCATTTAATAAGGACCTCCGCAGTTAATAGTTGTGATTCCCGTTTTGGTTTTAAAGAGTGGGCTAGATTAAATAGATAAAGTGCAAAGCTATTTGTCTCATTCACAGATAAGACAATCACCCTAATCCAATAGCATGCCCAGAGTGGTTAACTCTAATCAAATTACTCTCTAGTCCTTGTTTGATAGCTGATAGCTGATAAAGAAGACTGAGAGCTTCCTTTCACCCCTGGAAATGACATATCTACAGAGTGACTTAACATCTCGATTAGTCTAAATATAGAAGCGTTTCATAAGCAATTTCAAGCGCAGTCACTCAAAGGTAGGCAATTTCCTTGTATGCCTCCATAAAGGAACACAGCAGAGTATAGCGAGACTGTAATGCTGCAGGTCATGGACCAAGGAAGTGAGCGTTTACTTTAGCAAAAATAAATGCTAGATGAAATAGCAGTGGAATAATAACACTCAAGTTATAAAAAGCACTGTAAAAAGCTTTTGCTCTTGATCATCAGCAAAAATGACGCAAGTTCACACAAGGGGGCATTGCTTGTTCATCTGTGATTCAGTTAAGGCTGTTCAAAATAAGCCTAGGCTGTAATTAAGGCCGGAGAGAGAGTGTGTTATGAAGAATAAAGGCCAGGAAAGATTTCTTACACTCGCACACAAGCTCCTCACTCCTCTTAAAACTCTTTATTTTTAATCTGCCTTGGAGATAATGGAACCATTTCCATACGGATCAAGAGATGCAGTGAGAAACAGTTGGGAAATGTTCAACAAGAATAGCAGCAAGAAGAGACCAAAACCATATAATTCCCACATTTGAATTATCTGGAAATATAAGAGGGAAATGAAAGCCTAGCCCTCAATAATGCAGAATTCTCCCTAATTGGTATTCAAAGAGCAGAACACGCAAAGAATAATATTCCAAAGCTGCCCAATTTCACCTGAGGTCTTTCTTTTTAAATGTGCTTCTATAAAATATCTGGAAGCTGATATAAAAGATACACAATATTCTAGCATACTCTATATCTACTGTATGTATAACATTTGTATATACATTACTAGATGTTTATGCACAAAAGAGGGTGAACAATAGAATGTACTGAGACAGTATATATGGAATCTAATTACCACAACTTGCATTGTTTTTACAAAAAAGGACAAAAATCCATCCATCTTCTTCCACTTATCTGGGTAAAACTGCGACAAAAAAGATTTACTGAAAATCTCTTATCAGTCTCAAACATGTTATATACAATAGACTCAAATTTATAGAAAAAGTGTGTTTGTTACAAAAATTATATTTGTCCTCTTCTATGAGCAGATAATCATGAATTTTTTAATTATGAAATCAGCTGAATTGCATAAATACTAAAAAACCAAACAAAACATAAGCTAAATTGAAAATAGAGAAATTGACAACTATATAGTGAATCTTGGTACAGTGCAAATGGTAGACACTACCAGAGCAAACATGTTTGCCTCGTGTCATCTGTTCTTAACCAGTATCACCTCATTTGCCAAGAACACATCACACAAGTCTGACTTGGTGACACTGGTGCTAAGACACATACACAGTCAGATTGTACTTGAAATACTGTAACAGTTCCACTACGCACTGTACTTGCAGGGACATAGCAGGCATGACTTTGTGCATGAGGCTACAATGAGGAGCCAGCATGAAGATAAAGTATTTATTACTGGCACTTGCTCCCACTCTTTGGCACAGACTATGGTGGTTTGCTAAAGAGTTGTGCAGGATGTTTCTCCTGCTCCTTCCTAGCTGGCAAGAACATCACTGCGCTATGGCATTTTGTTATTGATTTCAGATAAGCCTCAAGCATACTAATGATGTTCCCTTAGTGGAGAATTAGAAAGGGGAACAAATTTAATGCACAACACAGGCATTTATCTAACCCTGCTAATTCTTCTGTGTCTGTGCCTGTGCTCTAATTACACGCCATCTGGCATTTCCCCTGGTAAAATTCACTCTCATCCCTCACACTCAGTCTCGTTGAGTGCTGTTGATCTTCAAGTGAGGACTCATGCAAACTTTCCTGTGAAAGACGCAGAGTGAGGGTGATGCTGAGCTAGCTGGCTGAACAGCCAGGGGGGGCGGTTTAAGAGTGGTTGGGGGTAGTCTGGCCCAGTGCACCCAGGCAGGCCCAGAGATTGGCCAGATCAAAAGCTCTGAACCTGTCAATGCCCAGTGATAGTGAATGCTGCTGCCACTGCTGCTGTTATGTGGCAGCGAATGTGCCCTGGCTTCCTACACCGTAAACCCCTTAACAGGAGATGAAAAACGACTAGCTCTTGAGGCAGAGCCCCTCTCATGCATGCAAAATTAGCTTCTGAAAGGCAAAACGAAAGCAGGAGAACTGAAGTGTGAACATGGAACAGTGATCACTTTATTACAGTGGTCCCTCTTCTGATATAGTCTATTCTTGAAAAAAATAAATACAATACAATGGCCCAGCAGTATCGTACACAGAACAAAAACGATGGGTACGCTTTCGCTTCAGTTACCTCTGTAATGAAGATGTATTGTCTATTCTCTGTGTGCCAGTAGCTTTGAAACCATGCCTTCAGACAGACATTCAGATATTCACACCTAAACAGTATTCATCCTTCTCACCACTTCTGTAGGACTTATCTCAGCCCAGGTGTCTTGCACTTCATGAATATATTTCATTTTAATGTATGAAAGTACACGGTATCACGTTAAGTACAGGCTAAGAACAGACAAAGATAGACTTCTGCAAGATGATGCTGGTGTGGGTCACACGGACTAAAAGCTAAAGAGTCTGACAGGCAGGATTACTAATTGACAGGCTCAGTAGCCATGTAATTATTAAGTGCTTAAAAGTGAAGCAACCTTATGCCCCCTCTATTTGCGTATTATCACAGATTCATTTTACAAATAGCGAAAAAAAAAAAAAAAAAAAGATTGTTGAGGAATGCAAAATGGAAATGTTTGTATCAGTGTTATCAGACTTCAAAGTCATTTTATTTTTAGAGCCCTTCTGTCTTCAGGGTGATATGAGGAAGATAGCTTTAAGTAAACTTTCAAACTAACTGTAAATGTGTTTTCCATGGAGATTTGAGATAAAATCCTGGGCATATTAAAATGGATATTACAAGTAGGTAGCCTAGGTGATACATCTGTGCAATGGTAGAAACAAATGCTAGCATATGACTTGCATTAGTAATAAGAAATTATTTTGCTAAATTGTAAAGATGAATGTTCTCTACTTACCACTGCTGTACCTCTTTCTCTGTAACTGTAAGAGAAAAGAAGAGTGACATTAGAGAAAAACTCAGGCTGTCCTAGAAAAAGTAGCTTATTGTTGAAATACAACAGAGGAGCCAAGCAGTATCCTCGTTAATCATGTTGGCCCAGTCCTTTCCTAGACCTTTCTTCTTATTAGACCAAAACATTTTAAGTGTCATCATGCAATAAAATAAAATATCCATGTTTAATTAAGTGTAGAATTGAACAATTATATCATCTCAACAGAGGAAATTAATAATCATTTATACAGGCCAGTGGAATAGAAGTAAAACTCCAGGGAGCCACCAAAACAAAGAATTAAAAAAAAAAAAAAAAACAGCAAGGTTGAGGGAATGAAGGTCACAAACAGATTTAAGAAAGAGAACAGTTTAGGAAGCAGGATGTGTTATCATGCCCACACAAGCCCCATTATCAGCCACTATCTAATAAACCAATCCCTCATGGTTTCCTCTTGTCTCTTTACTTTCTCTCAAGTAACCAAAGCAATTTTAAGCTCCTTGACTCTTGGGGTTTCTAATGAAAACAGGGGCTTGCAATCAATGACATTAGTTTAACCAGGTGGTCCTTTGAGGAAGACTTTCCAAATTCATGCTGTAAGAGTGAGGATAGATGTCATTCAAAGTCACTTCTCCTTGACCTGGACAAGGAAGAGTCTTATGAACGTAACAAACACTTGATTAGCTAATCACTAATTTCTACTTTAATGTGCAACCCACAGGTTCTATGTTGAAAGATTAACAAGATTTAGGCCCAATTAATATTCTCCCCTTGGTCCTCTACCTGACCCCTACCCTTCTATTAAGAGTGTCCAGATTTTCGATGAATCGGAGGGGAAGGGTTAAGGGGTAGGGCTGTTTGTCCCTCGAAACAGAGATTTTTCAGGCCCATGATAACGAAATTGCAACAATGCATGCTAAGATTCGGATTTTAAGAGGATCAATATACTCTCGCTGTAAAAGGAAAATGCATGCATAAGTGGGAAGCAAAACCAGCCACTGGCAATTGACCTATCGTGGTGATGACCAAGTGTTTAAAAACTCTGGTATTTCTGTACCAGACAGACAACAGTAAGCAGGTCTCTGCAAGTA
Organism: Siphamia roseigaster; assembly: GCA_029814505.1. NCBI lineage: Eukaryota > Metazoa > Chordata > Actinopteri > Kurtiformes > Apogonidae > Siphamia > Siphamia roseigaster. The sequence continues at coordinate 22,541,836 of JAPTYR010000031.1, read as the reverse complement.
CAGTCTGTTTTCTCACTACATCTTCACATATATGTAAACATAGACTTGCTTTAACCCGATTCAGTGACATTTGTGTTTCTGCTTCAAACTGTGTCCAGAATGGTAGAAAACTTCCATGACAACCACACTACAAATGGAGGCATGAAAAATCTCCTCATTGACAAGATGGAGGTAAATGCAGATTAAAAAAAGGGCAGCAATGTGATGAAAGAAACACACAAATGGAAGTGTTTTCTTCGTAAACAACTTAATCATGTGATCAACTGTTTAAAACCATTTCAATGTGTTATAAACTGCATTTCTGTATTTTGCGATTGATAGCTGCAAAAAGATGCCCAAAACCCATACAACAAGCAATGGCTACAGCTGCTGATGGTATGGTGAATTCTTTTGGAAACAAAGTTATCGCATCTGTTTTTTCATTACCAGCATCAATGATTGCTGATGATGTAACAGGTCTCAAAGAGTTGTCCCATTTTATTGGGGAATGTTTCAACCACTACCTCTTGCAAATCCATTTCAAAGGGCAACGGCAAGGGGGGGGACAATGACATTGGGCCTTTAAGTTATTAAAAACAAGATATTCGAAGAAAAATTATCTTCACATACTGCAGAAAACACTGGAAATATACTGAGCGGATCACGTAATTCCAAATATAGTCCATAACTGAGATAAAAAAGGATCCAATTATAAATGTTTTACTTAGGGCCACTCCATTGCTAGTGCAGCCCTATTGCACTCATCATGCCGAGGCTATTGATAAGGAGGTCAGGTCAGGTAGTCCCTTTTTTCTTGCATAAATCTCAGCGTCGTTGTTCTGCTCCGTATTTCACCAGGAAATGCATCATGTGACCCTTCCTGGGCAATAAATGTCAGGGTCAATCCCATGACTGTTAGTCGAGCCAAGTCACCATTAAATTGGCCTCAAAAGTCAGTGCAGACGAAAACTGAGGCAATTTGCCATGAGTACAATTTAATAATTTTTCCTATTATATAACTCAGTCAGAGGCAATGGACAATAATGCAATCAGCCAATGAGTGCGAGACACTCAGCTGGTTGGCACTGCAGGTTCTGCTCGAACACATTCAGCTTTCCCTCTCACCAGTGTGAACCTATTCATGGTTTGACAACTTAAAAATCATCAGGCTATTATTTGGACTTAGTTTGACTCCTGCAGCTGTTCTAATAGGTCTGCTAGTCTTTGCAAGTGATGCCGGAACAGTCATTTGGAAAGGCACTTCCGAACTGAATTAGATTCTCTTTTAGTGCAGGTAAGGCCAAGACCAATAGTCTGGGTTTTTTCATCATAAAAGAGGAAAACATTGAGTACATAGTTGTTGTTTTTTTTGTTGTCTTTGGAAAGGAAAGTGGTACACGGCATATATTACACCAGAATTATTTGCTTAAAAAGACATAGCAACTGTAACAAAGATGCCAGATATATCATGTTGAACTAAAAAGACCTTGTTTCTTCTCCAGCCTTGTTGGTTGTCTGTCAACATAGAGGGCATTATTTGCAAGGAAAAAATAGCCTAGTTCTTTTACCACTCAAGCAGGAACACACACAGGCAGAGAGAAATGAACTAAGTCCCCAATCTGTCAGAAAAACCAAAGCAAAGAGTAGAGTGGCAGACAAAGCTTCTCATGGGAGAGCAAGAGGAAGAAGCAAACGGATGAAGGAAAGTAGAAATGATAGAGTAAAGCAATACCAGAACAAGGGAGAATGATCACGCTGCAAGAAAAAAGCATGGTGCCCTTCTCAGCAATACTAACCCGATAAGATCCTAATTATACTATTCCTTTCCCTGCTGAAAGAGGGCAATTAGGGGATAAAGCGAGAGAGAAAAGGGTGAAAGGGTAAGGGAGAAAGAGAGAGGGTGAGGATAAATGGGAATGAGAATGAGAGAGAGAATGAAAAAAAAAAGGACAGCAGAAATCAGCCCTGCCCAGCACGGAGCCCAATCTTCCTCCACAGCAATTTCCTGCCACAACAGCCTTCCTTGATTCTGCTGTGGAGAGACCCACCACACAAATAACACTGTCATTAAGCAGCCAATGGATGTCAACTCCCACCCACACCTGCACTGTGTACTGCTTAAATATTGATCTGCTGTACTCCAGGAATAACACACAAATGATTAATATAGCATCCTGTGGACAATAGACATTATGTTAATTATCATTGTGTTCAGTGCTAATATTTGAGTGAAAAACAGTGCGACAAGAGACAATTATTTCTGAAGCAGATTTCCTAAAATATCCCAGAAAGGGGAAGAGCAAGAAGAATCTTCTCATGTTTAATATTGCAGACATATATTGATTTGTTTCAATCTAGAAAATTGACTTCTCATATACATACTGTACTTGAACACTATACATGGCAATTTTTGGTAGTTCTATTTTTAGCTAGACTTATTTCACGCTTTCAGAACTGAAGAAGTCTCTTGGAGGAGAGACTAAACGTTTGAAAAAGAGCAAACAAATCCAGCTGAACCTACAAGAACTACCAAGAAAAACGACGACCTGGGCAAATGAGAACTTACAGATGATGTATATTTATATATGTACACAGACCGTGTATATTATTATACATGATACCCTCATCTGTAAAAGCCCCAGCTTGACTGCTGATGGGAAAAAAACTCAATATCTCCATATTCATAAATCCCTTCAGCATCATTTAAACATGCTGATGACAACTTTTTCAAGAACTTAACCAATCAAATGTGCTGTGCATCATTAAAATGTACATTTTACATAAACAACAAGCTACTCCCAGCTGATATTTAGATGCATCTCTTTCCTGAAACTGGAAAGACCATCAGGTATTCGCTGTATGGCCCACAGATTTTCCTCAACAGAAAACATAAACATTCTAAGGCTGAATATTCTTAACACAATAAACACTTTACTTCTGGGCAAAGCATTTCTTCCTACATAGTCATATATGCAATGAAAAAATAGTGTGATCAGGATTCCCTTCCAACAGAAAGAAGAAAACAACTTGAGAATACTCACAGTAGGTTTTCCTTGTCAACTCCTCCACCACCTCTGGCTTGAGCTTGCTGTTTGATTTACCCATGATCTTCAGCTCTCCGCCACACCCCCTTATCCACCTTGGCACGCAGTACCTGTTACTACCTCCTCTCCAGTCTGCTCTTCTGCCAACAACATACACAAACGTGGGCCAGTTTAGGTGCAATGACACCAGAAAAACAAGAAAAATACACTATTGTTTTTGTTTGGAGAAAAACGCTACTCCCATTCAAGCTAAATGAGTATATCGTTGTGTGTAGTGGGCTTTAGATGTGGTCATGATCTGCTCAATCATCAGCCCAGGCACTCCAGATACACAAGTCAAATCCCAAGGGCCCTGTGAAGAAAAGGCTGGCAGGTTGCTGAGTCTATATGAGCCTTGAGTGCCTATGTGTCCGCCTCATTTCTTCACAGCAGTCTGTGGGCGAAGAGTGGCGTTTAGATGCGTTGCTACCTTCGTCCTTGGATACAAGAGTCACTCAGTGGCTGGGTTAAACACGCTCACTCCCTCACAGTCATTCTCTGTTCTTCTCACTCCTCCCACCCCTCCTTTCCCACCACTATCTCTATTGCTTTGGGTAAGTTACTGTAGAAAAGAATCCTCCCTCTTGACAGCTGAGATAAGGACATGTGTAAACCAAAATACAATGAACAGAGCTTGCCTTGGATGAACTGTTTATCACTTTTCATTCACTCCTAAGACTTTACCCTGGAATTTATACAAACTTAACAGTTTGGAAAAAAAAAAGAAAAAAAACGCAAAAGGTTCCAGATATAATCAACAGTAAGGTTTCTACAAAGTTGTACATTTTTAAATGTCAAATGAAATGCAAAAAAAAAAAAAAAGTCTGGCCTTGCTCTTAAAATAAGCATGTGAGCTGTCTGCCAAGCTTATAGGCGGATTTGAAGAGTGACAGTTTTCTTTTCTCCTCCATTCTGACTCATAACTCTCTCCTCATACTGGTTGTCCTCACGACAGCAATGGTATGGTGATTTCCTCCTTTCTGTCACAGCAGACAAGATGAGGAATAATGGAATTTCTTTGTATCGAGAGCCTGGTGTTGGCATGCACTGATGCTGAACCACAGCAGCTGTCTGAGCCACAGAAAAGGAAACTCACTAGGTACCTTCAATGCAAACATCTGTTCTCCAAGCCCATGACCAGTGATGTCCTTCTGTGGGATGCCATGCTGGTAATCACCATTCTGGGCTCGCTCAAGCCTTGGCTTCCTGGATATTGCTTAGGCACTAGGAAAATAAACAGACAGACAGCAATTACAAGCATGTCACATGTTTGGTAGAAAAATGGTGGAAAATGCTTTCACTTAAACCCACAGACATATTAAGAGCACTTAACTGGGAAAATACTCACAACAGGCAACGACCTTTTTACTAAGCTGATGAATGTTTAGGGTTATTAAACTGAACTTCTATAAATATTCACAGGTTAAATAACAAAAGCATTTAGAAGTGACTCGTGGTGAAAAACAGGTGGGAAGGTACATAACAAAACTAAAACGTGGAATTAGCGAAAATTCACAGCAAATAAAACGCTTTATGTTAGTGGGGGGGTAGGAGGCGCGTGCTTGGGAAATATCAATGTATGTTGTAGTTTACAGCGGTGGCGTAATGTCGCGGAAGCAGCAGGTGGGATGTTGCCAGGCAGTGCCATAGCAACATACACTTTATGGCTACAGTACACAGCTAATGTGCGGGAAGCTATTGTACTCGTAGGGTTTATGTACCCACGCTGTTCCCGGTTAAGTTTAGTAACAACAAAAAAACAAATTACACAATGGAGCGCGTAAAAGCAGTGTAGCCGAAAACCCCCCTCGTGGTTTTACCTGAGCTGCAGGAGCGTAAACTCGGTGTCCAGTGCCAGTGAGTCCCCACAGCGGTAGCCGTTGTCCGTGCTCCTCCGCTGCTGCGCGGGTTGGGCTGTCTGAGCTGCTCCGATGCCGCCGCCGTCAGGGAGTGACGTTGCTGGCCCCGACCCACTCTGCTCAGTCATTGCCAAACACACACATATACACACACACACACACACACACACACTGACGCTGCGGTACCGTTGGTCACACACTGACTCTTTGTATGCATTAACGGACTTAACACGTGTCATCCGCTATGCGATGTTGGTTTAAGTCTCTTACCGTCATTTTTTAAAAGCCACATATAGGACTGTGGAGCTGCCCCTTGGCCCTGATGTGTGTAAATGTGCAAGACATTCCTTTCAGTTCCATTGACAAACTGGCTCCAAAAGGATTAGAACTATATCAGCCCATCTTTTCTTTGCAGCTGAAAACTCTAGTGTTATTTATTCTTGCTAGAAGAGATCCCATATGCTATTATGTCCTTTGCCAATGTATGGAACATTTTCTGTCTCTTAATTCTAATGGTCTGTATTTTTTTTATTGTATCAGCTTCTAAGGTAAAATATGCAAAATGTTTGAGAAGATGAATTTTAAAACATATTATAAAGGTACTGGTTGCTTAATGTTGTCGAGATATATCATGAAGTTCTATGATCAAATATGAACCCAGAGGGAAACTACAAATAATATGTGCAGATAAGACAGTCACATACATAAATACAAAACAGATGGGAGAACAACTCTATTAGTGCAAATGATATTACATATGGATTTTGAAACAAAATATGAAACAAACTATGATTAGACTAAAAACAACTGTGCCAAATGTTAATCAACAATGATTGCATGAGATCAATAGTAAAATAAAATAACTTATGACTAATTAAAATCCATTCATGCATAGGTTGATACAGATGAACATTATTGATGCCCAATGGGGAATTCACTACTTTAATCAATAAAAGGAAAGACAGAAAACCATACAAAGATGCATGATTATGTAATAGATGTATAAATCATAGATGAGACAGATTCTGGGAAAAAAAAACTGAGTCAGAAAAGGCTTTATCAACCACTGAAATTTGTCCTCACTGTGGCTCGAAAATGTACAAAGAATAAAAGCATGATTTAAAATGCAAGTTAAACAGAGCATAAAAACAAAACTTCATACAAGTTAAAACATACAACACAATATATCACACTGATAGTGTTATTCACTAAATTTAAACCATTTTCTGATACATTTTATTCTATAAGATTTGTTAATAATGTCATTGGAAGTCAAAAAAATGTCAGTGTTGTTCACAGAGTGCAGTATTTTGGGACAAACCTGTTTGATAAATGCCTGTCATTTATTCATAGAATTTCACATTTGAATTCAATATGCCCTGAACTACAGTAAACCAACACATTTTAGTTGATTTTCATTCATTAGTGACTCAAACTTGGTTACTCTTTTTCTGGAAACATTTTAGTAGCATGATAGCGCAAAAATAAAAGGTTACTTTTATGCACTGACAGGAAATTCAGGTTAAGTGTTATCTAAACATAGCCTACTATAATTATTGATTTGTAAAGTACAGGGCCAGCCAACTGAGAAACAGAACAACATAGAAATGCAGTAAAAAATGATTTATGAAGCAATAAGAAAAGAGATTCAAATAGGACAGAAGAAAAAGATTTATGGCCTCCACTCGTAGAGTATTGATTACTTATTAGTCTATGTGAAGGATGCAAGGACAAGTAATTCTCCCATGAGCCTTAATTTATTGCATTGTTGAACATCTTTGTTGCTTGTCATAGGTTCCTTGTCTCAATTGAATCCAAACTTTGCAGTCAGATCTTTGCCGGTGCAGCTTATTAAAATTCTGTTCCCATCAGTACACCAACAGATGTTCAGTTATAGGATTTGTCAATTAACAACTGCTACACAATTGTTCTATATCCCAATAGGAGCTCGCTGCTCATTCATGGGAGGGTTGTGTTTAAAAGTAGGCTGTGTGACTTGGCCAGTTTAGTATTCTGTGCCCTTCCCTGCAGTCTCTTATTGAAGTCAGTTGCAGTTACAGTAGTCTCACAGGAAATAAAGGGAACAAGGCTGGAGAAAGAGGCCGTGGTAAAATGGGGTAAATTAATTAATGGATGATCCCTAGTTTTTATTTTATCCTTTAGCTCAGTGAGGAAGTGGAACTTTTGGCAAGCTTCATTCTCTCTACAAACAGAATTTACCTTAATTCTGTCAGCAAATAGGCTATTCACACATCTTTCACTGTTTTCCACCAACAATTTTTTTTTTTTAAAGTATAACTTCAGCTAACTGGCTTCATCCATAAACTGCTATTTACAAAAAGTTGATTTTTGTTTTGAGGCAAGATGGTAAAATTTGCAACTCCTCTCTAATTGACCCGAGGATATAGTTTATATTCCATTTGCTTCCAGCTGTCGTACCGATAGAAGTCACAGGAGGAAATAAATACAGCACATTTTTTGGATCATCCCACTCTTATGAATAACACAACAGTGTTTCCAGAGACATATATTCAGAATGAAACATGTCACTGTTGCCACTAACTCCTCATCGTATTTGCTAATAGTTAACCAGTCTTTGCTACTAAAATGCATGGTATTTCTTTTGCAGACACACATCACATCTTCTCAAACTCAAATTACATCAGCATGTCCCCAGAAAACAATCATGTAGAATCACTTGCAGATGTTTTTCTATTTATCAAAAAAAAAACACACACCATAGACTGTGGAAAAAAAACCGCACCATAGACTGTGGAAAAAAAACCACACCATAGACTGTGGGAAAAAAAAAAACACACCATGGACTCGGAAAAAAAAACACATCATGGACTGGGGAAAAAAATATCATGGACTGGAAAAAACCCCCAAAACAGCATGG
>JAPTYR010000031.1:22513294-22528039 GCA_029814505.1 Siphamia roseigaster | reverse complement strand
AACATAACATAACATAACATAACATAACATAACATAACATAACATAACATAACATAACATAACATAACATAACATGAGCAATGTATTTTTAAAACTGTTTTAGATTCAAAGAAATTAAGTGCATGACTCAGTGGTCAATCTGGCCTGATCTAGACTTCCCTTTACTTTTAAAGTTACCTATAGATTTAGGAGTATATTAACTTTGACAAATTAAAATTAAGAACTCAAACCTTGATAACATTAATTCCAAATCTGACTATTGCGCTTATAAAGAATCTGTTCCTCTGAATTCTGGACATTTCTCAGCTTGCACTCGCAGACTCAGGTACTTTTCAGGGGTTATCCCAATAGACCTTTTTACGGCAGACATTTTGACTTGTTAAATTAGGTTTAATTTTCCCAAAGGGAGATGTGCTTTCTGCATTTTACACATCTAGTGTCCTAGGGGGCATCCCATTAAGAGGAGCAGTGAGCTTCCACTGGTGCACAGGGACCATCTCCTGATCCCAGTTAATGCCTTCGTCAGGGGCAAGCCAGGAGAATTAACCTATTATAGGTGTTTTTGTTTGTTGAATGGAGAAATATATAAAGGTACCTGGAGCAAGCATAGGGAGAACATGTGCAGAAAGACTCTGGTCTGACCAAGGATCAAACCTGGACCTTCTTGCTGTGCGGTAACACCATGTCACTCACAAAAGCAGGCAAGAAAGAAGTGACATAACATTTAAATAAACAAAGCTATGTTTCTTTGATTTGCCTCAGGTGGCAGGACACAAATCCTAGGCCCTAAACTCATATATAAATCAATCAGTTTCTCCCAAATTAGTTTCTTATTTCCTACCTTAACAATTGAATGTCTGCTGTGAAAAAGGTTTGTTCTATACCAGATATTATAACTAACACACTCTGCCTTTCAGGAAATACTACACTGTATATCTTGAAGTGGATCACCTAAATATTTATTGCATCATAAAATATTTTGTATTGCTGTCTACTGGGTCATTGGGAAAGAAAGACTTCAGGGTCAGATTCACTGTATATGGAAAATGATTTATTCCAGACATAAACCTGTTAAAGTCAGATTCAGAAACCATCGTCATGTTACTGTTTTTATACCACCCATGCTGTAGTCATGTGAGAGCAACCAGCTGGATTTCATGGCAGAGCAATGTGCCCAAACAGACCTCCACCCACTCTACCTACTGCCAAACACAGCTTCTTTTTACACCTGGATCCCTGCTGTGGGTTTTGCACAAGGTAAGCCAAAAACGAAAAATGTTATTTTCCATCTGTAAAGAGTTTAAACATAGATTTTTGGCATTACTGTAATATTTTATGCTCTGTACTTGTAAAAAAAAAACAAACAAACAAAACAAAACAGGGGATGAGCAGTGCAGATTCATGTGTCAATCAAAAGGAGAAAACTTTATAGTGAGCCGTGGTTCTCAATTTGTGGATGGAACTCGCTGTGAGTCTGACAACCCGCCTCCCTTTGGCTCCACAGCCGCTTGTCTACGAGGAGAATGCCAGGTAGTGATGACTAATTGAAATTAAAAATGCCAGATAATGAATATAAATACTGTTCACTTTTTTTTCCTTTACAAAAACTACTTGCCTCTCATCAGGTCTTTGGCTGTGATGGCGTGCTTGACTCTGGAAAATTGGCAGATGTGTGTGGGGTGTGTGGGGGAGATGGATCATCTTGTACTTTGACCTCTGACTCTTACTCTGGTGGACAGACCAAAGGTATAATATATTCTATCAGCCCTATTGAGTGACAACAAACAGATGACCATTTATAAGTATTCATTGAGCAAATATATAGAGAGAATCCATCATTATTTTGAAAAAAAAAACAACAACAAACAAACAAACAAACAAAAAAAACCCACACATTAATATCCCATGTCCTACACCCAGAATACAAGTTATTAACCTCAAGCAGACACAAAACCAAATGTTATAAACACTCTTTCTCCCAACATCTATATCATTGTTAAATAAGAAGCTGGAAATGATCAATGGACCCTGACTTCTCCATCTTTATTCAACCTGCCTAAATTTGGCCTTCTAATACTACCATGTTCGTATCTATGTGTTCTAACTTACTTATGTGTTTAAAAACTAAATGCTTTAAAATAATAATAATAATAATAATAATAATAATAATAATTATAGGCTCGATGCGACCCCGTGACCCTAGTGAGGATAAAGGAGGTTCAGAAAATGAGATGAGATTATTTTAAGGACTGAAATTACTTCCACCTTTTCTAAATCAAACTTGTATGAATTATATTTATTTTATTTGTTGGGTTTGGAGGGAAGGGTGCAACATTTGAACTGGATATAATGCTTAATTGTGATTATGTTTATTTTAAAATTTTGTGACTGAGTTGGTTTGAATGAGAATGCAGCAATGTGTGGCAATGTTATCCAAAACTAGTTTCCCATAGGAGACAATAAAGTTTATCTTGATCCTAATACTATCCTATCCTGATCCTAATACTGACACGGACTAGCTGCAGTCATAATTCATGTATTTTCTTGCTTTCTTTTTCAGAGTATACCACCTTTTTGTCTCTGCCTATAAATGCCACACAGGTTCATATTATAAACAGGGCTCCTCTGTTTACTCATCTTGGTAGGTGGGATCACAACACAAGCAGTTTCAATTAAAAAAAAAAAGACCAAATAATGAAATTGTGCTTGCCATTTGTTTCATCAGCTGTAATGGTTCAGAATCAATATATTGTGTCTGGATTGGGCACCATGGCGTTGAACAAGACACACCCATCCCCGCTGGATGATCACCACCTGGAATATCGACTCCATCTCACCTCTGACCTTTTACCTCTGATGGAGGAGCTGCTGCTGCCTGGACCGGTCCAACAGGAGATAACTATACAGGTCAGGAGAGACTATACATAGAGGAAAAAGGAAATTTAGATTTGACAATGAAAAAGAATATTTCTACAGTTTTTACAAGCTACTTCCTGCTATATTTGACATTAAAAATAGTTATCTCTTAACAGGTCTTCCGCAAATATGGGAAGGAATATGGTGAAAAAACAAATCCAAATATTACCTACCAGTTCTATGTACCAACTAAAAATAGTGACTTGACAGCTATTATACCTAAGGGTAGATGGGTGGTCTTCACAACACCCTGCTCCGTCTCTTGTGGATCAGGTAAATCAGCCAAAATAAAAGCACAAAAAGAAAACACCTAATGTTCTCCACACTCACAACCAGATTACTTTTCCTACAGGTGTGCAAAAACATAAATATGTCTGTATGGATGTTGACACTGATGACCATTTGAAGGAGGAATACTGTGAAACACCCCCGCCACCCACTGCACTCTATATAACCTGCCAACTCCCACCCTGTCCCCCCAGGTTTAACACCGCTCTGTCCTGTAGTCCTGTATACACCTATAGTCAAACATATGGGTAGTAAATAATGTGTAATGTTTTGCAGGTGGGAAACAGGGGAGTTTGGACCCTGTAATGCATCCTGTGGTGGAGGAGAAAGAGTGCGTCCTCTTAGATGTGTCCAGAATCATGGAACCGATATTGTGACGGTTCCCGATTCTGAATGTCCAAATGATTCAACCCTACATACTGTTGAAAAGTGTAATATCCACCACTGTCCTGCCAGGTATGAAGTAATGATAGACTAGTGTACCATCTGGCTGATATATCTGGCCTATATTTAGTTGTTTTTTTTCTTCTTGTATCAGTACTGGCCTGATATGCTCTTTTTTTCCCCCTAAAATGATTTACTGATAGGTGAAGTTCATGGCACCATCATGTTTTTGGAGATACTGCTATCCACACTTAAACAAGTGATTTTTTTTTTTTTATATAGTAATATTTACTTGGTTAACTGTCACCATTTTAATTTTCTAATTGTAAGTATCAGTGAGAACTGGACTAATTCAAGTAAAACTAAATATATCATTGATTTAATGAATAAATTTTGTGAGAAGTTGTATTGTGTATTTTCAAATATTTAAAAGTTTCATAGTCATTGCTCATGAGCCTAGAAATACCAAGCAAGTTTAAATAATGTTGCGTGTTTTGACTCTGCTCATGTGACCTTACCATTCTCCTTTTTTTAATCAGTAGTTTAATATTGGTTCAGTAAATGTTTCCTTTTTAAAAAATGTTTCTAATATTTATCATTTGACAGAAACAAACAAACAAAAAAAATCAGTATCAGCAGCCTGTATCAGTCATTGGCTAAGGCTGATGTAAAAACAATGTTATGATAAACAAGTGCTTAAAAATGACTAAGAAATTACTGAGAATGGGGAAATGAGACTGCATAACTCTACACATTTCAGATGCAATACTACTGTGTCAGTTTCAACAATATCCCTGTTTCCAACTGAAAAATAAAATCATACCTGTTCACAGATGGCATGCCTCAGAGCCAGGGGAATGTTCAGCAGTGTGTGGGCCAGGAGAGGCAAAACGCACTGTTTCTTGTGTCCGGCAAGAAGCTGGCAAGGATGTTGAGGTGGATCACAGCTTCTGTTCAAAGCAGATGAGACCACCTGATTCAGTGCCCTGTGTGGTGACTGTCTGCCCCATCGGGTGGGAATCTAAAGGGGAGGTAAGGTAGACGGAGGAAAAACCACATGCATACAAATTTGGAGTTAGTTGAAATGACACTTTTCTATACATGTATTTATTATTACCAGGTTGAGGCTATAGTAAAGACTGGCTTGTTGCCACGATCTAGACAATCTCCTGTGTATGTGTGGAGCCCTGTTATCAGCCCATGCTCAAAGACCTGTGGCAATGGTAAGTGACAGCATATTTAATCACATCACTCAGAAACAACATGCTCTTGTTGGATAAGGTCAACCAAAGCCTGATGCTTATGTAGGAACCCTGCAGGTCTGGTTTTCCTGTGTGGACCACCAGACCAGACTGGGTGTGTCTGACTTCCACTGTGATGCTTCGACCAGACCTCTTCCTTATTCTGAGATTTGCAGCACATCTGCATGTCCTCCCATGTGAGACTCCATTATACATGGCCCACATATACACACACTGGATACTGTAGTCTACTTCATATTTATAGAAAGCAAGAAAAAAACTACTGTAGAGAAAAGATCTTATTAAAACTGAAGAGTAGAAAAACTGTAGTACTAAGAATGTTTTCTGACAACCAGGTGGCGCTCTAAGCAAGGAGTCTGCAGTGTAACATGTGGAGGAGGGGTGGCCAACAGGGTGCTGTACTGCGCTAGAGAAATAGAAGGGGAGGAGGTGGTAATAGATGATATAGAATGCCAAGACTTACCTAAACCAGCAGCAGTGGTGACATGTAACACCCAAAGCTGCCCAGCAAGGTAAACTATAAGGACTATAAGCACATGTTTAAAATAATTCCCACAAGTGCCAGATAATTTCATTCCCACTTTAAACTTTTCCAGGTGGAAAGTTCTGAGGACGTTGCCATGCTCAGTGTCCTGTGGCTTGGGTGTAGCTCAGAGAACTGTATCTTGTGTCCAGTTTATCAATGGAAAGGAGAGTGTGGTTTCAGAGGAAACCTGCCTTGCAGCTGTCAAACCGGCCATCACAGTGCCCTGTCTGGTGCAGGTCTGCACCTTCAGGTGGGAGGTGACATCATGGAGCCAGGTACATTTCACAGGATAAAAACAGCTAACAATACAACTTAAACAGAAGAATGGGCTCTGTAAAATCTGAAATAAAAAAAAATATTGTATATGAATTTCCAAATTGGTGGAATAATGGAAATATTATCACTGAAGGTAAAATAGTTTTTCTATTATTATTTTACACCCATGCACTAATAATCTGACCAGTTTTTGTGTGTTTGAAATTATTTTCTTAAAACAACTTTGCCTTTTCCCAGAATGTACCATTTCTTTTCTTTTTTTCACCCCAGTCCAATAACTTCTGATTCCATTCCAATATCTGCGTAGGTACAGTATATATTACAAATGAATTAGAATAATCTGGAAGCATGTTCTCTCATAAATACTTTAACAGTTTGAGCCAGCTCCATTATTGTTGTGTGGTAATGTTTTGTAAATGAGTCTGGATGGAGTTACAGACAATGTAAGTGACAATCATATTTGTATGTGCAAAGGTGTGGCATTTTTTCCTCATTGTGGAAAAGATTGTTGGACGTGTAAAATGACAAAAAAAAAATCTATAAAACCATACTTTTTGTTGTGTTGCTCTTCAGTGTTCAGTACCCTGTGGATATGGGATCCAGTCCAGAGCAGTGTCATGCATGGGGCCCTCAAAGCCTGACCCTCTCAGCCCCTTGTTTTGCATGCACATGCCTAAACCCATCACCATCCAGGGCTGTAACATGGAGAGCTGCAGTGATGTGTCACCCAGCTCAGTCACCCCCAGCATCACCACTGCAGCACCTTCTCACATCACAGAGGGACCACTGCAATCCCCAGCTGTGAGCGTCAAAGACACGCCACATCATACCACAGACATTATTCATCTGAGGCCAACAGAGGGAGTCATTATTCCAGAGAAGGCAGTTACCACCCAAACACCTAAAACCAGTTAGTAAGCATGAACACTGACCTGTTCTCAGAGATGTAGGCGGATGCAAGGTTATGATAACAGTATCTACTCTTGACTAGATGTTTGTGGACAGCTTCTGTTGGAAGAATCAGGCACGGTGGACCTTAAAAATGTGACTGGTCGCTGTATAGTATCAATAGGTCGACCCCTGGATGAAGTGATTCACATTCAAGTGGAATCAAGTGCCTTGAACTGCAAAAAAAGTAAGCACTGATCAAACACTGTCTTTCCTTTTCCTGGATTATTAGTACAAATTATACCTGAACATCCAATGCATTTTTACAGAGGAATATATAGCATTTTTTGATCGACTGGTATTTGTGAGGAAGTGTGAGCAAGCAACTGGTAGTGAGCTCACCTCCAGAACCAATGTCCTGCTGGTGCGTCAGAATCTGATGACTGCTGGAAATGGGGTGGTGCTAACATACAGCTCCCAGAAAACCACAAAGAAGAGCCACCATCAGGGTAAGACAGCTCATCGAGTCATGTTAAGGTGCTTGGGTCAGAGTTGTTTTATATAATCAAGGCTCTTAACATCTCAAAAACAGGCTGATGATGAATTTGTGGAGTGTTTTGACAGTCTGTGACAATTACAATGTGTGTAATTGCAAAAAGCTGCAATTTAATGCCCAGTGTTTAGTTTTATTTTAGATTCAGGATGGTCAACAGAAATAGATTAACAGAAAAATGTAAAATGAGGTGCTTATTTAAATGGTATCTATATTATAAAAGCCAAGTGGCCTCTGTGTGCATGCATGTGTGACTGCTTCAGAACTGAAAAAGCCGAGAGATCTAGCCTTTGCTTTTTGGAGTACTTCAAGGATCAGACAGGCAAAAACAGCTTGATACGACCAATACTTTTTGAGTTATGGGCTGACAGGTGAACCACAGACTCACTTTTACAGTAGTTTGAGTGCTTGTTTGCACAATGTGATGTTTTCACCAAATTATGGCCACTCGATGCAGTCTAATTCAACAGGTTTGAAGTTGACCTGCAACAGATGCAAGGTAGTTACTAACATTTGCAGAATCTACCACAATCTATCATTTAAGCTTATAATAAAGCTGATATGTGATAGTTAGGGTTGTCTTCATTTGGAGGCAACAGTATTTTAGTATTGGAAAAGTCTAAAAGTAAAATGAAGTTATGTCCTCATTACTCATCTAATTTAATGAATTGTATTGTGTATTTGGAGTGATGTTTTTTGGGGGTTTTTTTTTTGTCTTGCCTCACAGATTGTGACATTCAGCTGTTTTCCCCCAACGGTGTCTTTGTGAATCCAACAACCTCAAACACTAATCACACCTGTAGAGTTCTCATCAACGCTCCTCCATCAGTGAAGATCAAAATCCAAGCTCTTCATATAGGATTAGTATTCAGTGCCACCAACTCTCAGTCTACATTCGTTATGGTGCGAACAAGCTTTTAAATATGTGTTGTTATTCCAATTTTACATTGAAAATTGTAAAAAAAAAAAAAAAAAGAATAATCATGGCCAAATGTCTTTTGTTTCCTGGTTAGATCCGAGACATGGATGTCTTGAAGACCAATGTGTTTAAAGGCCAGCAGCTGTTCCTGTGGCACTCCTCTGGAAACATGGCTGAGATTGAATTTCATGGCGACTATCTGCATTCCGAAGGGAGCTTTAGAGCTGAATATTCATTTATTCATCGCTGACCCTTGATAAGTTTTTTTAAGGTGGTCAGAATGTGTAATATAGTTAATTACCATCTGCACTGATCTGTTGGGCAAGATTATCCTCTGCTTATCTGCTTGATTTTCCTGTTTATGTAAAAAAAAAAAGAAATTATTTAATAAATGGACCAAAGCACTGGACATCTTCAGATTAAGTCAGGATATTGTCTTTCTGAAATCTGCAAATGAAACTAGGAAAATTAATAATATCAATAGAATAATAAATATTTATATTACAAACAGAAATTTTGGTAAAACGATATTTTATATAACCCAATATATTAAAATAAACAATGACTATTATGTATCAGTTTTCACACATTAAAACATCTTGAAATCAACTCAATAAACGGTTTTCCTGAAGGCCCAACACACTCAAATTGTGCATCCATGGAAACGTGGCATTTTGCCATAACTTCGGCACCAGTTCGTTTTCAGCTCCCATAGAGACTGGTATGCCACAAATGCAGTGCCAGGCTACAGTGTGGGATCACTGCTTGGCTGTAGCTGTATCTTCCAGAAGGGCTCTCATGTCCAACAGAGCATCCTCTACAGCCCGGGCAAACTTGGCAGCATTCGTCTCCTCACAGCTGTTGAAGGCCGTGATGGCGATGTTGATGTGCTCATCCATGGGATTGTAACACACTCCATAGCCATCTGGCACCATTGGACCAAAGCACATCACACAGTCTGTCTTAGAGCCAACCTGGACACAGAGACGGGAGAGAAGAGGGCAAATATTCAAACAAACAAATATGACAACATATAATCATTTGCTGTGTTGTAACAGACTGTTGGCATTCTATAAATGTAGCGTAGATCAACCTGGCTGGTTGAAAGATTATAATGATGTGCCACAGCGTAAGAAGTATCCATAAATATCTCAGGCATGGAGGTCAAGTCCTCAATACTCTGCATTTTTATTCCAAGCAGATGCCGGTCTATGGCTTGTCCATGAATTGCCTGTAAAACAAATGTTAATTCTGTAAAGATGAGATTAACAGGAAAAAAAAAAAAAGATCGGTTTGTTGGTATAACCTGGTCTTACATTATATGTGTTTTCCCTGTGTGTCTCGGCAGCCTTCTGCAGCAGTGCAACCTTCTCTGTTTTCTGTTGGAAACATTTACTACTCAGTCAAATAGATCACAGATGTTGTACTGTATATTTGTGTAACATGATTTAGATGTACCTGCTTTGATGGGTCCTCCATGGCTTGGACATATCTTAATGAGTCAACAGTAGTTACACGAATTGCATCCGTGCGTCCATATTTAAACATTCGTAATGACGCACTCTCATACGTGGAGCAGCAAATGTTGTACATCCTACAGTGCAAACATAGCACACTGAAAACACAGCCATAGAAAGATCTACTTGCAGCAACAGTGGGATAGTTAAAGTTCTTTCTTACCTGAAATAGGCAAGCTGCAGAGCCATTTGTATAAAAGCATCTGGTCTCAGCTTGTGTTGCTTTGGGACATTTTTTCCAAAATGAGAAAACATAAGTACCTTCACATCTAAGTCATGTACCATTCTAACAAAAAAACAAACAAAGAGTTAGTTACACATTCATCCATCAATCTAACATCAGAGTTGACAAGATAAAACAATGTATTACACGTACATGTTCATATTTTGTTTGGCTTTTTCAATGTCCCTCTTGACCTCAGGTGTAATGTTAAAACGCAGTTTCTGTGGCATGGACAAGGGAACCATGGGAGAACGGACTATTTCAGTCTTTTGCCTATTGAAAAACACACTTTATGAGGACATGTTCACATAAAAAGAAAAGGAAAACATATTAAAAAAAATACTTCTTTATGTTAAACTTACATGTATTTAACTACATAATCGATGAGGAAAACAATGGGCGGTCCCTCAGCAGGTGCATGTTCATATACGAGTCCACATGTACCGTCCTCACCAATAATAAACTGAGGATGATTTGCAAATAAATATTTTTTTTTAATTCAAATAGCTGTTCTATTTTTTTCATGTTGTAATCTTTTAAAACAGACCTGCAAAGTTTTATCAAACCAGCGGTTGCCACTGTTCCAGCGAGCCCCTCCCCCATGCAGCATTTGGGCAGCCACACGGCTCTGATATAGTTCATCTGACACTCGAGGCATCGGGGCATCCAAACAAACTGTGAAGATACTTTTTTGGATGGCCCGGACTGACTCCTTATTTGTCTTGTCTGGAGAGGAATAGAATGGTACATGACCCCTTCACCAATCTCTTTACAGACATTTTATCTGAAATATTCTAATTAGAAGAGTTCAGTTTTTATTTGTCCTCTGCTCACCCTTTATGAGGTTGTTATAAGCTTTTCCCCAGGTATTGCGGTGCTGTGATGTTAAGATACCAATGGGCTCCTTGTTAGTCTGCAAAGAGGAGTTCCAGATTTTCTCCAGCTGCATGTAAATCTGGTCCACTGTCAGTGGGGTGTCGTCGCTGTTATACACATCCAAGACAAAGAACTGGGGGGAAAATCAGGTCAGAATAATTTAGAACTGGGAATCAATCACATCAGTGGTTTTAATGTTGTAAATGTCTAAGGAATACATGAATGGGAAGAGCAGCAGTGCCATCTAGAGTACCTGGAAGTTGTGAACAACAGTTATGTGAGTGGGCGGTGTCTTCCCTTTGGCGTGATTGACAACTGTATCTCTCTTTGGTCCCGGGACACGGCAGGATGACAGGATCTGGTAGTACTGGTCCATACAAAGCGGCTTCCCACTCAAATACTCCACAGGCAGGTTTTCACTAGGATACAGCAGCAGATATTATACATCTGCGGTTTTTGTCAACAATTGTATTTAATGATGATAAGTTTCTTAGGCAGTAGCAGCGTATAGGTAGGATGTCTTTTGCAGTCCAACTCACGTGTCAATCATTTTTTTAAACTCCAGAACTCCTGCAATTAGTTTGGCAGCAAATCTACAAAGAAGACGATATTGTGTTATTGAGATATTTGATTAAAAAAAATCTTCTTTACAGTGCACATATGACATACTGATGTTTCACACACCAAATCATCTAGATTATTTCTCTGTTCCCTTTAGCTCAGTGTTTTTCAACCTTGGGGTTGGGACTTATGGGACCACGTGGGGTCACCTGAAATGTAACTGATAAACCAAAGACTTATGAAGAAAAAATATATGGTGAGTTGAGAGAGACAATCCCAATACACAACAGACATGACAAACTGTGAGTCTGAAACTGAAGCACTGTGGTACTGTTTATCTGTCAAATGTTCATTGTGGTCAGTCTCAGATACTGCAGCTCTTTCATAATTAATACTTTGAGTTATTGTTTGTTCAGTGTTAAGTGTCAGCCTTGTAAATACGAGCTGGACTGATTGTACATATCCTGACCAAGGAAAAATCACTCCCACTTTGTGCAGTAATCTACCGGTACACCTGGCCTTTCTCCCTTAGCCCATAATAATATACATTATATAGACCAAATGTTGTCTAGAATTTATATTTATTTGCAACATAGTATAGCAACCTATTACATAATAAAAAAAAAATAATCGATTTTAGAAAGAAAAAAAAAAAGATCCATTTTGAATACCTGGGGTAGCCAGGAATGTGTGGTGTCAAAAAAGTTGGGAACCACTGATTAAGCTAATTTAGCAACAGGACCTGAAGAAATAATATGTCATCTGTAAACTGTTCAGAGAACAGACTTGTTACATGGATACATCATCTCAGGGTATCACATGCCCAGTGTACAATGAAGCCTTCAAACTATACCAGCTGATTTACTGTGTTCACCGCATGTCCCATGGGTCAGTATAGTCCAAAACAGCTGAGCGATGCCATAGGCTACTGAAGTGCTTTAAATAGTCAGAGAGTAGAGGGAAGCCTGTGTAAAGGTTGTCTGGAAACTCTACCTTCATGCAAGCTTGTTTATCCTGCACTTCAACACAAAGTAAATCACTTTGGGAACATCCTCTTTAATATATTTATAATTAACACTGTTATGACTCATAGTATGTGAAAAGCATATACTAATACTGAATATTAATGCACATATTGGATAAACTGTTTTTTTTATGTCTGAGTAGATGTTTTTGATTGATGAAAAAAAAAAACTTGTTCCTGGTTTCTCACCTCATCTGTCCTTGGCGATCTTGGAAATGCATACGGGGTAAGACAACCCCAGGGCTGGTATAAACTGCCACTGGCATCCTGCAGTCTAGGTACGCTGACTGCATCCACCATTCAGACAGCTACATAAAAAACAATAATAGTCAGAGAACAGGATGTAATGCACTGGCATCTTCAAGGTGGGTCTGATGACACACTGATGTTTCATGCACCAAAGCATCCTGATTTTATCTTTGTGCCCTTTAGCTAATTTAGCAAGGGGACCTGCCATATAAAAACTAAATAAAGCTATATATCTACCCAGTTTTCTGTCTTGCGTGCACGGCGCTCCAGGCCTTTCTGGACCCGGTCTCCGACACCACCGTTGAGGAACTCCTGCACCAGTTGCCGGGTGTGTTCCAGCTCCTCCTCACTAACAATGGGCTCAAGTGTTGCCAGGTAGCGCTCACATGTCTGCCTCAAGGATGGCACAGGTAGTTTAGGTAAACCCTCCTGGTGAACCAGGGACCGCTCTGGGATCTGTGTCACAGGTCTGACCAAGTGGCATGGCTTCACCACACCTGGCCGCAGCTGGAAAACAGTTTTGGTCAAATCAATAAAGCACTTTATCTGTAAACAGTGAGCCTGGCAAATATCCAAAGGATGGTCTAAGACGTTGTACTAGAAGATTAACTGAACCCCAGAGCTGCCTCACAAATCCAGGTGTCAACAAGTTGTTAAATGCTAAGTACATGCAATCAAGCTGTGGGAAAGTATATGAGCAAACGGATTCAAGTAATTACTATGTTTAGATCTGTGAACAGCATTTCACATTATTTACAAGTAAATTATTTGGTCTGTGAAACTTGACACCAAAACAACTGAGAAAAGCAGTTATACTATTTGTCAGGCTCTACTGTTGCAGGTTGTACCAGAATATAAATAGAAGTATGACACAGCTGAACCTTTGGAATGGCAACTAAAACAAACACAGGGCAACAAATCTGTGAGCGCACTCATGCTCACTGTGGTAATTAGTATTCAACGGTGCAATGCTCAGATTTGCAGGTCTATTCAAAGGAATGACAAAATACTTTAGAAATGTCGCATTTAGTAAAAGTAGGAAAACCAATTTGTTCAGGATCAGTGTGTAGACTATCGCACAAATGGACATAATTCCAAAATTAAGGTCAAGCGTCATTGAGCACAAATAAGAACTTCCGGTCTACTTTTCCCCTCCAAAATAAAACCAAGATGAATATCGTGCCCTGGGATATTATTGTTGTTTTAAGCATACAGCGACACTATGAAAACAGTTGTTACAATAAACAGGTAAGAAGGTGTAGGTGTTTTTCGGTTTCTGTGTCCTTTTTGCAGCATGCACTTAAGCTGTCATGCGCATATGCTAAAGGCTAAGCTAAGCTAAAATGCACCGGTTTGAGCGTGAAAAAAACAACACCTGCTATGGTAAATATTTAACGACTGGATTGTTAGTAGGCAAATCGCAAGTTAGATTCTATCCCGGGTTAATATCATATTGTTGCAGTCTTTTGCCACTGCCCCACCCCCTTCAGCTTGCTGCCGTAAAGCTAAACGTACGTTACTGCGTTTGTTATTACGCACTAAAAATACTGTAGGCAGGATCGGGAATAAACTCACCGCTGTTCTGACAAAAACACCAAACATCTTGTCAGATAGACGCGTTAAATTCTTTGACTGTCCCGGGAATAAAGATGGGTAAACCTCGGGCAGTCATGTCTCAAGGACAACCACCACACTGTCTATTCTCAGCTGTCCGCCCCCCCTCGGACCCACCGAGCAAAGACAACTGTGCACTCCACACCAAAGTGGAGTGGAGTTTGGTTTATTCATCCCATTTTCCATTGGGTTATTTTACAGCTAATATTCCAGCAATAAATGCATCCTTGCTTTATAATATTTTTTGTTGATACTGGACGGACTATTTGATTTATGTGTTCTATCACAGCCTGTTATGTAACTATATGATCTTACCTGGATTTGGATATGAGCACTACACCCATATTTTAATCCAAAAACAATTATAATAGCAATGCAAATAATAAATTAAGGTTACTATAAAATTCCCCAAACCACTTTTGTATACTTAGCATCAGTCAGATATTGTTAGTCTAATTCACCGGGAACGATGCAATGTAAAAGTCAATACATCAGTGATCTTAAATGTTGTTACTTTTATTGATTAATGGAACAGGCCCTGATATAAATAATGCATTTGCAGAATAACATTCTGTTTATCAGGTGCATGAGGCTGTACAGGTCTTGACTAGCCACATGATGGAGCTCTTCCAACAGCTTTCCACAGAAACAGCGTTAACTCATTTCTTC
>JAPTYR010000031.1:22391417-22403017 GCA_029814505.1 Siphamia roseigaster | reverse complement strand
CAACTGACCAATTCATCGCAGGGCTGAACATATAGACAAACAACACTCTCACATTCACACCTATGGACAATTTAGATAAACCAATTAATTAACCTATCAGTGCATGTCTTTGGATGGTGGGAGCACCTGGAGAGAACCCACGCAGGCATGGTGAGAACATGCAAACTCCACACAGAAAGGTGTGAGTTCAATTCCAACACCACTGACTGGTGCCGTAATCTAACCCAGGACCTTCTTGCTCTGAGGCACGAGTGCTAACCACTGCACTGAATCATCTCCTCTCAAATACACTTTAATATCTTTCAAACAGAAATGATACCACACTTTGTGGGCTTTGGGAATATTGCAAATATAAACTAAATGTGGTCACTCATGTTGCATTAATAAAAAAAAGACATTCTTCAATTTGTTGGATGGAATTTGAGTCAAGTTTGATTGAAAGCCATTTTATCTGATGAAACATTAGAGGAGAGGCAGTGCAAATATTTTACAAGTACAAGAATACTGCAGAAAAATCACATCTGAGTATTATCGGCTGCTTCGATTTCCCTTGCCTGGAGCTTTTTTTTTTCCCTGTGTGTTTTTCCTCCCTCGCTGTGCTCTTGAATGTCGTGAAAATCCAATTAGGTGGACACATTCTGTGAGGACACCACAAAACCACACTTCATGATAGCAATCATATGAATTCTTCATGTGGGATTTTCGATGCTCCCTCTTGTTCCTCACACTGTGTCTACACAAAAGATAGAGTAATTGGCAAACACATCTCCATACAAATCCCTCCCCTCCCCCTTTTATGGCCACTCAACATAACAAAGGGTGTTTCTGCAATCTCTGTTTGGTGATTCAGAAATTTAAAAAAAATAACATTGAAATGCATTTCATGGCACGTGGAGAAAATTATTCTTACTGTAGGTAAATATGAACAGAAATGAATGGATCATACATCAATACAACATGAGCAAAAGCAAATATTATAATACCTTCTTTTAATCCTGTATTTTAGCTGCTTCTGGTTGTGGTGGCCCTTTTCACAACTGTGCCACTACACAAATAAATTAGCATTTATAAATACATTAATAAATGCTAATATTTTTATAGGTGCAAGTGGGGGAAATCCTAAATGCTATGTTATCGTAGCATAAAAATTTTATGTTATATGAACATCAAGCCTAATGAAGAGTAAACATAAGCATCAGAGCTCATCAGTTTGGAATTAAAGTGTTCAGAAATGTTTTCAGACAATTCGTTTTGCTCTTATGGCTTTCATAATTTTACTTATATCAACTGAAATGGGTGGGAAAAAAAGCCATGCTGCAGATGGAGGCAATACATTTTAAGTGCTATTCTGTAAACAATGTGTTCATATGCTTGCATGTTTAGCATAGCTAGTTGATTATGGGGCTCTGTGGTTGCTCAGAAACTGTTGCCCCACTTGCATAAATGAACCCCAAGCTCTTAATTGTAGAGAGCTGAGCAGTGCAAACTTTGGTATTTATAGATCCAATGACTACATTTGACTAGTTCACTCATGACAGATATAGAACTGTATATCTTATATTTAGGTAGGTTTTTATTTTTAGCAGAAATATTACTGACCAGTACATGATCAATATTTTATGTACCTGACTATACTGGCTGCCTGTGGAGGGGTTTGTCCTGGCCTGTGCCCAACTTATAGTTTCATAACAGACCAAAATTGATGCATTTATTGTTGTGTTTTCATCATGCTACTAAACATTTAAAAAATTAATGGTTATTTTGGTTGCTTATTATGTTAAAAATTATTATCGTCATGTATATTTTGTGCGACATTACCTTTCTTTGCCCAATTCTGAAACACTACCTAAAAGACAGTAGACTAAATGTATAAAATAATGATAACTAAACAGTTTCTTCAACTATCACTCAAGATGAAAAATCATCCTTTAAACTGTAAGGAAGTAGCTGATATGGATTGCTCTAAGGGGTAAATTCAGTACTGACAGATGTGAAAGGTCTTTGCTTATACTCATGGAATCTAGGGTTACAGAAGTTAACCAGCGTTCTCTGTTGAATGATCAAGATGAGTATCAGGGCAGATTGATTAAAGTAACTGCAGAGAGTGCACAGTCACGCTTTCTGCTCACTCAGCTCCTTCCTCTTTTTCTATCACACTATTTTCTCTTCTCATACCTACATTCTTACCATTGTGTTTTATTTATTTTCTTTTAAAAAGCATAAGGAATGTAACCTATAATCCATAATGAGCAAGAGCTCCAATACGCCCACAGTATAAGAAAATAGCCACAGGGTGCTATTTGATGGTGTCCCATAGCTAAAGAAGGTTGGAGGGGTAGATCCATCAATAATACTGCAATGTATAAAAGACATATGACCCCTGCATTCATTCTCAAATACATACATACACAAGCTATAAAAAAATCCATCTTTCAGATTTTGTAAGACTTTGCAAAACTTTATGTGTTGTATTGAACATTAGCAGAATGATATAGGCTTGCTTTGCTTTTGCAGTTTGTGATCGGTGTAGGCGTTTGGCCCGATTTATTTTTTGTCTGTGTATGTATGTGTTTACATTGCAGTTACGCTCCACAGAGCAGCAGACTAATAGATAAGTGCAGTCCTTTGCACTGTTCCATTAGCTGTCAACTGCAAACTATCAAGAAGTAGTGTCCTGCTGTCTCTCCATTTTTCCACACCACAGTTTCTCGTTTTCCCTCATCCCCACTGAGCCATTGCATTCCCTGCACACTGTTTATGTAGGCGGGATTGCACTATAAAACAGGAAATGCTTCCTCAGGGAGATGCTGATTGTAGATACATATGGATCTCAGAGGAAACATGAGCAAATAGGTCACAAGCTACCACCACCTGTGAGGTATGTGTGCCACAAGACTCCAGTGCCTTTAAAGAGCCAAATAGACAGCAGGCCATGGCGGTAATGTGGGTCAAAGGGCCACGACCACTGGCTGGGGATTCCCATTATCATTCAGTCTCAACCGTATTGGATTTCCTCTGAAATGTTTATTTCTTTCATTGCCCCACTGAGTAGCAGCTCTGCTACTTATCTCATCACTATTTATTAAGGGAGCCCCTGAGGAGACATATAGGGGAGAGTGAGCGAAGGGATTTGAAAGTGAAAAAAAAAAAGGTTAGAATAATCTGTAGTTGCAGGATGATTTTCATCATCTTTTATTCAAGTAAAGGTTATGATGACATGAAACAGCATTAAAAGGGAAAGGGACTGACTACTCAATGCTGTGATTGCCTTTGTGGTGCCAGGGTCAGTGTGGCCCAGACAGTCTGGTCATTATAACGCCTTAATGTTTATTTAATTTACCAATGATTTAGCTATGTAAGGTGTTTCATGTGTGAAAACAATTTCCCATGTAAGATAAATACTGTATAATACAAGCGAAAGAGGACAGAAGAATGAAAGTGAGTCAGGAAAAGTGAAAGAGGGACATAGGCCATGCCGACAAAACCTATGTATTTGCAGGCTTGAGAAGTTGCATTGAATGTAACTTTAAATGGTTAGCTAAATGCCTTTTTATGCCGTTGTTCCCATTGTCTCTGAACTTCCCCTCCAGTTGTGTAATAGTTGGTATTCAGTACATTCAGTCTTGATTATAGCCCCGTGGCTTCACAAGAGACCCATTCAGAGGCTGCGGAGAGCCTGGGTGCATTGATATAAAGTGCTCCCTCCACCTTCATTTTCATAGCGAAGTGTCAGCTTGTCAAAATATGAGGAGAGTTGTGTCCATTTATTGTATGGGACTGTTTTGCCCTTGACTTCACACTTCACTTTGTATCCTTAGACTCCAACAAAGTGAATTCAGCTTTCGTAGATTCTATCTATAGGTACAGCATCTATTGAATAAATCACGTTATGAAGAGTTCTCAGTCCTAATTTTATGACATTTATGATATAAGTTGAAGGGCGCTTGAGAGCACAACACACGTAAGAGACATAATTGTGTAATTCAATCCAATACTCTACGTTTCACTGGCGGAAAAACAAGGAATGTCTCCTTGTGTTGGATCTGCTCCAAAATGTAATATGTTCATCTGTTCATCCTTGGCCACTGACCCACTGATCTTGTTGAGACATGGACAAACAAAATTACAAAGAAAACATAAACTTGTTAAGAGAAACATTTTGACAGTGGTAATTTCTTTTCAAATTAAATTATATATCCCCTCCTAGAATTCACTCCTTGAATCTTATAGCCTGTCACCAGTGTTAGATAACTGCAAACTGCTGCGGGTGAGCTCTTTTGTATCTGCTTACAAGGCCAAATTGATCGTTAAGTCGATAAAAGACACTTGAAGCGTACTCCAACAATGACTCCATGATGCTCAGATGTGGCCAGTGTTGTAAGTGACTGGATTCCTTCTGAGATGCAACTGTGTTTTAAACATTCTGAAGCTTCAGTGGAAATCACTGATAGACATCCTGGTCAGTGAAGTGTAAAGAAACCAGATACAAAACCCAGCATCTGCCACAGGGATAAGGACTACCATGCATGAGGTATTTGTGTCACAGTCATACTCAATCATACTCACTTCTTTTTACTGCTCCTTTTAACTCGTCCTTGAATAGTGGACTGTGGGAGAAAATCAGAAAGAAAAAGCCACATAATAGTTTGACACTGATTATCATTATTATTTCCAGGTTTTACAATATAGTGTAAAGATGACTGTAGAAATAACAGCGAAGAGTTTTGAAATTGCAACATTTAAAAAAAACTGTAAGTGAAAATACAATACAAAGATGTTTATTTGAGAAGGTTTTTGTGTTAACGATTAAATCAAACATAGCTGTAGTTTTTACAGGAAGCGTATGTGAACAAAAGCAGATTTGTATGTAGAAATAATCTATTTCTATTGTTTTGAGAAAATAAAACTGTAAATTGAAAAACAATGTGGTGCCGTTTAAATTGCAAGACCACAATATTGAAATAACCGTATTTTCTTTTTTTGTTTTTTAAATAAAGTAATAAAGGGGTCAGCATTTAACAATTTCAGATTTTAAATATGTGAATGGCTGTGGTATGTGGTGGCTGTGGTATAGTTGGTAGAGCAGGCTGTCCAATGACCAAAGGGTTGGCAGTTTGAATGCTATCTCTGACTATTCACGTGTCCTTGTGAAACTCTGAAGAAACTGAACCTTAAATTGCTTCCTGTTTAGACCTGATGGATGCAGGTCTTTCTAAGGAGCAGTCCATTTACTGTTTACATTCAATGTTAAATATACAAATATCAAATGTTAAATTTACACATTTAAAATGCTAGGTTCACATGTTTAAAATGTTAAATCTATATGGATAAAATGTTAGGTTTACATGGATAAAATGTTAAATCTACATGTTTAAAATGTTAACTACATGGTTAAAATGTTAAATTTACACGTTTAAAATGTTAGGATTACATGTTTAAAATGTTAAATCTACATGGATAAAATATTAAATCTACATGTTTAAAATGTTAAATCGACATGTTACTCTGTAAATAAGTTTAGGGTTTGATGTGTATTTTTTTATGGGACACGGTGGTGCAGTGATTAGCACTCATGCCTCACAGCAAGAAGCTCCTGGGTTTGATCATTTCCACCGGATCCGTTACAGCTGCGTTGCACTGTGGCTGCGTTGCGTTCCGTGAGGGCCAAGAGAGTACATTTCCACAGGGGTCAGGGTTTGCGGCAGCAGTCCGGCCGGCGGCGAAGTCCCGCGGTAGTGACCGTGAAAAATCGCGACACCTTGCAAAGTCCCACTTCTCGCGGTCATTGCCGTCAGAGTAGTCAAAACAAACAGACCCAGCCTCACTGTAATCTATTGTTTCCCCAGCTGAGCAAGGCATCAGATATGTGAGTGTGGTGTTTAGTGTTTGTACAATAGGCAAGTGATTTTTTTTCCATCCTTGTGATATTTATTTGATAGTTTATGAATAAAATAGATTTTATTTTCCTCCTGTAATGTCTTATAGCATTTTTAAGGTTAATTTTACATGCATATACTTTTACCACAAATAATATTTTATGCTAAATGATGCATAAATTATATGGTAAATCAATAAAATAAAGATGTTTTAAATGGGTAAAAGTAAATAGGCGTGCTTTGTTTTTGGGGTCTGAGGAACTAATGTCATTTATTTGAAAAAGTATGAACAGAGATTTTTGGCCACTTCTTGTCTGCTTCTCACCCCATGCTTCACATGCGAGCACTCAGGGTAACCATGGACATTTTCACACCTACAAGCAAGGTAGACTGTAGAACAACCACCTTCTTTTCTTTAAATTTCTTTTCTTTTGTTTTATTTTGGAATACTGTCGTTAACATCCGCTGCCGCTTGGGCTACGCTGAGCTGCATTTATGTGTCTCCTTACGGCATCTGGCAAAAATAGAACCCTTGCGTATTTGCTGCAGCACTGTTACAGCTGCTGCAAGCGTACTGCGGTGGTCGCCGCAGTCGGTGGAAATGCTCTCATTGATTATAGTGTTACCTATTTGTTGCGGCAGCCGCAAGGAGACGTAAGCAAAAAGCAACGCAACAGAGCAGTAACGGATGCGGTGGAAATGAGCGGTAACACCATACGTGGGTAGGACCTTTCTGTGTGGAGTTTGCATGTTCTCCCCGTGTCTGCATGGGTTCTCTTCGGGTGCTCCAGCTTGGCTTGCAAAGACATGCACTGATAGGTTAATTGGTTAATCTAAATTGTCCATGGGTGTGAATGTGAGAGTCATTGTTTGTCTTTAAAGGACACATTTCTTGCTACTTTTCACGATTAGCAATTAATCCTGAGCCCATTAGTGATATAATTTCGGGTTAGACAACATTCAACTCCCAAAAGTAATGTTAATACGGACCTTTTTCATATATTTGATAGAGATCTCCCCTCGAAACGAGTCACTGAAACTGTTCCTTCCATTCTCTCCCTGTAAGCTCCGCCCTCTCCCCACTCCCGTACAGTGACACGGTCTCAGAGCGAGGATACTTTTTTTTTCTTTTTTACTTTTATTTAAACAAATGTGGAAATATAGTACACAAGACAAATAAAATGTAATTTTTAACATGTAAAACTACATTAAGTAAAGATTGTCCTCGAGGAGAAATCTGTTGGTGCGTCAGCAACGTCAAACAGCTGATTTGTCTGGGGAATCACGGCTCCCGGTGCCTTTTCCCTTCCCCCGCAGGGGAGAGCTCATCAATTAAAATGATACTTTGAGCATATGAGACCCCAATAGCTCTGTTAAGAGGACAAAAACCCTGAAAAGTCGATTTTGCACGATATGGGTCCTTTAAACTTCACCACATCTGCATCTGTTGGTCTAAATAACATATCCAGTATATTATATGAATAATGGAAAATAAATCAGTTTTACAGATTAAGCATTATTTAAGAAAGATTTAAAAAATAATTACACAAGAACTACAGTTTAATAGGGCTGATGCAGTTTTCGCTAAAGCTAACCTTGCACATGAGTAAAGCACAACATATTTTCTCACACTTTAACTAAGATTTGTTTAACAGAGAGAAATATTAGTGCATCCTTAAAGTACATGCATAGAAAGGTTTACCAACTGAGAAAACAGACAATTCAAACATAGCCTCAGGTCTTTAGGAACACACATAACCTTGAAGTGTATGAGTAAAACCCACATTAAAGCCTTTCAGTGATACCAATGATAAAAGACGGGCTACAGTCTGTTGGGTACGATAACAATGACTCATCACTGTTTACTGTTTGAATAACTACAGATGTGTTGAAAACAGAAGCAGACAATGAACCAAAAAAATACATACTGATGTTAAGTTTTCTATTTTAATTATATAGAGTGAATCTTAGTATAGAGGTGTGCTTCAAGGAATGGAAAACAACACTTCGCCAAATTATTCTGGCAGGGTGTGTATATGGGCTGGGCTGTTTTGCCACCTGCTCTTTGTGATCACTGTGAGGTTTAGAGTTTCACTGCTGCTCTGACATGTTTTAGGACACATGCACACACTTACATAAGTGTCAATACACTTCACCCATCTTGTGTTTTTCTCTTCCCTTAACTCCAATAATTATAGTCAAGTTGAACACATCCTGTGTGAGAGTCTGCGTAGGTGTATGTGTGGATTTGGTTTGAGGGAAGGAAATAAAGTATAATCCACAGGAAGTGTCAATAAGACAAGGATGTGTCAAGAACTGCCAAGAGCGTTATCCACAAACCATTTCCAGTGCGTGCACGCACACACACACACACACACACACACACACACAGCAGTTTAAGCTTGTTGATAAGTTAATGACTCGTTGTTAGCTGATTTCCTGTTGTTTAAGCGGAGTCTTTTCACAATGCTACACTTATTAACACAGCCAGGTGTGTAGGCAGGAAGGCTCCTTCCTTCTGCCACTCCTTTGAGGACTAAATTACACCAGCATATAAACACATACATCAACAAGCAGCTTAAACAAACAGCATCTACCAAAGTTAAGGTATCCTTCATTGATTGATCCCTGCAGGGAAATGTGTTCTTGGCTCCTACCTTGGTCAAGGGCATCAACAGGAGAATTAACCTAACATATACATTTCTCTAAAGCAAGAGAAAGTGGAGTACCCTGAGGAAAAGCATTCAAACTAGGCGATAGCTTCCCAAGTCCACAGAGGAAGACCCTGCAGGGATGTAAAGTTAACTCTCATTGTCCTCAAGGGAAATTCAACCCACCCTAGTACATACAGTAGGAGCTCTGGGCTGCTACTGAAGGTGCCTGGGGACTCCAAAACTTTCCCACTACCTTGGTCAAGGGCACTGACAGGGGAATCAACCCAGCATATATGTTTTCCATCACAGCAGATGCTACAGAACCCACAGGATACCGGCATGGTATGTGGTGAACATATAAACTACATAGAAAAATGCTTGGTCTAAGTGAGCATCACATTTCTGTCAGACAACATTAATGCCTGAAAAGTTTTACCAGTGTCCTCACAGCTATGGGACCAGATAATAATGGGACACTAATAAACAGTAAACTAATCCTCCACTTTGGTAGATTGTACACACTCTGCAGTTCCAGACTTGTGCGAAGAAAGGGTCATGTGGGAGATGGATGTCATAATGCAGAACTAACCAACAGAAACTATATAATCTGCTGTCAGAAAAGTGGGGACTTAATATGACAGGTACTGTCTCTTACAGGCATTATTCAGCTTTAACACACTGTTGTAAACCATTGGGGTCGTGAAACTTACATAATTAAACATGTGGAACATTTTTGTGAGGAACGCTTTGGTTCCGAAAGGGTTCTAGGTAGGTGTCAAAGTCACCTTTTTTTGTCAGTTTGCATATGTAGAGCACATACAGAACACTGAAACTGTGCAACTCTGAAGCCCACAATGCAGCAAGGAACATTTAAAAAAAAAAAAAAAAAAAAAAAGAATATAACTGTAAATATAGACGATAACAAGGTACCAAACAGAATAAACTTATGCAGCATTTCCACTAGGTGGTATTGGCTCAGCTCAACTCAACGTTTTTCATTCCCATTACGAAAAAGGACCTGGTATTAGTTTTTTTAGTATCGCATTCGCTGAGGTTCCAAGCAATACTAAAACATAAACATTCGAGATGGCCAATTGGTCAGACAGTTGTCTCTGCGACCAGCTGTTTTACAAACAACTTTACGGACGTTGACAATAACTATTGGCAGGTTAATCCATATAACAGCCTCAAAACGACATCATGGTCGGTCAAGGAGATTCAGTCGTTGTTGGCCGACGTGAAAATTTAGACAACATGCAATGAGCAAGTTTATCAGCACCTCTGAGCAGTTGACAGGGAAGTAACGTGCCACGTTGCTATGAAATCCAGGTACTGTACAGTCAGTACTATCCTGAAATGGAAATGGTCTCCCGGAATAGTACGTGCTACCTGAGTCAAGTTGAGTCAGTTCCATGTAGTGGAAATGCGGCAATACATCATAAGGTACATGACAGACCAAAGTGACTACAGTAAAGGGTTCCCTAAAGGTTCTTCACAAAAATGTTCCAAGGCATGTCACTTGGTTCCAAAAACGTTCTATACTGATAAAACAAAGTTACGTAACAGCAATGAACAGACTGGCTTTTCATGTCTAAAAACATCTGTGCTGTCAAATTCAACAGAGATTTCCAAGTATTCTCAAATGCTGAGGCCAGCTCATTGTTGACGTCCAACTTCGTTACTACGTTAAAGGCCAAATTAGACATGCTTTTATGCAGATGTTCTGTCTGGTGCCCAAGGAAAGTATCGTTGTGAAAAATCCTCAGGGAAGATGCTGACTGGTGAGTGAACGGTGAGCGTATACGTGTGTTCCTGTAAAACAATCTGTTGGCTCTACACGTTTATTTGTACAGTATCTGCTTGGTTGAACACTGCTTCAGTTGTTTTACCTGCTGAATCATCAGCTGTTATGAAAAGAAGTCGTGAAAGGAGGGGTGAAATGTTGACAAGTCCCGCCAGTGTGGTAGGTTATCGCGGCAAACCCATCTCACTGCTCTGCCTTCCCGCCTGTTTTGCCCTCTCTTTTTCCCCCTCATTTGTCTGATGTGTTTATCGGTGGGGGGGGGTGGCTTTGTCTGTCGCCTGCCAGCCACTGTTTGAGTGAAACATTAGCCCGAGCTGATACCTTAAACCTTTGAGTGCGTGCGTGCGTGCGTGCATGTGTGTGTCAACTGATGAAGGTATGTCTTCAACAACAAATTAGTAACAGACTGTCTCCACACTGCACACACTAGCTGTGGAGTCACGCTACTGGGGCATGTGTCCTGCCATAACTCAGAGGTTTGATATTACTCTGTCAGTCCTGGTGACTAATAAAGATGACGAAGACGTTAAGACCCACACGCTCACACAGTCAGCACAAAAACAAAACTGTCTCGGAGCCATTTGTTTGGAAAGAACCAGTCGCCTCGCTTAAGGCAGACTGAGACATGTACACAGACAGTTTATTTTCAACACATTATGTCAACAGTCAGGCCATCACCCTTCAGAATTGCAACACAATGCACACAGTTAAGGTTCCACTTATAGAGCTGAAGAATGCTTTGTAAATTACAAATTTATAAGATAATCCTGTTGACACAATGGAGACTAAATATAATGTCTGGTTGGACTCTGCCTGACCAAAAACGAGAAGATGTAGCATTAACTTAAAAAAATAAAATAAAAAAAAAATGTGGCCACGTGTTTTATGGTTGATTTTCTTTTTTTATGTTTTGGGGTTGTTTTAGATGCTTTTATACTATGTAAAGGACACTGAATTGACTTGCTGTTGAAAACTGCACAATGCCTTGCCTTAACTTGACCCTAAACCAGTGTGAATCTGATACGATCTTCGTCTCCTTCACAACCAAGAAGAATTCAGTATCAAGTGGCACATTAATCAACATGACACAAAAGTTCACGGAGCTAAAAATACTAATCTCAAGTGTTTTTGCAAAAGTCTCTGTTTTACCAGTTCGCGACCAAAGACTCATTCTACTCTCACTGAATATATACAGTTGTGCTCATAAGTTTACATACCCTAGCAGAATTTGGGATTCTTTGTCCATTTTCCAGAGAATATGAATGA
>JAPTYR010000031.1:22256213-22275477 GCA_029814505.1 Siphamia roseigaster | reverse complement strand
TATTTTCTAATTATGGAAATGTTTTACTTTTTGCCTTTTTATTGGTTTCTAATATTACTACATTTGGTTTGAGCTGGATGAGAAATATATAATGACATAATTCCATAGCATTAAACAGCTGAAAGGAACGAAATTAACCGTTCCGGGAACAGTATTTTTTTGTTCTAACCGGTTCTGGGAACGTCAATTTATTGGTGGAACTCATAACCGGAAATGTTATAATTCCCTTTCTGTTCGGAATGAACCGATTGGAATTTTTTTTTTTTGTTGTTCAAAGCCCTGACAGAAACATACCTGGGAGCTGATAGAAAACCTGAAGGCCCATTTATGCTCACTTAATGCAGGTCAGTCATCTTATGAAGCTCTAATATAAATGCAAGTTGTCCAGAAATGTTATTTAAAAATGACAAATGAGCTGTATCATGATACACGGATGTATTGAACCGCTACGGGTGTACTGACTGCTACAATAGCCGCTTTCAAACTGTCAGGCCAAAGCCGAGCCAACAGAAGCTTACTGGGGCTAAGTGCCTTCACACCTTCAGGGTCAGGTTCTAACAGGGGCCAGGGTCACCCGTCATTTCTGACCCAACCAAAACGATGGGCTGACACAGGCCAGAGGCAGGGCCGGAGGTCAGGGTGGAGAAAATAGCAGACTATTACCTGTACCTGTAAAGAAGTAAGAAGATGGATCGCCAGTCCTGGTCAGCTGGTACAAAGCGGTACAGCTCCACAACAGCCTAAGTGGCATCCATCAAAAAAAAAAAAGCCCCATATTTTGAGCTGATGGACAGTGTGTTGTGAAATTGGCCCTGTCAGTCGAGTA
Source organism: Siphamia roseigaster (assembly GCA_029814505.1). Lineage (NCBI taxonomy): Eukaryota > Metazoa > Chordata > Actinopteri > Kurtiformes > Apogonidae > Siphamia > Siphamia roseigaster. The sequence goes on along the minus strand of JAPTYR010000031.1, from coordinate 22,274,651 downwards.
GTCAGAACACCACAGATGTTCAGGAGCCCGACACAGATGTGCCACAGACCGCAGAATAGGTAAGTTTTTATACTTGACATGCTGTCTTGTGATTTTCTGTAGCCTTGTGTAAGTTATTAAACTTCTGGTAGCTTACTTTAATTTTGAACCCATAATGACAAGGAAAACAGAGTTATGAACAGAGCTATTATTACATTGATTGTGCTAAAGATTGTGCATAATGTGGCAATCGCAGTAAATAGAAGGTTCTGCTATATACCATAGTGTGTGTATGTTAAGTAAGGAGTGGGCTATATAGCATAGAATGTGCTTTTTTGTATATGGGCATCAACCCCTGTGCACATTAACAAAAGGATGTGCGATCTGTCTTAATGTGTCTATCTTAAAGTGATCTAAAGTGAACTAAAGCAAATGAGCACAGACAAACTAGTTGTAAAATGAAACCTTTTATTGTATCAAATAATAAACTCGGGATGTCATGATAACTGATAAACTGTCAAACCGCGATTAAAAATGTTGACAATAATAATTGCTGTTTGAATTTCAAAAATATTTATTATTGCGTTGGATAACCGTACTATATACCATGACACCGTGAGCCTTTTTCAGCACCTCATCCAGGGCTGACATGAGGTTCCAGGCTACAAAGTGCACCTGCACAGAAACTTCAGCACAGCCAGAATCATGGTGAATTGCTGAAGCAGTTGATTTGTTCAATTAAAGGTACAATTTGTGACTATTTCCTCTTCATCAGTCTGAATTGACTTGTATAAGACGCACTGTACCTTTAAACACGATGAGACTTTGTATTCACTGTTAAATAGAATGAACAGTTACACCTTTTTTAACTTATCTGTGGGACTACCAGTGCTTTCTGAACACATTTAAAGCCCCTTTTTCAAAAATACCACGATAATACTGAAAACCATGATAGTTTTAATCACAATAACTGTGAGGTTAAATTTTCATACCATGACACTCCAATAACAAACACACTTGACTGCTGTTCTGTTGCTGGTCTGATACTTAGTCATATACCAATCGTGCTACTGAATTGCCTACCTATCCTGGTTGAAAATGGGCTGTATAAAGTGATGTTTTCCCAAACGGGGGTGTGACCCAGAGGGGCTAGTAGCCCGACATGTGAACATAACCGGTCTAAGGGCATGGGGCTAGTGGACCTGGGCTATAAGCTCCAAGGTGGCCCGCTATTGGCTCGGCCCAGCCTGGCTCGACAGTCTGAAAGCGGCTTTTGTTGCCCAGTATTGTGGCCTTATACTTATTAACTAACTAGCAGTATGGTTCAGGTTGTCACTAATTACACTGTCACTGAGTTGTGCATGAAAGAAAAGACAAGATTTGAACTTGTTATAATGTACACACAAGAGGAGATGTCAGTTATCAAATGAGTGACTTTAAGCTATTACTAGTGCGTTGATCTGTGGGTGAACCACAGATTCTAGATCCTCTAATCAAGTTCATTCCTTTACTTTTTAGTAAATTCCACTGGCATTTTCAGATAAATAACCGCACAAATGGCATGTCTGTTTCTACACATGAAATTTGAACCATGTCAACGTGGCCCTATTGTTCACCTGTTGCTAGGTAACCCATTTCTATGGTTCTGGGCATAGCAATATGATTGGCCACTGGGAGGCCATTCTATTCCAAAATTACTACTATCTCCTAAAATATTGGTTCCATCAATTTGTCGTTTTCATTAGTCTCTTCTTTGACCACAAATACATAAGTACGCCAAACTGCAGCAGTCAGCTCTTCTACCTCCCTTTTAGAATATTAGACAAATGCTAAGTGAGTGCGATGATGATCTTCAGACATTCACACAAGTCTATTAATGTTCTGAAACTACATCAGTCTTTCAACAGCTTTGATTAAATTGAATTATGTGTGTAATATTTACTCCATTGGATTAGAGGTGTTTGTGTCAATGTATCCTCGGCTAATATTGAAACCTCTTTACTCTCCCTCATGATTCAACACGGCATCCTTTGCCACTAATCAAAGAGCAGGATTAATTCATTTGAGACAAGTGATCCTAATGCTTTACATGATCACTCACCATCAGCAGAGCAAATCACAATCTGTAAAGTCACAGCATATATCAGAAATATAGATAACTCTTTCCCACTGTCTCTAGTGTGTGTGTGTGCTATTGTGGATAATGAGAAGTCAAAAGGAATCAAGGAAAACCATGATGAGAATGAATGCACACAGAAGCAATTCTTTGTCAATGCTCTGTGCACAGGGCCATCTATGTAGCTTGAAACCTTTGATCTAAGAACAGAGAGCTGGCAGACAACTGTGAAGTTCTGCCAGAGCATTAATGAAATGACTGGCAAATGGAAAACCTGACAAACACTTTGACCCCGTCACAGTTTTAACTTAGTTTGTTGTCGTCTTAGTCTGGTCAAAGGTTTAAATTGCGAGAAATAGATCAAAAAACTAAAACGCTGCTTGAATAATTCATGATGTGCAAAACAATATGCTTGACAGGACAGCATGGGATTTAAGGAAAGTGCATTTGCAGTGAGCTGGGCTTGTGTTTTCAATCGATAAGTCACTTTAACAGATAGTAAACCAAGCATCTACTATAGGGGGTTTTTAATTAACATTGCAGTATATAGCATCTACTTATTATTACAAAAACATAGAGGAAAGGCATATTCATCCTTTGGGAAAAATATGAGAAAAACAGAAACTACGAAACGAAATGTCCAACCCAGAGCAATATATTTACCACTTCTAGACTCAGTTTGCAAATAGACAGGTACTGAAATGTCTTCTCTGGTTACATAACAAATCCTGATTTTCAGCCTTTAGATTATTCTGACAGACGACTTGATCTCAGCCTTTGTTCCACATTTTAAAAACTTAATCTAGCACCCAGGTGATGAAAAAGAACACAGGGAAAAAGAAACAACCAATTTTTGGGACAGTCCTGAAAACTGTGCAAGGTTTTCATTTTGTAATGGTTCTGCTCTAATTTCATTATATATGAAGTCAGCCTCTACCTCCGCCTTTTAGCCTCTACCCCCCAGGGTCCACTTGGCTGCTAAGCACTTTAGAAAATATGGAAGACTGATTACAGCAGTAAAAGACTAAACATGGATTTGCTGTTAAAAATAAATAAATAAGTAAATAAATAAATAAATAAATAATAAATAATAATAATAATAATAATAATTTTAAAAAACATTAATTAAGCCCATAAATATTTGACCATTATTTTAGGGCAAATTTAGATCAAAAGGAGAAAGAGTGCAAATAACTCAAAAAGGAGCAAGCACTGTTCTGAGATCTTTCCACCAATTTGCTCAAAGATCCTGTCTGTTTGCACAACAGTGAATTAATCAATGGTAAGATTACAATTATCCTGAGTACAAACATGGTCTACCACCAAATGTTACTTATGAGACAATAAACCTATGAGTGGGTTTGAGCAGGCCATGTGAATCCAGATGAAACGGGTCAATATCAATTTAATGTTTGAAAATGGATCAATTGATTGAGACCATCAGTGCAATGACCTAACATTTTGATGCTCCAATGCATTCCCTGCCATCTTCTGCACCACAATGAACTCAGAGAGAATCAATGCATATCTGTTCCAGCTATAAATAAACTTATTTGCCTGCAGGTCTCCTCTTGCTTATCAAATGTTATGAGAGTTCTGGGAGTTTTGTAAATCACCAGAACATGTTAACTACCTATAATATGTACCTCCTGTTGCCCTTGATTTATCTAATATATACTCCAAAATTACATTATTCAGCAGAATTCTTTGATAGTGAGTTACAGTTCATGTGAAATTTGCCAGGTGTGACATTAAAGGCTTCCATTAAAACACTGACATTTCACAAAGTGTGATCCCACACTCCAAGAGCAGGATGTGCGAATGACAGCTCACTCACAAAGTCTGAACATGTCCCAGACATCTGATATAAGAATGATGAGTACTTGACCACTGGTCAAAGAAAATGCCATTTCCTGTCATGTGATCATAGCTAACAAAAAAAAAAAAGCATTTACACTGAGTGAAAGACACTTTAACAAAGAGAGAGGCCAATTGAATTCAGCAAGACATTTTCCAGAAACAAAACCCCTCTCCTGTGTGAATGATATGCTTTTGAAGGAGTAGAGGTTGATCTTTGATTGACTTAGCATCTGGGGTTAAAACAGCTCTGAGCTGCTTTTGATGGGAGACACTGAGATGGTGCTACACAGGACTATACAGTGTGAATACCAAATAAAAGTGTGATTAATGACTGATCAACCTGAGGTAACTACAGGGGAAAACTGTGTGTTGTGGGACGTGAAGAATCAATAAGTTCAGCATCTGAATGTGAAAGTTTAAAAGATAGCATGCTCCAAATGCATAGATATGGATGGAATATAGGTATTCTCACCACAGAGCCTCCAGCTATACATGTGGCCATTCATTCATTCATAAATACTTGGTGTCAACAACTCGACACTGATATGAGAAGTCTTTACAGACCAACTTTCTTTTGTAATTGATGACTTGGACAAATATTTTAAACTATGAACCTGACCGCCAGCTTCATAAGTGAGCTGTTAATATAGTAAGACAAGCTGGAGTCTTTATGTGACATGTACTGACTAACATTAGCTTAAGAGTAGGGGAAGTTGGAACTCTAACACAACAGGAGAGCTGAACATCCACTTGTGCGATGCCAGACTAGCTGTGCCATCTTCATGTAATGCTCTAGGGACAGCTTTACTTAAGAGGAGCAGGGCTATGTAATCAGACCCCCAGCCTGTGATTAATGTTCTTCATCTGTCTTCAGGCCTGTGCAGCTCAGTACAACTCAGCACAGCTCACCCAAGATGCTGTTTACAGCACACCATTTTGCCTGCAGCCATGGAAATAAGTTGGATCCATTCCACCTAGAGAGCCATGAGATGTGGTAGATGCTAACATCCCAAAAAACTATGAACTAAAAAATAGTCACAAAATCAGACTGCATGAACCCTGATTGTATTTAATGCCTGCATTTTTTGCCACGTGTCTTCTTTCAGTCGCCAGGAGGATGTTTTGTTCCATTTATTCGGCTCACCTTTTAAATGACTTGTTTTGGAAAGTAAAAAAAAAATAGTCTTACAGGCAATCTGGTTCTAGTTTAACTGCCCCTAAAGTGAAGCAAGGCTGAGCAAAGGATGGATTTATGAAGCGTGCCAAGCATCTTCCAGTGCTAACATCATCAAAAGAACCTCTCTACCTGTCGGCAGACTGTATTAATGAGCTATTAGGTGTTTGTGGGTAAACAATTTACAGTGTTGGCTTATTTACCGCATGCTCAGGGAAAAGTGCATCTGGGTTGGGAGCCCCGTCTCACTAGGGAGCCCATCCATCTGCTGCTACCACTGTGCTATTCATTCTACCACTTGGACAGATTTACACAAACCTTTTGTCGTTAGTCTGACATGTCTATTTATTATAGCAAACGCTCTTAGAACAAGAGAGCTGCAGAGGGTGTTGCCCCCCTCTAGGTCTAATTTACAAACTCTTTAAGTGGATTTTAAATCAGCACAAGCTATGAACATTCTTAAAGGTTTGACCCTGGAAAATACATTTCTGGAATCTGAATCGACACCAACGATTCTATTATGAGTCCATACATACAATGTGCAAAGTCAATGAGGGACTCTTCATACACTCAGTACCTAACAGCAGGCTTGACATTTGTATCACTCTTTTCAGAAGGTGTATTGATGGGGGAAAGAAAACTCTGTGACAAACTAAAGATCAATCACCTCAGTGCTGAAATTTTTTTTTGAGACAGTTACATCTTTCAGTAAATTAAACTCTGGACAAAGTCCCTCTTATCTCACCCTCCCATGAGTGTGCCAGGATGGGGAATGGTTATGGGTCAATAATGCACACAGCAACCTAACACCAATTAGGCCAACTGGATGTTTCTCAGCAATGCCAGGTTTCATATTGCAAAAGGCCGGATAACCAATACAATAGACTTTAATTAATTCTTGGCATTCACAGCTTATTATTCAGCATATTATAAATTTAAATGGGACTGGTAGAGATTGACAGTAAATTTATGCCCATCTTAGTGGTATGTCATGTGGCAACGACTGCACATATTTCAGGTGTATAAATTGCTGTATATCTCACCAAAGTCTTTGTGAGATGACATCCAGCCGATTGCCTTAAGGGACACGATAGCCAACAATCCGGAGCCCACAAATGAGCCAATTCCAGAGAAAAAAAAGAAAAGTCCCATGATGGCGCTCTGCATGGACTTGGGGGCTGCAGAATAGGCAAACTCCAGACCTGCAACACAGTCAATAAACAGATTATTTCCTATTTTTCACTAACAGTGGTGAAAAAAACTTAAGCTGTCCTGGATTAATAACAGTCTTGACAAAACACAATTGATTTTGTTGACAGTGGTTATTTGCAAGCAAGAGTGTCAAGTGTTTAGCAACTAACTTTCTATTTTGAGACTTGTGTGCATGGTTGCCATTGGTGGGTGTCTACTGCTATTGGTACTGGACCCAATTATAGCTACTCCAGGAAGAAAAAAAAAAAACAAAACAACATAAGTTAGTATTTGGTGTGTTATGAAAGAAAAAAAAAAGACTGGGAAATGGGAAAGGGAGTAAAGAGAAACAGAGATATGGAGGAAAGAAAACTGAATCTGTGTATGTTTTTGCCTAGAGATCTGTCTGGCTGCTAGCTGACATTGATAATTTCATGGCACCTCAAACATGTGATGTTTCAAATGAAGCCCTATAGCTACGTCTGTCAGGAGAGATTAGGGAGCAGCGGCTAAATACTTTTGCCTTTTAAGACCTTCCTTGGAGGAGGACATTGCACAAATTAATGTGATGAACAGTTTTGCTTATAGATACCTGCTCTCATTATGCAAGAAAAATTGCTTTATAGGAAAAAGAGTGAGATAGGCCTGACAAAGATAAGGTTGTTACTCAGCGGATAACATACATGACCTTTCCAGAAGTTCACAATGATACGTTTGTTTACATCCTAAGCTAACCTTTTCATAGTAACCAACATGGGTAAATAGCATATCTCAGGGGACTGCACATATCAGCATTATGTTTAACAGCATGTTTGTGTGTGACACTACTTCGGGATCATGTCATAGCAATGTCCATGCGTTGACCTTTCTCAACCAAAAGGGACCATTTTTAAGATGAAAAAGACCAAGAGAAAAGCTGAGAATTATAAGTGTATATATAATTGTTTCTTCCCTAAGGGCACTGTTGGAGGCGGCGATTTTTCTTTCTTAGAAAATAATGTTACCTTTTAACATTTTCAAAAGAGCAATACATAATTAAAATTACTTTAGGGAATAATTTTGCAAAGTTTTTGTGCATATTCTTATTGCCTTACAGCAGACAAAGTTATGCAGTGTATGAGCAAAAAATTATCCACCGCCCAACAAGATTGGGGACTGCGGGGAAGGGGGGGAGAAGGGGGTGTTGATGGCACCGGAGGTTTTAAACATATATTCAAATACATGAAGACTAAGGGGAAATACTCCTCTTAACCAGACATATGTCATAATTCTGTCAGCCAATTTTCCTTAAAGTAAGCCCTGTGGGATATATAAATAAGAGAGAGAGAAAGAGAGCGAGAGACAGACTTTTTTTTTTTTCTTTAAAGCTCCCTATAGCTTTGTTATGTCTGGATTTGTCTTTCACACAGGCCTTAATGGTTGTATGGGTAATCCTACTAATTTGCAGCACCCATCAACAGTTCTGATAAAAGATTTAAACAAATTTCACTACCCATAGATTTTAAACTTAAAGATGACAGATGCCCATGAAGTGATTTCCTGAATAGGCTAGACTATTCTTGTGCCATTGTGAAAAATCCTTAAATATTTATGGTTCAATCTTCATTCTTGATATAGAAATAAACCAAATACTATATGGAAGAATCTTCAACAACATAACCTGTAGTAATAGCAAAATGGCTCAATCATATAGCGGGGGGCTCTGGAAAACTCGAATCACTAAGATAATTGAGGCCTGAAGCTGTTATGTTGACTGTAGAGGAAAAGTGTCATAATTCTTCTCTAGCCCCTGTCGCGCCCTTTCTGTAAACCCTATTACAAAGAAACAACAAGCCACAAAAATCTAAATAGACAGATACAAAACAAACAAAGTTCCTATTGATTTCCAGTGCACACTGCAGCATATATTGTAGGATAAAAAAGGTCCAGCCCAGCTACATTGCAATTCTATATCACATTCAGTGCATTTTTCACAGGCCATCTTTTAATAAAGGTGAATATTGTTGCTGTTATTTCCACCCTTTTCTCAGATTTTGCAGCTACAATTTGATCAATTTCTCACTTTGTCATATTACTGTATTACTGGGGCAATATTACCCTTCCTTCTCAATGCTTTTAATGAAATGGCATTTCCTCTTTAGGTCAGGGCCCATAAAAAAATCAGAGCTGGCTAGCCAAGCTGTTTTTGGTTGATACCCACAAACTCTGCAGCTGCCAGTTGTGCTTATGAACTCTTCTGACCTGCTTTGATTCAATGTTTTTTCTTCTTAATAATTTTCTGAAAAGGAGCAAGTTATCTATTCCTCTGAGGAAAGCAAATACTGCTAAATTCCCAGTGAATAATTAGGAGCGACTTCATATTGATGAGGATCTGAATTAATTATCTGAGCAGCAAGAGTAATCCAATGTTCATATAAATTCTTTTGTGTTAAAAGATGGTCTGCAAGCTGTAATTCTGAGAGAATGATTTTGCTTTCTGGAAAACTATTCCCTCTACATTTGATGATTGAAGATAAAAACTACTCAGAGGGAATCTCAGCAATTAAGAATATTTGATTATAGGAAGAGGCAATAGAGATCTAAACTCCATCACCTGTTCATTGCAGCATCTCATAATGCAGATAACTATAACTTCAATGCAACAAGTTACACTGGCTTACACTACTGTGGTTAGTCTGGCATAAATGTGATCCATTTCATTTTTTTTCAGGGTATTTAATTAATTGTATAACATAATGTTGTACTTAAAATTACACTTCAACGGAGTTAAGCCCACTTTATGTTGCTGCGTCATGGCGACGCCGTAGATACACAGTCGACACAGACCTCTGGGTCTTCGTCATGTCTACGGCATCACTGCAACGCAGAAACACAACCTAGGTCTTAGCATGACAGATAAGAAACTTTGTGGAGAAAAGCAGTATCTGTGGTATACATGGAAAGTTCAACAACTTTTGACTGAAGCTTTGGGCTCAGTGTACTTTTTTAGTTGTCATTCCACTATAATGTCAGTGAGAAATATATCAGTTTTGATATGCATTGACATATACTTCCAGTTTTACGGTACTACTTGGTCTGCTACTTAGCTCCTGCGGTCATTTGAATCTATAGTAAAATAGCTCTATATGTATGAGATGATATGTAGAGTTCTTATGCAGTCATCTAGGCATCATTATCCGTCTCTTTCAACTACATGCAAATGTAGCTGCCAGCACTCTCAACAAGCTAGGCTGACTATTAACCATACCACACTTCATTTTCTGTTCATTGAAGTGTAATATGTCCATATGAACAGTGTGTCAGCTAGGAAGCATACTAATTGGATAATGCAATATCTTTCTTTGGTGTCAGTACGGGATTACTGTTATATATTGCTGGCACATATTAACTTGATCATGGTATATGCCAAAAGTCAAGACACGGAGCATTAGGGTGAAAAGTTTATTACTTAATTTGTGTGTTGCTATTATGGCTACATGATTGGGGATGCAGCACAGGAAGTACAAAATAAAGTATGCATGCTTTTATCCATTGTCTTATTTATCTGTTTAAATAACAAACAGTGATAATGTGAAGTTAGTCACTGGAACAGATGAAAACAGCTTTCATCATCCTTTTAATTCTAAAAGGTTACCTTATTCACAGCCTATTTATAAAATGGCCCATTACTGAACAATGTCTTGTGATGGTGTGAGAAAATCAGGATAATCAATTATCAATCGACGTCTAAGGCCATTTACTCTGGACTACAACCTATAAACACATTAAGCTAGTGCAGCCTTGCAATGAATCAAACAAACTGTTCAAAAAGGTGTTAGTCATTAGTCTTCATTTCATTTTATTTAAGAAGAACAAACAAGAGCTTTAGCCCACAATCCATTTAGAGTAGCTCAATGTGAATCAGACCAACTGAAAACATGAAACAACTTGGCTTACACCGTCAGGAGCAATGACGAGGGGTATGTTCCAGAACTCCCCCAATCCTTAAAGATGTCATGACATGAGGCATTCCCAGGTCATGATTTTTCATTTCTACTTGATTTGATGTCAATCAGACAAATAGTTCCAGAGACATGAACAAAAGCGTGTTTATTGGTTTTAAACATTTGAGCGGCCCTTTGTAGGCAATCTAGAAATGGTAAATTGTCCAAAATCGAATCAGTTCTTCCTCTCCATGATATTCATTGACATGGAAAACAGGGAACTTCTAAACCGAATATTTTTTTTAAGCTATCGCGTTCACATGAAGGATATTTGGAAGCGGCAGTGGTCAATCCAAAAACATAATATCCCCAAAACGCCCTTCGGGGATATAATTAATATTCAGGGAGCCCAAAATGTATTTTACATAAATACAAGTATAAACTATTATGGCCACCAGACAATCAGTAAATTAGAGTTTCTAACAGTTCCACAATCTACAGAAAATGTCAAACTGTACCTGCAATGCTGGCAAAGATTTCGCTGATCCCTATCAGCACGTATTGAGGCACTTGCCACCATATGGGCAGATTTGCTGCATAGTAGATTACATTGCCCAACTCCTGGTCAATGGTACCATTTCTTTTGACGATGTCCAAACGTTTTGTCTCCAAAATACCTACAAGGGCAGAGAATACAACATACATTGTTACAATTTGGGATAGAGCTAAATAAAACTGATGCAGCAACATACATATTTAAAAAAAAAAAAGCAAACAGGGAATTAGATTAATCTAAGGGCTTGTACAATTCCGTTAGGATTAAGAAACAGTCATTAAATTATTTATCACCCCAAGGGTTTCCATGATGCCAACAAACAGCCAAACATTGTAAGAGCAAGAGGATTCAGTGACAGTCCATTAAGGATTTAGCCAGTTTTAATGCTACCCTACCACTTCATTAACATCAAATTTGCATGCTTTCATATTATGGCAGTTAGTAATGGAACAGTGCAAACACTTCAATATTATGAGCCAAGCAGTTGTCATCAACCACTGCTGCCTCCTAAAACCTTTATTCGATAGCCATTATCAAGTAACCAACGGCTCTTTCCAGATAGCTCCCCGAGACAGCCTCCCATCATAACTACACTTAATGCTATATTTGAGAAGAGTTGTTGCCTTGTAATCCGGCTATCCTATAATAACAGCTGTCCATTTCAGGCAGTATGGCCACTGGGCTGCCTTGAGCAAGCCTAACACTAAACACACAGATCACTTTTTTTTTTTCCTTTACTAAACATCACACAGCAGACGACCCAATGTGATCCCTAGCAAGAGATGCTTTTGGACACCTAAAAGACTCGAAGAGCTTTAATTAAGCAGATTAGTGGACAACGTTAAGAGAATTTGATAAAACTGCTTAAGAAAGTCACTTCAAAAGCAATGTCAGAGAAGCATTTGAGAGCTGCTCCCAGTCTGAGACTGTTGGACCCACAAAAGGACAAGGAATCAGAAACCGACCACTGTCCCCATGACTTCAGTCTTCAGCACTGAATGGGAGGTCCAGCTGTCCCTGTGCCACAAATGTCAGAGTACATGATCACGATGAAACCTTGTGAAATATTACTGCACCAATGTCATCATGACAAATTCTAGCACATTTCTTGCATGTAGTGATGAAAGTGATTCTAACTCGAAAGAGCAGTGGTGTGGTCGGTGTTGTGGACACAGGGTGGCAGGTTGACAGTGCAATGTGTTGGACTGGCTGTTCCCTGGGCAAAGTATGCTGCACTTGGTCATTTACAACTATCCATCTGTCAGTCTCTGTACAACATGATTTCAGCTAGTAGACAGATGCAGATAAACACCAAGGACACACTGAATGGCAGCCGATAGAAATGTAGTTCAAACCATAATAACAGTGTAAGTCAGGTCCCTAGAGTCAGTGTGCGTAGCTGAAGGAATGTGTACCAAGGCAATACTGTGGATAAACAACACTTAGGTTCAGCAAATCATTACTAAGTGCATCATATGAACAGTTCTAATATCATTAACAAAGCATATTACTATACCAGCTGATTTGACTCTTTAAATCCAGGTCAGGCTTGTGTTGCACACTCGTTGTGTATACACCTACTGTTCTGTGACCAATGTCCCCACCACTGCACCACCGTAAACCCTTTCTCTCCACTCCTGGACTCAGAATTGCTTTTTGCAATATTCTGAATTTATTTTACTTGAATTCAAATGCAAGGATTGCACTTCCTTTGAAGGCACCAAATGGGAAAGTAAACATCTGAATAGCTTTTGAGCATAAGAAATGAACATGTTGAAGCACCTTACCTTGTAGGAATGCTCATGTCTACTGAAAAGAAAATGTTACTTTAAACCAAAAGCAGACACATTAGATGTGGTTAATAGAGCTTAGAGCACATTGCGCTGATTGAATAGGATGTTTTTGAAGGACGAAGTCAGAATTTAATACATCACAAACTCAACCACCTGAAATTCCAACAAACTTCCTCACTCTCCCTCATGTCTGAATGAATTAAAGCATGTGTACACAAGTTTGGACACTCTCTCTAATTCACAAGAAACCCACAGACACTACAAACATGTTTGCATAGCTTCTTCTTGTGTTTATTACACAGGACATCATAAAGTCAATGGTTCAAATTTCACACTTAAACACAACTTATAGCGTATCAGGGAAACAGCTGTGTTTGAGCTTAGTGGAAATGCTTTATCAAGCTTCACTTGCCTGTCTATATGGGTATATGATATGTATATGAAAGAACTGAGGGCTTATTTTGAGACTGCATGTCATCTAAAAACTTATTAAAACAACCTTTTTTTAGACACTGGTCTAGCTGTACTGTAACAAGTTAGCAAGAAATAGTAACTGTGATATGCCAATAAAGATTAAGTAAAATCATATCTAAAATACTCTTCGTGAAATATATCCATATTAGGCAGAAAAGACAATTTCTGCATAGATATAAAACGATATACATCTTACGTTTACAAGATTTAAATATGACTGGTGCATTTGAAAATGTGTTTGAAAGAGTCAATACTGAAAAGGTCACCAACATGGAGAACATGGAGAGTACATTTGAGAAAGAGAAAATGCAGTGGTGTTAAAAAAATATAATGTCCAATGATTATCAAGACTGTTACTAATTTGCTTTCTCCCTCCCTCAAGGCTCATCTCTCTAGCACTCACATTTTAGCCAGGACATATCAATGCCGGTGAACTAGCTGACAGGCTCAGCTGAGACTTTACTTCTATAATAATCTGCAGGCTGGAACTGTAAGTGGAGCAGATAGGCCACATGCAGGAATACAGAACCAAAAGCCACAGCTTCCTATATGCCCTACAAGGCGAATACTCAGGGGATATTTAATGAGGGCCACAAAACAAACACTAAAGCAACAAGAACTGTGCTAGAAACTATGATGTTTTAGAATACTTGTTTTAGTAAATCATTTTGATCATGTCTAAAGATGCTTAAGCAACAGTATTTCATATTGGTATTGACATCAATTTTGTTAAGCTTCTGGTATATTATTATGATTTTGAGAACCCTTCAAAAACATTGCTTTTCTTATTTCTAGTCAAACTACACTAGTCACCACACGTAAAATAAGATATAATCACCCAGAGAGTAAACTTTCAGTTAGAGATTAACTTATTTTTAGATAATAGATCTGGAAAATTGTATTTTAAGAAATCTTACCAAAATCATTTTCACTTGCTCCATTGACACTTTTTCTTATTTTGCTTTAATCAATCTAAAAAAAATCTGCCAATGGAACAAGTGAAAATGATTTTGGTAAGATTTTGAGCTTTTCAAGTGATAGTATTGAAGTATTGATATAAGAAATCTACAGCTACATCATTCATTGGCTTTTGTTGATTGCCTTTGGTATTTGCCACAGCTCAGAAGTGCTGCTGTTGTTTCCTTTGCATTTCTCTGTCTTGTTTACATGGCAGCATAAGGGAAGAATGTCTGATAAAGCACTCACCTGCTGCCACAGCTGACCACATAACAAAGAACATTCCCACTGCAATCCTCTTCAAAGAGGATGGCAGCAGGCCACGGCGTTTCAGGATGGGGTCAACCACTTTGTCCTTAAGGGGAATCAGCATAAGGATGAGCACTGCATCAAACATTGTGAGCCACGCTGCTGGGAAGCGGAATGTCATCTGAAGAGAAGAAAGATGAGGTGAGTGTGCAAAAAGCCACAAAGCATGAAAAGTGTAGAGAATGTCAGTGCATTCCAACACAGTTCACCAAGTGTTTGTGAGCATACATATGTGTGAGTGTGTGTGTGTGCGTGTGTTTTTTTTATCTTAACACTGCTTTGGCACCCCCAGGTGGCCAAACCCAAACATAATGACACGACAAAATTAACTCAGAAATACAATATGAAGAAATATAACATTTAAATCAATCTAATAAATAAATAAGTTAATCATTACAATACTATTAGACTACATTACTGAATAATAGTTTTCATTAGCTTTCCTATTGTTATTATTAGAATTAGTATTGTTTTAACTCATAAAGACCCAGTGTGACTTCTGAGGTAGATTCCAAATGAATTTTTCTCTATTTAACCATTCTTAAGTGACTTATTATTGTCATAAATAGTATTTTTTTAATTTTGTGAATTTTCAGTGAAAATCAAGTATTTTCTTATATTTAATCTACAGATCATGTAGTTGTTCATTAAACCTCAGACTAAAGTCGCGGGTTATTATATCTAAAACAGAGAAAACTGAAGAAAAATTGACTTTCTCAGCAAAGACACCGTTAATTGAACATACACCTAGTGTGTCCATCCACTGTCACTGATCAAACTCCATGGGTTCTACTGGTGAGTCAATGTTGTAGAGGATGATTGCGTTTCCACAGTAACTACAGAGCCTCTGAATATCCTAACTGGTCATATCTGATGACCAGGAAAAGATGACAAATTGAATTTTGCACCAATTATTTACATGTGTTGATAGGATTAGTAGATCAAAAGGTATTAAACTGTTTATATTAGTAGAAGTTTTTGGGTATTTATGGATTAAACATTTATTAAATGGCCAAGTGACTAAAAGACATCTGGAAATCAAATCATCAATCACAATGAAGAGTAATTTCCAAATTAAATAACTAAGTTACCCAAACTGCCTGGATGATATATCACCCTAACAATCTACTGTTAGCAAACAAAGTATCTACAACTACAGTCTGTATCTCATTGACTGAGTAATGAAAGATTGCAAATTGGTAGAAATTATTTTTGCAATTCAAATTCCAAATGACATTCTGAGATCCCCATGTGTCTCGAGTTTAGCACTTCTGATAGCATCATTTATTCTCAAATTGAATTTCCATTTCTTCAAGTAGCCGCTGGCAGTCTAAAACTCAGCTCCTAAGAGGGTGTTTTCCCCCCTTGTTTGCACATTATCATATTTAAATTGGTAGAAAGTGCTAAGTGAGACTTGCATTGCCAGAGAAATTCTGGCATGACAGAGGTGTCCCTGGAGACACAAATCTCAATTGTAGGCACAATGATTTCATACTTTCCCATATGGTCTCTACTCTATATTACTTGTGGGATTATTATTAAAATCGTACGAATGAAAGCTGTTCATTTTTTTTCTAACATTGTACCTATTGGTGGATTGCAAAATAACAGGTCATTTTTTTCCCTCAGGCATTTAAATTATTTTAAAAGTTTAAGTGAAAAGACAAAGTAAAGTTCATTTAACATATGTATTACAAGTTAACAAAACAGTAGTTTTTGTTGAACATTATTTTTCAAATTTGACCTAAACCAAGCAGTCAGGAATTCAGTGAGCATTTATATATGCATTAAATATATTCTACAAGAGACTTGTAATTCTTAAACCAACCAATAAGTAATTATATAAAAAAAAAATTCACTCCTGTCTACATTTATAGGAAATATTATTAGTATGAGGTGTGTTTCCTTAAAGAGTGTATTTAATCATCTCTCAGCTATTGAAATGTGTCAGGTGAGGTAGCAAATCACAGAGGCATCTAATCTCACTTCCCTTTTGATGTTCAGAAGCGTCGAGGCTGGTAGCAGACAAGGCTTAGTTCCGTTTTTGATACCAGATACATTTTGTGGAAAAAAAAAATTCTCAGGCAGTCAGGCTCACAAGAATATGAGTAAACACCACATTGTCAGACAGTTTCTCAGTCTTGCTACACATACATCATTTTAAAATGTAAAAATAAATCCATACTGTAGGTACTGTAGATGCCATGTGCTTATACAAGGTTTGGTTAGACTGTGTGGTTTAGAGGCAATGTGTTTCACTTCATTTTTCCATGAATTCAGTGTGCTATATTCTCACAGACTATAGAGAATTGCATTTTTGACTGTGAAGACCATTTCACACTTTATTCCAATTTCATCACTTTAAAGCTTTGATCCCCCCCAACAAGCTATAGTACGTATTGTTAAGTAATAAAGGAGTTCTCAGTCATCAAAGCTTTTTGGAACTCAGCATACAATGTGGGATACATGCACAGCAGCAACACTAGTTGAAAGGAAGCAGGTGGAGGCGCTGCTGTGAAGCGATACAATCACAGCCAGGTTGCTAATCTGTAAGGTATTAGTCTGTGAAGTAAAGTTGTGCCTTAATCCCCAAAGCATTACCAACCTTTGCTGCTGCCTCCAGCTGTTGCCTACCATTGTGAGTCACTGACCTACTGACTCCTTTTATTTCCAGTGGTGTAAAATATAGTTCAAACCTACAAAGCAGGCTAGATCTCAACACTGGAATGTTGAATTTACATGATTTATGTTCTAACTTATTGGTCAATTGATTAATATTTAAATCATTAATGACAAAATCCACTAGAGTTGCAAATCATTTTTACTGCACAAAAAGGTTTTGTTACCTGATGGGACTCAGCAGAGCTGTTTGTGTTTAAGCGAACATCAGGAATCTTCAGATGGAGGCCCTGAAGAATGTATGTTGTCTGCATCTGCAACGCAATGAGATTAAAGCCACGCCATGGTTTACAATCACCAGGATGTCTGATACCAAAATTCTTCCATACTTTTCACTCTGTGTTTTTGTTTGCACTTGTCTTGTTTTGCTCAGTTACATGGGTAAGGTTTCATATATTTTGATTGAACTTACCTGGAAGTACACAGTCCAGTATGGGATGAGAGCAAAGAACACTGGAAGGATTTTCACCAGAGCTTTCACTTCTTCTACTTTCTCTTCTGGAAATTTTCCACCACAAGACACTCTGGCACTATCCAGTAATGTTGGTTTGTTGCTTCACAGAAATTAAAAGGGAAAATTATAATGTTACTTAAATTCCAGAAAAAAAACCACAAATATAAGTATATATAAATATTAAATCAACTAGAATTATACTAAATTCCTGAAATGGCACACATAATCAGCATTTTTGTGAACAACTTACTCTTAAATAAAAGTGCTTCTAACAGACAGAAATGAAACTTTATTCTAAAGCCTATAATCCCCATCTCTGGAGGAAACTCCTTAATAAGAAATTCTTGAAAGGCTGCAGGATTGGCAAACTTAAAATATTCAATGTCAGGTTTTTGAACACATTGTGGTTTTGTGGTTCAAAGTCAAGTAACAGCACTTCAGACAAACTTTTCACCACAGGGAATGAAGATGAATGCCTGGACCGGCAGAAAAAAACAAGAATTATACAGGAAGGATTTACGTTAAAGATCTACCAACAACACCTATAGCCGTTTTATTATGCTGGATGAGAGTCACAATCTCACTGTCAAACTCTTCCATGAACAGAAACACTTAGTGCACAGCCAGAGAGTAGTTCCCCACTGAGGCTGATGCTTTGCTGGAGCCCAGTTATTGTTTGGATGTTTGTTGCCTTGTGTGTGTTTTTATTCCTTTTACAATACATCTACTGTATATGCTACAGTATCATATATATATATACTCTCTCTAACTGTTTTTCGGCTTATAGGTATCAATCACTACAAGCAGGACCTCTGAAAAGTGAATTACTCCTAATTTTATTATCAAACATCAGGCTAATCAATCAATTACGTAATCCGAACAAAATGTACACTACTGGTCAAAAGTTTGGGGTCAGCCACATTTTTCCATTCCCAATGTCATTGACAATGCAGTGAAAATGATGAAATTTAAT
>JAPTYR010000031.1:21996468-22008365 GCA_029814505.1 Siphamia roseigaster | reverse complement strand
TCCATCATTTTGACAGATGAAAATTCTGAGGATAATCTACCAAAGAAAGTTTCACATAGAACCTACAGACATGATCACTGGTTGGTCTGTCTGTCGTCTATAAACAGATCCTACAGCACCACTGTTCACTACTAAACTGAATGCAACACTGCAGTCCTGGTCAGGTATCCCACGGGGTAAACCGCAAAAACATGCGGGGATGGAAAAAAAAATCAGGGGTACAGGCACAGGTAAAGTTAAATGAAGTCTAGGTGGGTAGCAGGACAGGAAGTGACAAAATAAAAGCAAATTCATGGATGAAACAATGGTTGGTCCACAGCCGGCTTGTTTAAGTTTGAAGGAGCATTATATCCATCCACGGATGTCACCGAGCAGAATTGATGATGTGCATTTTAGCCAAAAATAAAGCCCTTAATAATTACACAATTTGTTTAATCACGGATTTGGTTTGGGGTTTAATATATGCGGGTACCAGCGGGTTTGTAAAGTGGACCGTACAGGACTATAACACCGGTACTTCTGTCACAGGACTCCCCGTACTGTCCGGTTGGTTGATGGTGAGTCTGTATATTAATCAGTCATGGTTAACTCTTGTTTGGTTGTTTAGTTGACTTTAACTAAAATTAGATGCTACTTTGCTAATTGTCAAAAAAGTGGAGACCAAATGGACAGCATCAGTCCCCTCCCTCCAGGCTCTAACTTTCCCTGACCCTGACACACCGCTACTATGATGAAAATAAAATTCTTATAAATTGAACGTCATTCAAAATAACTTCAGTCTCTGTTTCCAGAAAAATCTTCTTTATTCCTCTCTCTTTCTTTCTTTGCGCCATGACTGACAGGTTGACCAGATGCTTCTGCACCTCCTTATATGGTGGATATTTATCATTCATCATGGGCAGAAATGTATGCTAATTGTTGATTACCGGGAGCACACACTCGCCTTATTAATGATTGGGATTCATAAACATACACATGGATTTACGATCAGATCTGAGTTTTCCGCAGCCTTCATGAATCCGGAGAAGGTTTTTTAGTAGAGTAGGCTTTTATGTGTAAATCTGCACACAAATTTACTCACGTTTCATGAATGAGGCCCAATGTGAATTATGGATGGCTTTGATGTGGTCTCTTCCCCTCATTTTTATCTTCTTTGCTTCTCTCATTCTTTGCTACCTTTTCCAAATTGCTTTTTTTTTTGTATTTATTTGTGAAATTGTTTTAATTGTTAAATTATTTGTTGCTGCTACCAAGACCTGGACTCTCTGGAAGAAGATATTTTAGGTCTCAACAGGACTTTTCTGAATAAACTGATACATAAGTAAAGTAAAATAGTGCACTAATTAATAAAAATATTTTAATTGTGTCACAATTTTGTAATATTTGAAAGTGGAATGAGTTTAATAGAATATAATTTAAATGAAATACTTTCACCTTTAGTATATTCTCAGCTGAAGAATTATGATACTGTGACCTTGTAGACTAATAATTATCGCTGGGCTGTGCATTATTGTCACTTTATTCTGTGTAGCTCTGATGGAACAGCTTTAGTGTTTTAAATTAACTGTTAAAGCCGCAAGGCTACTCGTTTCAGGCGTTATTAAGGTGCTGCTACTTCTTCTGCTTGCTGAAGTAGAAAAATAATGTCTTTATTCTGAGCTTGGTAAAAGTGGTGTCAGCATGAATCATTAAAGTGATTAAAACTTTGAAAAACCGAAATGAATTACAAATGTTTTTTCCTCATATTATTGGAGAAGGCGTGGATCGTGTAAACCTTTCATTTTCAGGGGTTGCTCTGCTGCCCCTTTCAACCTCTGAACCTTTTGCTTTATGCATCTTAATAAGGTGAATGGGACTTTCACAAAGCCCACATTTTAACATAATGGAAGATATACAGCTGAAGCCAGAATAGCATTCACAGAGTTGACCTCCTTTAAGATCCAAACCACACTCTTGTTTTGAAATATTAAACCACACACTACAAATTATATTCAATTTGTTTTTTCTTTTTCACTACTTTGTGCCCCTAGTCACGTTAATTGATGATTTCCAAGATAATAAATGTCCAATTGGTCTGGAGCTCTCCAGAGTTAAAGGAAGAAGGAAAGAAAGAAAGAAAAGAAGAAATTTCAGCTTCTCCCTCTTAAATCAACTCAAGATGTGATTTTTGTGCTTAGCCCATGCCCTGTCCTTCCATCAAGCTTGATGAAAATAAATCTAGTAATTTTTGTCTAATCCTGCTGTGGACAACCGGTGGTTTACATGTACACTAATTTTCCAATGTTACTCCAATTGTGATGATGTTCTGAATTTGGCTGGTGTCATGTAAACAGCATATTCTGTTTGGATGTTCCAAATTAGTAAGTTTTCTGAATGCAGTGCTTTCCAAATAGGACATGGCATGTGCTGATATTATTCCTGTTTTAAGAGGATTCTTTGGACACGCAGACAGTACAGATGGGGTGTATACCATAGGTTGTGACACACAGCTGATTGTTTACAGTCAATCGAGTAGAAACAAAGATCCTTTCTAGTAGACATAGATGCTCAAAGAAAAAGCTTGCTTTGATAGTACAAAGTAGAGATACATCCAATTAGAAATGCAGTGAGGATTTTTGCAGATGCCCTTATTTTGCAACATTGATCTGGTGGTTAAAGGAATGAAAGAGAGAGGCTGTGGAGAACATTTATCTGTATGGCTATATGTAAGCACAAATATTTGAGAAATATTTATTCTAATTTTCCATGTAAATGCCTTATTAAGAATATTGTATGTAAACGTAATCAAACAGAAATGGCCACATCACATTGTCAGTCCTGTTGAGATGGGCTGTTTTATTTAAACAGTGCACACACTTTGGTTCGCTTATCCTAGAAAGAAGTCAAACTTGTTCAGACTTTGATTTTTAAAGTTTGATGAATGGGCATGACATGAATGAGACATTGCTTTCAACATTTTATGTGTGTGTGTGTGTGTTTTTTTTTTCCCTGCGCCTCCAATTTTGTGATACCTAACTGTGAGTCACATTTAAATTCATACAGTGAGAACTTCCTGGTGCGTTGGGACAGTATGGGGATGCCTAAAGAAATTGAAAAACTCAACAACCTGCCAGCACTCTTCACGGTAACTGAATCCCAGCACACTGACTTATTCCCCCTGCTTTGTATTTAAACAATCCACTGCTGCTTGAAATCTGTAACAAAGCAGACAATTTGCTCCTGGATGGCACATCTTTGAAAATCTGAATACGTTTGCAGCAATTATATTTCTTCCTTTTTATGTTAATGAAACAGTCAGTAGTTCCATGCAAACAAACCGTTATGTTCAACCCGATATAGGCTGCTTGGAATCGGTGGTTTGAAATGTTATAAAACCTGATTTGTTAAAATGTTGTTGCTACCCTTGAATCCAAAACACACAGGTCCAGGATTCTTCAACTCACAGGAGAATTCAGAAATATAAACACATATTAATATGGGAAAGGTGCTTTTCATCTTGCCCTGCAGCTCCAGCACATAATGACAGGCTAATTATTCGTACAGTCCACTTCCTATAATGTGTATTTCACCTTATCACCCTTAATGTGCCATAATAAATCATCTTTGTGGTTGTCCTTTGCATCCAGGACTTGAGCAGCAGTGACTTGATGAGGCAGCGACTCTTTCTAGTGTGTCAGATCATTAGAGTGGGGAGCATGGAGCTCAAAGAGGGCAAGAAGCACACGGGTGGACTGAGAAGACCGTTTGGTGTGGCGGGTGAGCTAATATTTGTTTAAACACTATTGTGCCAATCCAGTAAAAGACGTCTGTTCCTTTCTGTGGCAGTAGTGGCATGAATAGTTCTGTTGAGGTGTGAAAATGAGAGATCCATGTGCTGAATGAAATGGGAACACCTGCTTCTTGACCTAGAAAATGCCTGCACATTGCCTTGGCAAAGGAGTGGGTGGAAATTGGTTTAGTAACCGTCTTGTTGTTTTTTGGCCAGATGATTAGTGGATTTGATGAGAAATGGTTTCCTCTAGTGTTCCAACAAATGGACTGAAACCAGAGTTAGAAAGAACGTTTCATTCTCAAGTCACATTATTCTTAGCCAGGAAAAACACTTCAGGAGAAGAGCTTGGTGGAACTCACCCATTTGCAAACTAGAGATGAAAAACCCACTCAATCTGTCTCGCTCTTGTGGCTCTCTGTTATGCCAAGCAACAGGTGGGTCCTATCCAACACCTGGCTCACATTCTGCATCTAAGAAAAAAAAAAAAAAAACTTTCCAAAGTTATAGGTACTAAGTAAAATCGTAAACCTTTAAAACAAAGTGGTTCCTATTTGCTTTTGTTTTTCCAGTAGCTAGACAAGTGAAATGCATCTGTGAAATTAGATTATTCTTGATAACTGACTGTTGTGCTGCCTTGGTGCTCACATATCGCTCTTTTTGCAGTGATGGATGTAACAGATATCGCCCATGGCAAAACAGATGATGAGGACAAACAGCATTTCATCCCTTTTCAGCAGTGAGTCTTTTGATGTTGTCACACATCTCATACTGTTACATGCTCAATTGTATTTTTAACTGGTGCTACTGAGTACAAATAATAAACACTTGAAACTGGATATGAATTACCTGCTCTGTGCCATCACATCTTTTTTTCCAGAGGTGTAATTCTTTCCAATGTTGCATTTCAAGGACAAATAGAGAACTTGTTCCTCTGTGTGAGAATATTACCTCTGCTCAAAGACAGGCTTCAGTGCCATGTTTTCATAGTACCTGCACAGTGGGTGGATCATAATTCACTCGCTTCCTAGATAGAAAAGACCCTCAAAATAACTTTGCTTAGTTTTGACATCTAAACCTTTTTTTCTATTTTTTTTTTTTTTTTTTAATCAAAGCTTAACCTCTGTTTGGTTGTTCTCAGTTCGTTCCATTTCACAAATACACAAGACATACATATTTAGCTAAAATTTTTTTAAATGTAATCTTTTGTGAAGGTGCACATTTTGTTTGAATACTTTGTTTTTATAGTTTCTTAAAAATAGAAAAAGCAGTTCCTGTTGATATGAAGTTCTGTTGGGATCATACATTTTTTTGAGGCCATGATAAAGGTTACCGTGACAGCAGTGATCTTGAACACAATGTCACCCGTCAGGTTATTAGTAATGAATACAAATTTATTTATTTTTTCTCACAAATTTTACCTAAAATTTCCTCACAACCTCTCGTAATCAACAATATTTTACCTAATCGGGATTTTTAGTTCTAATGGCAGGACTATATCTGCTTCAGTTACAGACATTCTGTCTATTGCTTTGAAGTTGAATGAAATTCATGTGACTGTTTGAACCTTTCACTTTTCTCTGAAGCTAAAGTTGTCAAGTAAATAAACAATATTGATGGGAAACTAACTGTAGGAAATGAGTTCCAAATCTTCTATCTTAAAAATAAAAAAAATGTATGCCCATATGTCAACCATATTTGTTCTTTTCATAATGATGTGAATCGCACAAATCACATGGAATCTGATCTTTTTAAGTATGATCTGGGATACTTCAATATATGGCCTTGAATTGGATACAGATTTGACCTCAGTCTGAACATTCAGATCAGAATCCATGCAAGTTTTATATCAAACCAAATTCAGATCTGGCAATGGAACAAGTGGAAATTATCTTAGTAAGATTTCTTGAAATGAGATTGTCAATATCTATTGTCTAAAAATAAGTTCTTATATTTCACTGAAAAGTTACTCTTTAGGTGATTGTCTTATTTTAAGTGTAATGACATATTTTAACTGGAAGTGAGAAAAATACACTTTGTAAGATTTACATTTTTTGCAGTACAGTTATATTTTCAAATATATATAAGTATGTAACAAGTTTCACACAAAGATAATCTAAATTATAGGGCAGGAACTTTGAACAGGGTGTTGCACTATATTTGACTAAGGGGTATTAAGTGTGCAGCACATTCTTCTATTATTCTTCCTGAGCTCACCTCAGAAGCTGCATTACATTTGAACAGGCAATCTCTCACCCCAACTTATTATAATTTTTGTCATCATTAACCTTGCGGATTTTTTTTTTAAACCGTTGAGCTATTTCCATTCAGTGTAATACACACTGACTGATGAACAAAAATTAAAAGAAATGACTGAAAAGTCTCAGATCTCTAATTGTGCCTTAGTGCATTACTCAGTACATGATATTCTGCATCCTCTAGGCAAAACTGAAACTCCTTTAGATGGAGCTGAATCTCAACAATCACTCAAAGATGAAAGCGCTTACCCTTTTTCAGAAATAATTTTGCAAACAGTATTCACATGTTCACTCACGTGTGTGAAAGTGGCCTAGGTCGGATTTGAAAAACTCAGATTTGTGCTGTTCCAACTGTCTTTAACAGATCAGATACAGATCGCATATGGACAAAAAAAATATCTGATTTGGGCCACATTTTCCTGCAGTCTACTTTAGCTAAAAATGTTTTAAATGCATGATGTTTGCTTGAGAAAATGATCTGAACATTCTGAACTCTCCATTGATATATACTTATAAAAAAAATAATACAAAGTGCCAAACAGAAAAAAATGTAAGCAGTAAATCAGAATTGATTCCTGAGGCTGGAAGTGTGAACATTTCTGTGAGTCTGTTGCCTCAAAAGGCAAATGAACAGATGCAACACGCCCTTTGTTTGTCAACTATTATCCTCTATGGAAGTGTAGTTTTCATGCTCATCAGTAAACTGCTTATTTCATATCAGACACTGTTAGTCTGTTAATAACAACTATAGTATTATCTTCATCCTGTTGTCATGGCGCTTATTACAAAATAAGTTGAATATACCTGTGCTGACAGTGTTATGCTTTAATTTGACACAAACTAAAAAAAAAAATCAAACAATATATTGTTTCTGCTAGTTTATATGAATTAAACCATTGTGTTCTACACATGTTATTAGTGAATTTGACAAAGTGTGTTGAGTTAGAGATGCCTATAACACCTTTTAGGTATCAAGAAATGTGAATGTTTCTTGAAGAACATTTCTTGATGAATATGCAGTATTTTGAAGATGCCAATGCTCTGTTTAAAAAAAAAAGAACACTTGTTAAGTTTTCTAGTCTTGCCAAGTGCACTCATATTTAATTAACACTGTGGGAATGTTTTACAGTAATAATCATGAACAAATTAATTACAAAAAAAAGGTCATGAATAAATAGATGTTTCAACTGCAGAACACTATTTTCTGTCAGTGACATCACCCATTCATGAGTTTTTCCTGCTGAAATGCACACACAAATGGCCTGTTTCCTGGAAATCCCAGTTCTGTGCTAAAAGTCTCAGTTATGTACATTGCTTCATGGCAGTCACTTCAAGTGAGGGGCGTGTGAAGTGGAATAATAGAGCACCTTGCAAAGAGCTCCATAAAGACTTTCCCCCTGCCTTTGAAACTCCACTGTCCATTTGTTTGTCACCTGTCAGAGATGTTGGCAGCTGATTTTTCTCATTCTCGGCCTCTTTCTTATTCTCATCCTTCTCTCTCAGGATTGCTATGGAAACCTATATCCGTCAGAGGCAGCTCATCATGTCTCCACTCATCCCGTCCCGAGTTATTGGAGAGAATGAGCCGCTCACTGCTGTCTTCAACAAAGTCATAGCCACACGGGAGGTCAATCACAAAGGCCAGGGTAAAATGAAGTGCTCGCAGACAGTGTGCATCCCGTGTGATTTTGGAGGGTCATACCAAATTGACCTTTTTGTTTTGAGTGGAATAAATGATGTGCGAGGTGTCCACTGGGTTTATTCTTTGTGTGTATGCCTCATTGAATTTCTTTGCATGTTTGCTGGCAGGGCTGTTTGTGACCCTGAAGCTTCTCCCTGGGGATCTTGCCCAGGTCAGGAAGGACTACCCCCACTTTGTGGACCGCAGCACTGCTATCGTTAGGAAAATGGGCTTTCCAGAAATCATCCTCCCTGGTGACTTTACAGCTTTGTTGCTGATCACTGTTCTACATACAGTACATCACGGTCATGTTCACTTTAATTGCATACAAAGCCGTGAGCAGGGTGCATAAATTCTCAGCACATCCGTCTTATCATCTAATGTCTCTTTTGTCCAGGAAACGTGAGAAATGATATTTACGTAACCTTGCTGCAGGGAGAGTTTGACCGTGGTAAAAAGAAGACCCCAAAAAATGTAGAGGTCATACTGAGTGTCCATGATGATGAAGGCAATCCAATGGAGGTAACGTCCACGAGACGCACACAAGAAAAATAATTATCTGGACTTTCTTTCTTTTTTTGTAGCTTTGTCTAATTAACGCTTGGCATGTTTTAGCCATTATGCTATAAATATTCCCAATACACCAGATAGCAAATTGATCTGGTTCCCATCATTTAAACTAATTTCTTTTCTTCCTTCGATCACTTATAGAAAGCAATATTTCCAGGAGCCGGTTATGACGGCATCACAGAATACAAGTCAGTTATTTACTACCAGGTGAAGCAGCCTTGTTGGAATGAAACCGTAAAGGTAAATTCACTTGGAGCACAATCACAAATTAGTTCTTCAGATGGATTTGTGGAAGCTCAATGTAATGCAATAATCTCCCGGGAAAGATATCAGTAGAGAATATGTGCTATTCATGCAAATCTCTCAACAGATAGCAGTTGTTTCATATTTATAATCCTGTATTCTCACATTCCATTATTCCCCTGACTTTCCTTTCTCTTTACAAGGTGACAATTCCCATTGAAGATGTGTGCCGCTGTCATTTGAGGGTTACTTTTCGACACAGATCCTCCCAGGACTGTGAGTGACTATGTCTTATTTGTATGACAAACACAAGTGTAATCCTGCCACCAATGCAAATACAGCTAAACTGACTTTATCATATGCTCTTGTATATCCTTCAGCTCGGGACAAATCGGAGAAGCCATTTGGAATGGCCTTTGTCCGGCTCATGAAAGGAGATGGAACGACATTGAAAGATGGCAGACATGAACTTATTGTCTATAAGGTGCTCTGGAAATATTGTTGTTTTTTTTCTATTTTGTAGACAATAATGTAATCCATTGTGCTTATCTTTACAATAAGTAGGAAATGTTTATTGCTTTCATTTAATTACACAAAACCCCATGTCTTGAACAGCTGACAGCAGGTAGATAAATTATGCATGAATTTCTGCTCAATCAATAAATATGAAATTATATCCCCATCGATCAATATGCTTCATGATTCATTGCCTACCTTATAAATTTCTTAGGTTGACGTGAAAAAAGCTGAGGATGCAAAGGTTTATCTCACCTTGCCAGCAACCTGGGCTGAAGTGGAGGAAAAAGAGAAGCAGACAGGGAAAACATTCCACCACTCAGGAGTGATTCCTGTCACTAAAGACAGCTTCCAGATCGCCACACTCACCTGCTCCACTAAACTCACTCAAAACGGTACTGTAGGGCACCCTTTATGCATTCACCAATCTTGTAATATCTAGCTCCATGATTATTAAAAGGCCCTGTCATTTAAGGAAATGAAACTGCACGTATAACTGATGATTACATGTTGCCTCCATCTTTTCATTTTCCTTAGAAAGCTCTGAAATTAATAAAGATGACACTGATGTGGATTGAAACTGATCTAATGAGATTCATGTTAATGACATTTATAAGCTTTCCTATACTTACCTTAACTAATGTTGTATTAGAGCCGGTGTTTTTTCCACCATCTGTATTCTGATGTGTTAATACCTTTTTTCCAGTGGATCTCCTCGGTCTATTGAACTGGAGATCTAACCCTGAGGATCTGGATCAGATTCTACAGCGACTGATGGAGGTAGAAGGAGGGGAGATTGTCAAAGTGAGTCATCTGCAAAAGAAATCCCTCACTAAATACGCAATGTCACTGTAGTTGATGATTTTAATATCATTTTAAAAACACTTCTCCACATGGGTTTCTGCTGTACACAGTTTCTTCAGGACACTCTGGATGCACTGTTCAACATCATGATGGAGACGTCAGAAAAGGACACCTACGACACCCTGGTGTTCAATGCCTTGGTTAGTTTTGGTGAAACTTTCATATCAGTGGGTGACATCTTATAGAAGTCTGGATGAACTAATTATCTTACATGAATAGTGGAAAAACTTAAATGTTCCATATATTCCTTTAAACCTGCCTTTCTCAAAGTAAAGGTCAGACCAAAAAAGCATCAGATTAATTTTTATTGGGTCACCAGTAAAATACATAACATTACTATATTTAAATTAAATTTCTGGACTTGCATATGAGGACGCTCCTTTTATTGTCACCCTGGTTTGTTCATCTCAGACATGGTTTTTCTGTAATGTGAATTAGGCAGTTCTAATGGTAGAAGAGTAAGTAAAATAGTATGGTAAATGGTTTGAGTCTTGAGCTGAGTAAGTTTGCATTAAACCAGAGATATCAAACTAAATTAGCACGAGGTATTTTAAGTCAGTACATATCTGCTGAGGTTGGAATGTTGGCATACAAATATACAAATGTGGGCTTTTTACCAGAATTGAATCAAATCAAAATTAAATCAAATCAAATTTTATTTGTATAGCGCCAAATCATAACAGACCAGACTTTACAGAAGCCCAACAGAAATGCAGTTGGTGAAACATCTTGCTGAATAACATAAATGATCTATGTTTTAAAGTATTATCTTTTAATTTGAAATAGCCAAAGTTTAACAAAAGCATCTGATTTTTGGCTTTCTTCTTGCCCTTCAGAAAAATATAAAAATCCATCATTTACAAAAAAAAATTGACTTTTCGAGTTTCTAAATGATTTTATCTCTACTCAAAAACAAACCTGAAGGACAGGAACATTAAGAAAAGTAGAGAAAGTGTATGGGAGAGAACATGTAAATATTGTTTGCGAAATTATTTCTTTAAAAAGGTAAGAGTTTTTGCTTTTGTCTTTGAGTGATTGTTCAGATTCAGCTCCATCTAAAAGAGTTTCTGTTTTGCCTTGAGGATGCAGAATGCCATGTGCTGACTTGGTTAATGCACTAAGGCACATTTGGAGATCTGAGACCTTTCAGTCGTTTCTTTACATTTTTTGTTCACCAGTCAGTGTGCATTACACTGAATGGATTATAGCTAAAAGATTTCAAAAATACTCAAGGTTAATGATGACAAAAGTTATTGTAAGTTGGGGTGAGAGATTACCTGTTAAAGTGTAATGCAGGTTCTGAGGTGAGCTCAGGAAGAATAATAAAGTGCTGCACTCTTTTAATACCTCTTGACCAAATATACTAGTGTAAAATTCTTTTAAAAGTTCCTGCCCTATAATTACACTCAACAAATTATAAACGCAGGAAACTACACTGAACAAAAATCTAAACGCACGGAAGAATATGTGGATTTATTTTCATGCATCGAACTAGAGTAGGCGCCAATCCTGAGCGGGTGTGGTAACACGTGGTTGGTGGTCATGTGGGCGGTTCCTATGGCTACCAGTGTCTCTGAAGCGTGTTCTCCGACACATTCAGCCATACTGCAACTTCTGTTACCGACAAGCTGATGGCACGCTTCCTCATGATTTCAGACATCTGTGGCATGTTGACAAGTTACATAAGTTCACAGTTTGGTAGAGCTGGTAGAGAGTTCACAGTTTATAGAGCTGGAAAGTGACATAATTCCACTTCCGCCCAATGGGACCCAGGAAGTGCGCATTTTTTCCATGTAAGTCAATGACGGGAAATAAACTATTTTTTGGTCCAGTTTGTATTGAGTCGTGAACTTCACATATATTGTGTAGAAAATATTAAAATAATTTTTCATGGCAATGACTTAGCACGTCGTTGCTCGTGTCTTTGTTATGGCTTAGTTATTTTGAGAGCATTTCTCGGACTACAACCTTCGTCGGCGGTTCGGCACGGATGATT
>JAPTYR010000031.1:21985497-21995961 GCA_029814505.1 Siphamia roseigaster | reverse complement strand
GCTGGTAGTTGAAGAGGAGGTGAATGCTGACAGGAATAGTTGCCCAAGGCTTCCTCCGACAGACTGCTTCCTCTGACTCAGACTACCTTTAACCTCAGAATAAAAATTGCCAGTTTCAGGTATTCCATTATATAAAATATGTTTATGTAATGTGAACCTCAACTAGTCTTGATTTCCCGGGTTTCCTGTCTGTCTTCCAGGTATTTATAATCACACTTATTGGCGACATCAAATTCCAGCACTTTAACCCTGTCTTGGAAACATACATCAACAAGCATTTCAGTGCCACCTTGGCTTACATGTGAGTCTCCTGTCAGTATTTTCCATTTTGATCACTTTACACCTCTTCATCCTTCTTATTTTTAGTTCATCTTTTGCTCTTCTTCTCCACCCCCATCCACATTACGGGCAGACCTTCATGACTGACTCATTCACTTTTCAGGAAGCTAACCAGGGTTCTTAACTACTATGTGGGCCATGCAGATGAACCTGTCCTGACTGAGAGGCTCTATGCAGCACTCAAAGCTCTCAAGTACCTGTTCAGGTTTATTGTTCAGTCCCGGGTCCTCTATCTAAGGTATCAAAAGTGCTGCCACTAAAGATTCCATTTCTATAGGCATTATGAGTAATTGTTTTTTAGAAATTGCCTGGTCTTCATTTGCAGATTTTATGGAAAGAGTGAAGATGGGGATGCCTTCTTCAACTCCATCCGCAGCCTTTTTCTGTCTTTCAACACGCTCATGGACCGACCACTGGATGAAGGAGTGAAGATAAAAGTAAGTTTGAAGGGACATAGTGAATGCTTTTAGTGAATGAAGTAGGCAGAATATTGGTTTTGCCAGAACTGAAGTATATAAAAAAAAGATTCAATTGCAGAGAAAAGTAAAAGGCTGTTTGTTTGATTCAGTAAAAGATGTAGCTTTTTGTTTTTGCATTTTTAAATGTATGGAAGTGACTTTGGAAGTAGAGTTTAAAAAAAAAAAAAGGAAGAAGAAGAAACTTACAGACATTCTTTCACATCATTCGCATCATCATCAATTGTGATTTAGCTGTTGGAAGTCTCACTAAGGTGAAAACATGCTCTGCTCGACAGTTGTTTTACCAAAGTCTTACAGAGAAACATCGTCATGTGTCAACTTGATAAGGCCTGTTCTTCTTCTTTCTCAGGGTGCTATATTGAAATACCTCCCCAGCATCATTAATGACATTCAGACTGTGTTTGATCCCGTGGAGCTCAGGTAACTCTCCAGAGGGTTTGCACAGTAAGAAATGATAATTGCCTGCCTCTGTGCAAATGATGATATTTACTTCTGAGTCAAGGAGACGTTAGTCTCAATTCTCGCTCCTGTAAAATTAAGTGTGCTGCTCATTACTCATCTTTTACAATAATGATTAGATGTGAAATGTGAAAAAGTATTCATGTTGTCAAAACCACTGCATGGTTCTTTTTTTTTTTCATTTTCATTTTCCAGCGTTCTCCTTGCAAAATTCATTGAGAGTATTCCCGACTCGCAGCTTGTGCGCCAGAAGCTGGGATGTATGTGTAAAATGGTGGAGAGTGACCTTTTCAGGCAGCCAGGTAGGTATGAGTCCTCGAGGCTTGAAAACCACATAATGACATTACACACAAGACGAAGGGGGAAAAAAAACTCCATTCTGCATTAGACCTACATGAAACTTGCTCAGGTCAGCTCCATTATCAGAAAGTGCTCCGTGATGCAATGGGCTGTGTTCTGGTTTTTCATTTTCTTGTTGCCATAGATTGTCGAGATGTGCTTCTGCCACTTGTCACTGACCAGCTGAGTGGACAGCTGGACGACCACTCCAGTAAACCTGACCACGAGGCCTGCGTCCAGTTACTTAGCACAGTATTGGACAGTCTGGACCTAAAAGATGTGGTGAGGAGTTAGAAACTCACACACAGACACATTAATTAAAATGGCTTCATCGAGATTTCAGAAATATAGAGTAATTTTGGTTTATTCCATCTGGGTTTGAGCATAGGCTGAGTATAATTAGAGGGATGTATAATGCATTATTTTATGTAATGCTGTTTTGAAGCCAGGAGTGTGCGATTTAGTTGTTGCCTTTTTAAAGCCAGATCTGGCCACATATGCAGAAAAGGGACAGAGCTGCTGAAGCATGATGGGTCATAGGTGAGCAAATGGTAAATACTTGCTTAGAGACTGGGTAAAACTGTAAACTTCATCAAACACTGCATGACAATTTTACAGTCTTATTATCATAATCACCCATTAACTGCAGCAAGAGCTGAACTGTCTGTCCAGAAAAATGTGTTATATGAAATAAACAGAAGTTGTGAAAGTCCAGTGCAGCAGGCAAGTAAGCTGCCATACAGACCTGCCAATCAAAGCCAGAGGTTGTACTAATAGAAGGATAATTTGAAGATGGATCAACAAATCACAATTTAAGGCATCCAAGTAAAACCAATGACACTAGAGTGGCATTTACATAAGTACAAGAATGGTTGTCCTGGAGTATTTTCTGTGACTTTTTATACTCCTCTGCATTTTAGCATAAAATCTAATACTTAAGTGAAAAAATGTTGGAAAAGGAGCACTTCTTGGGGGCAAAAAAAGGTTATTTTATTAGAGGTCTTTGGATTTGAGCATATACTATGCACTTAGAAGACAACAATGATCTCTAAAGCACTCTATTTAAAAAAAAAAAAAAATCTAAAATGCCTTCACTGCTTTTTGGCATCAAGCCCTTGTCAGGAAGTCAAACTGAGCAAATGGGCCAACTACCCTATTTGTATTAGTCTTCCATCAATAACAATCCTCTACTTGGAGTCATGGCAAATAAGGAGTGAGAGGAGAGAGAATGGATAATCCTAATAATTCCTCCAGCATCCTGCAGCTTGATGCTGAAATGCATTGAATATATTTCTTTTTAGCTCTTAACTTGACCATGCGGTGGCAATAAATACATTTTAATATTTTTTAAAGAGAGTACTTTGGAGTTTATGGTTGGTTCCTGAGTATATATAATACTTTTTATTACCATTCTAAATGTATTACAAGTTACTTTACTCAGTAGGTAATTTGCAAATGCATATTATTGATATGAAATAAAGATATGTTATGGTGCATTATCAGAGATTAAGCAACTTAACAGTATATTAAGTATTTAGAATGAGCCTTAGATGAACATGATGAATATATCATGTTATATTGGAGGTTGTATTCTAGTAATATTAATCAGCAATTCTGCACTCACTTTTCAATTATGTAGTATATTTTCATCCTAATATATTCAAATTTTTAGGTTTTGAAAGCAGGACTTTTGTAAGACAATATTTTTGTGGCTGTATTCCTTCTTTTGCTCAAGTAGAAGATCTTTGTACTTCCTTCAGCACTGGGTTTCTGTCACCAGCCGAGCACAACAGAAGTGTGTTGAAAAATTATGTGACAGCAGCAATGGCTTCCAGACACAATCTGCAGGAGTCTCTGTGAGCTGCTTTAATTAGCCTTGTTTCACTGATGAAATTGCCCCATCAAAACTAAGTGATTCATCCAAGTGATTAGGAAACTGGTTCCACAATGAAATTAAATGACATGATTTTTCAATGTTATGATCACCACAACAGAAGTTCACTTCACCTTCCTTGTGTATATAGTACATTCCTATAAATAAGGTGTAAATCTAATTGTGTTATGTTATAAATGTAATGCTATCCATGTTGTGTTTTGCTGGATTACATTATCGATGCATTTATTCATGCTGCGTGGAAACACTGAATGAAGGACTAATGTTTCAATATCTGTCAGTTGGCAGAAAGTTGTTGGGATGGATGGGGGATATATAAAATTTTGCATTTTGTCATATAGAGAGGAGTTTTCATCTCAGCTCTAAGTTTTTAGGTGTTACAAGTCACAGATCAAAATTGTGAATTGTTTTTCATCTCCTTTTATCTATCTTTTCTTTGCCATACAAAGTCATGGTATTTTTACATAGCCAAGTACAAAACGAGCTATAAAAAGTAAAAAAAAAAAACGCAATTGTTTCAACCATCAGATTTTGCATAGGAGTTAGCAAAACAAAACTATTACATATTTTTTTTCTGATGTTGTATAAACAATTATTTGTAGTTTCAACTTATGAATATCACCATAACTTCTGATATAGACTGAACATCCCACCCCTCGCAAACCTTTTATCTCTTAATGGACATCTTCCTCTCAAAACGTGAGTCTATGGGTTTGACCTTTCAAGGTCAAAGGTCATGGCACAATTTTTAAGCCCATGTCAGGTTTCCCATCTGTCAATAATAGCAACCAAGTCTCTATCTGCACTTTTTTCCCGTTATACTTCATTTTAGATTTTTAGGTATTGTCTGCGTGACCCCCGACCTCTTGTTTCAACAATAGGTCAAAATTTATACACACAAGATGCTGAATTGAAAGACTGGCATGTAGGTGCTCATTGGAAGTCTCTAAGATGAATACGTTCAAAATATGTATCCAGAAATTGATTTTGACCCTTATTGTGATCTTGACCTTTGACCTAGAGAATTTGTCCATCAATGTTCTGATGTCAATGCACATCAACAGTGAGAACAAAAAGAAGCTCTATGCGAAACCGAGCATACAGGAATGAAAACGAAATTCCTGATTTGCCCCATCTCATCATCGTGAAAGCACATTTTTTATTCCCTTCACCTTTGACCTACATTCACCAAAATTTAACAGGATCTATTCTGGACCAACTTGTACTTTCCTGAAAATGTCATGGAAATTGCTCCAGCAGTTTTTGTGTAAAGGTGCTGACAGACAGACAGATGGACAAACAAACCAAAAACCCTTTGCCTCCCCTTTGGGGGGTGGGGTAATAAAATGCATTGTTGCAATATTAATGAAAATAATCTTTGGACATTTTATCCTGATGTGAATAGACATAACTGTTTATTACACTGCAGAAATAAATGTGAAGTGCCACATGTGGGTAAATTTTCCATGAGGCGGTTAAATCTCTGAAGGTTGTTCACCACACAGGGAGACCAATGTTTGTATCGGGGTAATAATGTAGTAAAAAATACTCATATACTGCACCTGTTTAACTGTTTGAATTTGACAAAGACTAGAACAGAGAAGCATTCAGGGCACGCAGTAACATCCAGAATCCCTGCAGTTTTGAAAAACAAAATACAGATAAACAAATGAGGTGAGTATAAAAAAGTGAAATTTGGCGTTTTGAATGCCAGTGAATGAACTCTTCTAACACAAGCAATGTTCTGTTTACTCCTCTTTATTCCCCTGCTGGTAATTGAACCTGAGGGTGCTGTGTCTTTGCAGGGTCCAACCAGAGGGCATGTTCAGCTGATAATGGAGCGCCTTCTCCGCAGGGTTAATCGCACTGTCATCAACATGGACAGATCTTCCCCTCTGATTGTAAGTCACACTGTGATAATTGAGCTGAAATATGTCACTGACAACTGAATCACCGGTGTTTATTGCAATATTAATAACCCTGACATCAACAATAGTTAAACAGAGCGTAGCAACAATTCATGAGCAAAAACACAAAGCTTGTATATTGCATTGCACTTCTACTGATATAAAAAAGTAGTAATAAGTGTGAATGCCATATTTTTGTATTACTGTGAATAAGTGTAAACAATACTGTACTTCTCTGTGGCAGGGTCACTATCTAGCTTGCATGACAGCCATCCTCAAGCAGATGGATGACATGCATTACGCCCACTACATCAGCACCTTCAAAACGAGACAGGATATCATTGTAAGTGTTCTTCCTCTGTTGGCTACGTCTTGTCCTGAAACATCCCATCAATAACAGGCTTTAAACCAGCCAGGCCACTTACTGCTCCTTAAGAGAATATTGATTATAGACATTTCTTGCAATGGATTGGACTGGCATAATGAGGATGTTACTGGGCCTCCATTAAGATGTGAGGAATATGTGTGCCAGATATGTAGCAACGCTGCAATGATTTCTTTGTGTTTAACGTGGCTGTTTCTTTTTTGTGCATGCAAAAACATTAAAGCCTCTTCCCTCTTTACGCCCACAGGATTTCCTCATGGAGACATTCATTATGTTTAAGGACCTCATGGGGAATGTGTTCCCTGCAGACTGGATGATCATGAACCTGGTCCAAATGCAGGTTTTCCTTAGAGCCATCAACCAGTATTCTGATGTTCTCAACATGTACTTCCTGGATCAAGCGCATTTTGAACTGCAGGTGTGTCCTCGTCCTCGCTTGTCTTCATAGAGATTGTGTGTGTGTGTGTGTGTGTGTGTGTGTGTGTGTGTGTGTGTGTGTGAAAAGTGAATGTTATGAGAACTTAATTATGATATTAATATTTGAAAACCTGCTCCACTTGCAGCTGTGGAATAACTACTTTCATTTGACCGTGGCGTTCCTCACTCATAAGGTACTCCAACTGGAATCCTTCTCCCAAGAGAAACGAAATAAGATCCTGAACAAGTAAGATCTCTTTTTTTAATTAATGAAAGATTCTTTAAATTCAGAAAATTTAATATAAAAGCACTTTGATTCTAATTATGTTACAGATATGGTGACATGAGGAATACTGCAGGCTTTAAGATCAGAGATATGTGGTACAATCTTGGTCAGTATTTTTCCACCATCTATAATTATAATAAACTTTTGTGGGAATGTTTATTTGGTACCTGCCAGTAAAGCAGAGGAATAACAAGAAAATATTTTTTATTGTCCAGTTTCGCAGTGTGTTGTTGTTGTTGTTTTTGTTCACCACATTATTAGATTTGTCTGCTGTTTGCTCTTTGAGGAAGAAGATGCAGCTTATTGCCTTCCCCAATCATACTACATTTTTTCTGTGTGATAATGTTTTGTTGTCCCTTAGGCCCACACAAAATGAAGTTCATCCCTGCCATGGTTGGTCCTATTCTAGAGGTCACACTGGTCCCTGAGCCAGAACTAAGGAAAGCTACTATACCCATCTTCTTTGATATGATGCAGTGTGAACACAACTTCAGCCCAGCACACACGTTTGAAAAGGTACAAGAAAAACTCCTGAGATGTTGAGGATTTTTGGTGTTTTTTTGTTTCAGGTGAAGTAGTGCCTGGCTAAATGTAACATTTGTGATGTACATGATGGTGTGTTTTAATTCCCCTCTTGTCTCCACAGTTTGAAAATGAACTGATAACAAAATTGGATCAAGAGGTAGAAGGCGGCCAAGGGGATCAGCAGTACAAAGTCCTTCTAGAGAAAACGTAAGGCAGAAGAGCAGATCAAACAAAGAATGCTTCTTTAAAGTTGTTCTAATAGTACAACATACCAATCAAAAATCATTCAATTCTGTGTAACAAGGAATTCACATAGGATTGGTTCTGAAATACAAAGACCTTTTCAGATTTCAGTCTTTAAAAAGTCCTCAAGGATCCAGATGGAGGGTCTCTTAGAATTGTAAGAACCCTCAAATCAATAGAAAACCTTCTGGGATACCATCAAAGAGCGTGAACAATTGAGAAATCAGGTTTTAATGTGATCATCAGAGAGAAAGACAGACCTTCACGGGAGAAAGGACCAAAAGCAGTTCTTTACAGTTGAAGAGCAGTCTGTTTTAAGGATGTTTGTATGCACAGGTTGCTGGAGCACTGCAGACGTCACAGATACCTGTCACAGTCGGGAGAGGAGCTGGCTCTGTTGCTGAGCAGTCTGCTGGAGAATCTCCTTGCTTACCGCACCATCACACATGATGAAAGTCCTGAGCACCGCATGAGCTGCACCGTCAATGTGCTGGTATGCTCAATGACTATTTTGCAAATGGTTGACTCTCAGTGTAGATCTGAGTGACATGGCTACGCAAAAATTAAGTTATGGATGGTTAAGAAATTCACTTTTTAATATTTTTTTTTCTGTCAATATTAACTCAAGCCACGAGTCTAAATACATTTTTATGAGTATATGAATAAACAAGAAAAGAACATCACTTAGGCTGTGTTTGGCTGTCAATTTACATTATTTGCTTAAAATAAATATGCTAAATAAAATAAAGCATCACTTTTTGGCAA
Source organism: Siphamia roseigaster (assembly GCA_029814505.1). Lineage (NCBI taxonomy): Eukaryota > Metazoa > Chordata > Actinopteri > Kurtiformes > Apogonidae > Siphamia > Siphamia roseigaster. Next base: position 21,987,923 of record JAPTYR010000031.1, on the reverse strand, counting down.
CAATTAAGTGAAACTGGCATAGTATATGAAGGATATATTGGATAAACTGGTTGCCTTTGGAATTTTAATTGAGTAATGGGCAGACTCTAGGGGAAGCACTATGGTTAATTTGGCATCATTACGCTCATAAACACAGTGGATCAAATGAAGTCTATATACTACCATGTCCTATCTGCGTACTTGTATATAAAGCAATCGCTTAGAAAAATTTATATGTAATCAAGACTTTGTGCCTTACAGAATTTCTACAAAGAAAAGAAAAGAGAGGACATTTACATCCGGTGAGACAGACGGAAACACAATGTCTGGTTCTAGAACTTGAGTGTTAAGTACTTCTAACTATTATACTTTTGTCACCAGGTACTTGTACAAACTGCGGGATTTGCACCTAGACTGTGAGAACTACACTGAGGCAGCCTACACTCTGCTGCTACACGCAGAACTACTGGAGGTCTCTGACATTAAATGAAGTCTGATTTTAAGCTTAAATGAGATCAACTAAATATTCAAGCTCTTTAACATTTGCTAATATTACTGGGTTTCTAAACGTTCACCTCAATGTTGATTTATGGAAATGTGCTTACCCAGTGGTCTGACAAACCCTGTGCACCTCACCTGATTCCTCGAGATGGACAGCATAGATGGACCCAACAGGAGCTGAAGGAGAGGCTTTTCCAGGAGATCATTTGTTATTTGGACAAGGGCAAGGTGAGCATTAACATAAGCATAATATACTTGACAGCATGTGAAGTGATGTCCAAAGCTCACTATTTGTGCTTGTCTTTGCTCACTGCATAAATAACACAAACCAGTGTGTGAAATCAGTCTTTTAAGTTCCCATTATGAAACTCATGAGGAAGTTACTTAAGCTCACAGTCCAGCCACTGGAGCCTTTGTAGTGTCTATTCAAATCTCTCTCTGCATTAGACAGATGGCAGGGTCTTGCTGGTGCTCCTGGGTTTTCATGTTTATGTTTTATGTCCTCTTTTAACTTAGTGGCGCACATGTCTTTTCAGATGTGGGAGAGAGCCATTGAGCTGGGCAAGCAGCTGGCCAAGATGCACGAGAGCCACATGTTTGACTTCATGGAGCTCAGCCAGCTGCTGGTAAGAGAATGTGTGCATTGTAATACCTTCCCACACAATATGATATCTCCTGGAATATATTTAATTACTAAATAAAAAAATCAGCCTCATAAACTGAGGTGATCTTATTTTTTTTGCTTCATTAAATACCTTTGAAATTACTCTGAGTATCTGCTATCTGCTGTGTGCAGTTGCTTGAAAAAAAAAAATTAAAAAAAGCAAATGGAGATGAGATGTTTTTTACCTGTTTACTCACCTCATTTCCAGGGAGTTTTAATGTATCAAATAATCTATTATAGTCTATCCAGGAAACCAACTAATGTGACTTTAATTATACCACAAAATATGAGGCTGATAAAGTTGTTGTTGTAGTAATTGGAATTCATTGTATTATGAATTATTTCATTTTGTTACCAACAATTGACAAACATGCCATAAATGTCCTCACCAGCATATTATCCTCTATTACAGAAACAGCAAGCCCAGTTCTATGAAAACATAATGCATGCAATGCGGCCACAGCCAGAGTACTTTGCTGTAGGTTATTATGGCCTTGGATTTCCTTCTTTCCTCAGGGTAAGAAAATTATAGCAAATTTCAATAAACAGACACTTAGAAAAGTCCTCTTGCACAAGTGCTTATGCAATGCTACCTTTGTTAACCATTCCTTGGCTAATGTGGAATAATGCCAATAAAGGTTACAGGCTTTCGATCAGTTACTCTGAGTACAACCTCATTTATTATGATAAATAAATGAATTCCTCTCAATCACAGAGCCTATTTAGTTTTATTTGTTGTATTAACTACTAAAATTTTCTGCTACAGAACAAGATGTTTATCTACCGAGGCAAAGAGTATGAGTGGCTTGAAGATTTCAGTTTAAAGCTGCTTTCTCAGTTCCCCAATGCAGTCCGCATGACGAGCACAGCGCCCCCTGGAGACAACATCAGTAACTCCCCAGGACAGTGTATCCTTCAGGAATCGGTCACAGATTCTATGTTTTTAGGACTCTTTCTTGTTTGCAAACTTTTAAAAACATAAAATGTAAGTAATCAAATCTTTGCTTTCTCCTCCAAACTATTTTAACCCTTATCCTTAGCTGAACTTCACAGACATCCAGTGTTTTACTGTCAAGCCGGTTCTTACTGTGCCGCACCAATTTAAAGACAAGGGGGTTCCAGAGCAGATATTAAAGTGTGGAGGAGAACACTTAATGGCTGATTTATTTTCCTGTGAATACCATTCGATTTATAATTCTCTGGTCAAATTGCTAACTCACTGCTGTCCTTCCCTGTACTTCTGCAGCTATTACAGAACCAATGAAGTGGACCAGTTCCAGTA
>JAPTYR010000031.1:21920213-21931906 GCA_029814505.1 Siphamia roseigaster | reverse complement strand
GAGAGAGAGAGAGAGAGCGGATGTAAATGAGGCCACCAAATAAGAAAAATATGTATGTGAACTCAGTATTGAGAATGAAAGTCAAAGAACAATAAACCCAAGATATTCAGTCTGCCGTGTATTGTGTTTACTGTTAAAGTCACTTTTCAAACTTAAGTCAATAAAAACCAAAAGTTACATACTACCATGGAAAAGAACTCTAGTGAGAGATGTAAATCATGATTTCATGCCTTTGAGTAAGAGCTGAGTGAGTTACCCCCAACTGAGTGTTTACAGGAAGCTCTCATAAAATATTCTGTATTTCTGTGTGATTTCTGGCATGATTTTAGTGATTCTGTTTCTGGCCTGGCCAATCTGCTTGGAGTACCTTATAGTACTGTATATACTACCTCTATTAACTCAAAGACATTTTTCATTTCAGGAGGCTTGGAATGTATAGGCTATGTTTTCACCTTCTGCCAGTGGACTGTAGTTGTTTTTGCATTGTTGTGCTGCGTCAATACTGTACATACTCCCACCATTTTTCATCCAAACAAATATCCTCCATAATGATCTGCAAGATGCAGACCATAGCTCTCTAATCAGAAATCTTTTCTTAGCAGCAGAACACCAAAAGAATTGAAAACCTTGGGACTTGCTTTTCATCAGTCACAATATGACAAATCAAACACTAATTACAATATCTGCCAGAATTAGAGCAACAAATCATTTGTCTTATTCATGTTACATTTTTTTTTGTGTGGGCTCACAAATTTGCTCATTGGCTGCTGGAAAAAAATTAATCATATATGCATGGGCTGGAAGTAAATATATGGATATAAATTCAGTTGGCAGCATGCCTCTATGCCTGCCCAGAGGCTAAAGAAAGCCTGAGTCATGTTTAGACAGTGAATTATACGGGATCATAAATCCATATCTGAACAACCTTTGACCAGTCTGAATCTTTATGCACGCCTCACACAAGCGATGTGTGCACATACTGGCAGAGATAAAAAGGAGAAGCATGCAAGAGCGTTTTGTCTGCACAACAAGTCTGATACAACAACAGTTAGCCATGGTGTAATTATGTGGTCGAGACACTAGTAAGCACTGGATTATTTTCAGCTGAGTCTCTCACAGGAGAAAAACACCGTTCTTGCATATGAGCTCAAGCTCTGAAGACTCCTGCCTGGCTTAACATGCATATATGTCCCCTGGCGCAGGTTAATTTTCTCTCATCACAGCGAGCAAGTCAAGTGAAAAAAAGAAAAAAAAAGCAAGGGAGGGCGAGAAGGATGGAGGGGAAAGGGAGAAGACAGGCCAAGGTGGGTGAAGTATTTCTAACAGCATAAACGGCCATGACCCGTAACACCCACAGTCTCACAGTTGCCGGCCTTTCTTCTCTCTTTTTTCTCTCACAGCAGAAGAGAAATATTTCCAAATTAAGCACTGGCATGGTTACATAAAGAAGAGATTCTGTATTTTTTCAGGGACTGGAATGTCTTTTCCAAAGAATAGCTTTGCCTACTTGGGCTCCACTTCCATTAAAAGCAAACCCATTTACGAGCAGAACACCGTGTATAAAACAGCTCATTTTTACGCCATACACAATATGACTGGATTGTGTCTCAGGAGCTAACACGGGCCTCCATCCTGAGCAACTCAGATACAATAAATACTATTGTCAATAGAGTGCCAGGAGAGGATATAGGAGAAAAGAGCGAGAAAACAAGACACGTGATGAGAAATATGTCAGCATGCCTCCACTCTGCAGCAGATCCAATAAAATGTGCAGCACCGGGAACACAATGCAGGGATTTAGCGCTAAGATTTTATTCCTTCCGTGTAATTAATCAAATGCTAAACTAAATGACATTCTGATCACCACATTTTCATCAGTAATCAGTATTTCTTTTAATCATATAGTCATTATCACACAGAATGCCTAATACTCATGTTGTTATGTCTTTACACAAACAATGCATAATCAGAATAAAAGTAATCAATACAAAATTCATTATGAAAATCAACACCATTAGGTTTGACACATCATTACCAGATTTGTACATCTTGAAAATGTAAGTCCTGAGATTAGACTCTTAAGTGCGAAATAATCAGGTTGATATCACAATTAATTAAAATGCTACTTTATCAATAAACAAAACTAATAATATTGTTTAATAACATGGTATATCTTAAGTAAGGACAATTATTTCATGCAAAATATCTCAGGACCAAGTACTGTCTTTATGGCGGTTCCACCATTGTTTCTTTTCATCAGCAGTGCTTCTTCTAAGTGCTGTACCGAATGCAAAACAGCATAATTGGTCAAATAGTTTTAATAAGGTGCAGCACTGTAATTCTTCCACCAGGAGATAATCAGCACCACCTCATGACACACGCACGCACGCACGCACGCACGCACGCACGCACGCACGCACGCTCGCACACACACTCTCTAGACAGAAGCACACATGAACACTCAAAGACACGGTCACACATCCCAAATTCTTTACAGATTACACTATAAATCAAAATATGTGGGTATAAAGTAGCTTTTGATGGTTCTTGAGTCTATGGCAATAACTTCTTATTATGAATGAGGTCATTCTCTGTACGGAGGTGAGTTCTACTGCAGAGGTCCAGTGGTTTGGTGGATCATACACACTAACCTGGATGACCCTGTCACTGTTCTTGTGTCAGTCAGTGATAATTAGCTCGCTCCAAATATATCTCTCAGTTCCAGTCTTCCTTTTCTGTGCACGTAATTATAATGTACTATGCCCCCCAGTATTTCCTTCACTGCTGTGAAATCTATCATCTCATATTAGGGGTAAAACCATTTCATCTCATGGAAAGATGGTTTACCTCTGCTTAGCAATTGCACTTTTAGTCTCTTAAAGTGGAGTTGCTATTCAGACTTCACATTCTATTGATCCTGATATGGTGCACGTGCACGGCCTTGGCTCATTCACCAATGAGTCCATGGTCTCTGAGTTCGAATGGTAGCTCAGATAGTACTCCTGCAACTGAGAGTTTAGGTCCTGTTCTTGCTTTCGGGACTTTTTCCTGCGCTTATGGTTGACTGAGTGCTGCTGCAGCTGCCTCATGGTGTTGGGGTAGCGCCTCCATGAGACATAAATAACCAAGAGAATCAATGACAATGACAGAAACAGGGCTACGCTGCCTGCAATGATTTTATGGAAAGCCATATGTTCAAACTGTAGCTCTGGGATGAAAGTGGGGGCTTCAGGGGAGGTAGGTGACATGGTATTCATAGGTGTGGACTCCTTTGTTATTTTTTTTTCTGCCCCAGTATGATGGACAGATGGAGGAGTTAGTATCAGCACTGTTGTGTCAGGATAAGCCAAGTCTGCAGCATCAGAGACAGACGTGAAAGCTGTAATGTTTTCAACTGTGGCTGAAGTCAGTGTAATTAGAGCTGTGGTTGAGAACACTTTTGACATGTCCACACATGTCGTGTGGTTCCTCACTGCGTCCACGACTCGCTCCCCCTGCACACTCTTCGGACTGCTGCATATCATACTAATGTCTTTGGAGTCTCTGATGGTTTTGAGCCATCTCATTAATGGACAGATGCTGGGGCTGCAGTCCCAAGCATTACCAGCCAGACTGATGGTGGTTACAGAGGTCCATGCTGCCACAGCTTCCACAGGCACACTACTGAGCTTGTTTGACTCAAGGTTGAGGATCTGCAAGTTGGGCATACATTGAAAAACAGCAGGGTCCAACATTTGGATTTCATTCCCTGAAAGGTCCAATTTCTGCAGTTTTTGCCAGGTCCAAGGCACACCTTGATTAATGGATCGTATGCGGTTCCATTGCAAATAAAGGGCCTGGAGGTTAGTAAGACGTGGGAAAATAAAGAAATTTATCCTGGAAAACTGATTGTGCTCCAAGTGAAGCTCTTTTAATTTAAACAGCCCTAAGAATGTTGTACGAGTGAGGCTCCGCAAGCGATTGTAACCCAAGTCTAAAAACTCCAGGCTACGGCATTCCAGAAAGGTTCGGATGAAGATCTGCTTCAGTCCATTAGATCGAAGGTGTAGATTCTGAAGCTTACGAAGTCCATAGAAATGGCCTGGCTGCAAGTACTGCAGCTGATTGTAAGATAAGTCCAGATTTCGCAGGTTTGGTATGGCACTGAATGTATTATTGTGAAGATAATTTATTTTATTAGAACTGAGAATCAGTTCTTTGAGTCTGCGCACACCGTGAAAGGCCAAAGCATCTATAGTGTTGATGGAGTTGTGGTCCAAGTAAAGCCAGATGAGCTGGTTGAGATGAGCAAACTGGTACGGTAACAGAACCAGCAGGTTATTATAACGCAGAGACAGACCTTGGCATCCTGTGGTGATGTTTTCTGGGATGTCTTGGAAGATGCCAGACTCGCAATAAACAATCTTTCCTTCACAGCGACAACTCGCAGGGCACATCCTCTCCCCCTTGCTGAGCAGCAGCATTACAGCTGCCTGCAGAAGAAGACAAGATAACCTCCAGTCCAACATCACAGAACCTGTTGGGGGTAGAGTGGGGCAGAAGCAATCAAAGAAATGACTAATTTAAGGAAATATGTGCTAAAGGACATTTACATAAGTTCAAATGAGAGATTCAGTCTTCAAAAATAGCATCCCATAGTGAGGAACAGCTGGAGATCTGTCTGAGCCATCAGAGCTGCTTCATGAAGAATTGATAAGTGTGTGACATTTATCACTTTTTAACACAGATATGCACAATTATCTGGACAGAGAACAGTGACAATATCACTTACATCCATACTTAAGAACAGCTGCACTTATTATTGAGATATTAGAATGTTAAAACAAAATTCCTCTTAACAACCTAGTTAGAATAAAACTGATCAAAAAGACCCATTTGTCCAGAACGAGCCTCAAGGGAGAGAAACTGTGCCACTAAATTGTGAAGAACATGATCACTTACCCATCGTTAAAGATGGTAGGACTAATCCTCTGAAATAAATGGATAAAGAGCGCATTAAACTGCTCTCACAAGAAAAAAAAATCGCAGTTCACACAGCCCCAGAGTCAATCCGCATAGTGAGCATCACTTATGTCTTCAATTAAAGGAGGAAATCAAACAAATGCAAGTTTCCGCAGAGGTCCAAAGCCCTCGTATCTGTCTGACGCTCAGAAATAGGACGCCTTCACACTTCATAGTTGGAGTCGGTGCGATAGTTCAGCCTTCTGTGTGCGCAATAACCCATTGAGCGCCAACAGACTGATGCACAATCCCCCTCTCCATGCAGTCTCTCTTTCTCTTTCTCTCTCTGTCTCTCACTCCCTCTCTCTCTCTCTCTCTCTCTCTCTCCCCTTCTCCCCCATTCTCCCTTACTCCCTCTTTCTATGTCTCTCCCTCTGCCCCCCTCCCTTGCTCTCTCATCCTCTTTCTCTCTCGCTCTCCCTCACTTACTCTTCCTTTCTCTCTGTCTCTCTCTCTCTCTCTCTCCTTCTCTTTCTCTGTGTCTCTCCTATCGCTGTCTCTCTCCCCTCTCGGTTCTTTTCTTTTCTCTCAGAGGCGTAGGCGTTTTTTTTAAAAACACCTATATGCTGTAAAAGCTAATAAACATGTTTTATGTAACAACCCAGTGATTCATTAATTGCTGACAAAAATTGCATTTAATTTTTTTCAATGGGTCCTGCAATATTCTTTCACAAGGTTCCTCTGATTTCAAAGCAAAATGTATAAATATTTGCATGAAAATCTTTTAATATGGTGTAAAATGTACCAGCTTTCATACTGTTGCAGTTCGATTGTTAAGGGATGATTTGATACAAAAAAGAATGATCTGTGTTGCCCTGAGGTGGAATGAAAATGCTGTTATAGCTACACAGTTAAACAGCAGGCCTACATTGTGAAAGAGGAGCCAATTTATTATATCCTTATTTAAGATATTAAACAATCGATTCATTAATATTATCCATTCAGAAATGACAGGATGATGCAGGGCTCTGGGTAACCATGGTAGTTATCTCTGCACCTTGTGGAAATGATAATTATGATAACAGCATAAGTGTGATGCTGACACACAGCACCCATCCGCACTCGGAGGCAGCAGGGGGAGTTTATGTAGATAAACAACTAACACCTTCTGGTGCCTGGAGATGCTGCTGGAGAAGTGGCACCAGTGGGATTATAGGTGTTCAAATGAATGAGTTTTATGAAGCGGGGACTGAATGCACCGCAGAGAAAAGGATGAAAAAATGAGGCTGAAGCAGCAGGATGTATGGAAATCTTCTATGTTGTGCTGATTTCATATTTGTTTCTCATACTTTGTGAATTCTGCTGGTTTCTCGACACATCAGACACAACAGTCTGGGAGCCACAATCTTGACTGTACTTCTTCAGAGCTTTTAAGCTTGTAATATGTGGTAACAGCAACCCCTTGTGCACACAATGAGAAATGTCCAGTCTTAAGAGCTCTTGACACTGATTTACATATGCATGACTTCAGCAAAGATAAGAAGGAAATCACCAAACAGATAATTCATGGTTAAAAGAACGTAACTAATTCATTCATATCAGTTAATGAATCGGGAGTGTTTTATTACCATAGGTTAAACATTTCCCCTGATGCCTGTGCAACGTGTAGAAAAGACACGTATCAAAGAAATCCGCACCATGAACACCCCAGCAGGGGTGAGTCTAGGAGGTGGGAAAATGAGCCCTTCAGCTGAGATAATACCTTCTACAGTAATAGTAGCACATTTAGAAACTGAAAGTCAAACAAAAGCAGCTCCCCAAAGCCTGCCTCACACGTGTCTTAGGAGATCACATGCCATTCAAGAAATGCGCACCTTAAATCTGAGAAAATGCGGAGCTTGAAAAGGTGTCTTTTAGCAGAGGATGCTCTGTGAAATTTAGGCCAGAGAACACTATGTGGTGGATTAGACGTAACAAGTAAAACCACTGCTCTGTAAGGTAGGATGTTCTGCACTATGATCAGGTAACACCCTGGGATCAGACTATCAACTGCATCTTATCATCTTTATGAAAACATCAAAATTGAAGGACTGTTTATACACATTGTAACCAAATCTTGAAATCTGACAGTGTAATCATCCACAGACAGGTGACATCTACAATCTTCTGCAGGTGATAGATGGCTTCTGTAGAGAGGAAAGTGGATAATACATCACACTTTGATATGATATGCTTTGAAACCTTTTTAGACCCATCCACTGTGAGTTTCAGCTTTAGATAAATGCTAATAAAATGCCATATGACACTACAAACACATCATTTGAAAGAGAATGGAAAAGTGCTTTTTAATTGCATATATGAACAGTGACTTCAACAGAATCTGTCTCTTGTTGTCATTATTAAATGTAATATGGGAACGGATAGCTGTGCATGTCTATTCACTCAGTGAACTGTCACTAACCTTTATCTCTTCTCATTCTCCACTGAAATGTGACTGTCCATGCTGATAATTTCAAATTGGGATTTCATTATGCTTGAATTATGTATCTATAACTGAAAAATAATCTTATAATAAAACAGTGGGGCCTTGGTCTGGATATGTGTGGATGGTATCACATACTTAACCACTGAATATAATCTCATGAAGGTAAATCTCATTTGTGGGATTTTCTTTTGTTTTTTTTTTTATATCTCATCATACCTCTTTGCCTCAGCGTAACTCGTGACTGTGATGATAAATGTGCAAGGTCCATCCCATGACGTCTGCAGCATGAACTGAAAAACAACCGGTACAAAGCAGGAGGCCAGGACTAATCAGTGGGCTTATTTGGTTTCCTCCCTTATGTGAACTTGGCAATAATTTTTATACTTTGTTTTCTTAAGACTCATAATAAGACCGATGTCCAAGTATCCATTTTAAAATAAGAGGCTAAAGAGGGCTTTTAGAATATCTCATTGCTCATGCAAATACATGAACCCTGTGTGGTTTAGTAACATTTTATTTGCCTGTAAAGAACAAACAAGGTAGGAACAACCACACATCGTACTGATTACAAACTGAAATGAATACTATATTGTGCTACTTTTCCACACATGCTGGAATATGCTACAGAAAGATATCATATTATGCTTAACCCATAAAGACTCAGACATCCACCATCAACCAAAAGCATTTACTGATATGACTTGTTGATCCACTAATCCTATCAATTTATGTAAATAATTGGTATAAAATGTAGTTTGTCATCTTTTCATGATCCTCAGATATCACCCATTTGGACATTCAGAGGATCCATACTGAACATGGAACATCATCATCTTCTAAAACATTGATTCATCAATAAAACCCATGGAGTTGAATCAATGACAGTGAATGGAGACAATTGATTGATGTTCAGTTATGATGTATTTAGCTGAAAAGGTCACATTTTCTTCAGGTCTTACCCCTCGACCGACTCTGGCCAGAGGGGTATTGCAATCATTTTGTCATCTGTCTGTCTGTCTGTCCATTCGAAGACGTTGCTGCATTATGTGAAGAATGTACTGAGATATTTGCACTAAATTTATACTGTGGATGCATCTTAGCACAGAGCAGAAGCCTATTGAAAATAGGTGACATTGTCCGACTTTTTCATGGTCAAATGGTGATAAGTCTTTTCAATGACATAATAGTGATATTTGGCCAAGGAGTACAAAATTAAAAGTGCACAGTACATTACGTTTTGTGTGGTCTTTTCTATCACTCTGTGTTGTGTCATATTGTTTTATGCACTTTTCTAGTATTTGATTAATGTTGATCATGTTTTTAGATGTAAACCACTTTGGTCCTCTTTGTGTTGTTGTAAAGTGCTATACAAATAAACTTTGATCGATTGGTTGGTTGATTGATTGATTGGTTGGTTGGTTGGTTGGTTGGTTGATTATTTTTTCTATTTTGATATAATAACCTTTAACTTTTATGAACATCTTCATGATCAGTCAATTAAACTTAGTAAAACTAGAAAAGCACTCGGAGAGCGGAGACCTCCATCGACTGTTTGTAGGGTTTTCTTGAAGGTACTGCTGGGATTTGAACCTGGGATCTCCTGTTCATTAGACAAGCACTTAACCAACTAAGCCACAGCACCACAAGGACACAAATCCAGTTTTCTCATAATATACATTTCAGATGAAAATCACAATAAACCAAGCATTGCTAATCCCCCATTGACCGCAATGTTAACGAAAATTAAAAGTGATCCAGAATCCAGGATCTCCCCATTTCCGACCTTCCCTGAAAATTTCATCAAAATCCGTCCATAAGTTTTTGAGTTATGTTGTGCACAAACCAACCTACCAACCAACCAACCAACAAACACCGGCAAAAACCTAACCTCCTTGGCGGAGGTAATGAATTATTTTCACTGGAAAAAATGCTAAATCCAGATGATAATATTATAAAGAGAAAATCATTTGGGAACTGCCATAACAATCCCACTGGGTCCTTATGGGTTAAAACACAATGAAAAGCATTAAAAAAATTACTTGAAAGATTTTTCTTAAAAAGAAGATCATGAGTGTGCTAAAGCTGAAGAACTTTGCTGCTGGGTTTTCTCTAAAAAACACATATTTTATAACCCTACCAATATAATTATCTTTCTTTACTATATGAAAAGATAAAATAGGAAACAATCCTTTAATGAGCACAAAAGCTAATTAGTTTATAATTGAGATGATTAGGCAAAGTGAAATCACTTTGCTAATGGCTAAATGAGTTCTGAGGCAAAATCTGAGACACCAATATATATATATTATTTATCATTGCCCCCAGCTAGAATGACATATGAATCTGTAGCATGATGTAAGAATTACAGTGCAGTCTCCAAAGTGGTGTTCGACTAAAGTTGCATCCAGTTTGGCCAAAGTGTGCTGTCTGTTCACATTTTTTCCAGTGTGCACATGATGTGTTAACATACAATGAAGCATGAAGAAATGAAACAAATGAATCCTTCAGAGCTCCATCTCCTTTTAACTGAGAAAATGACAGGACAGAAGAGATTGTGCATTTATGCTGCTTCTCAGTGGCCTCTGTCACTAGAGAAAAAAAAAATCTTACCTGTTGCAAATGCATGGTATAGGTGTCTCTTTAATCACAGACCTTTTTGTCCAGTGCCTCTGTGTGTATAGTCCTTTACCTTATATGATACATAATGTATGTGTAGATATTTAAATGAAAAATGAAATAACCAAGGTGGAAGAGTACTGCAGAAGATAGCTCATCGTGCAGGAAACTATCAAATACAGAACTTGTACCACCGGGATTTTGATGCAGGGGCCCATTATCATTACCTCTACAATACATTACCAACAGATCCTTAAAGGCTCATATGCAGGAGTGTGTTTTCTTCTGCAAGCAAAATGTGAAAAGGTAGAGAAATGCACAAAGCTGAGAGCTCATCATCCACTGTTGAATAAGTCAGAGGAATACTGCTCTGACCATCAAAACCATCTTATGACTTAATTAGTGGTGTTTTTAATCAACTTTCTCTCATTAATTTCATGAAAGTATCAGTATCTCTGGGGCTAAGTTTTCCATATGTGAGTGAGTGTAAAAAGAAATGCTTATCAAAAGTATCTCTTAAAATAAAACAGAATATGAATTGAGTTAAGTTTCCGTTCATCAGAAACCCTCAGAAGCCCTTCAGTGCTCTCACCAGAGTCCAGCTGGAAAGGTTTCTGAGAAAGAAATATGACTTTTAGAATCTTTGTTGAAATGAGAAAGACACAAAGACACACTCAGTAGTCTGTAAGAAGATGGGATCAATTTCAAGGTCAATTTCATACATATAATCAAAACAAAGAAAAGTCTGTGTAGTTTGTTCTGTTCTTTCTTTCTACTTGATCCAGACAAGTAGGGGTACCATGACAGATGTTTTAGAATGAACTCTTTTACTCAGAAATATTTACTTGATGCTTGACAGAGGGAATGATATGTAATTACAGATAAATCTTTAGAAGTGTTTGAATGTCTTTTTAATCCCAATTATTTTAAAAATTATACATTTCTACACCCTGTTTCGGTGGGATTCATTATGCGGCAAAAAGCAGGTCCTTGCCTTGCTCTATTATTCAGGACTCAGTCAGTCACAGACAGTCATTAAAGTTTCATAGGAAGCAATTTGGTGGCTGAGTTATTTGCAAAGTGAGGTGAATGCATATGGTGGTACTGTACTTTTGTTTTTTTTATGGCAGGAGATTCCATGCTTTCATGTCAAGAAAACCCCGTCTTGATCTCTAGCAGGGTTACCATTTATTTGTCAGCCTCTAAGAGCATCATACCAGGCTGCAATTCATGAACACAACACAGTTTAGCTTTTTATTTATTGTGTTTTTAGTGTTTAATTCCAGCTCTAAACCAAGAAAATGAAGAATTTAATGCCATTAAACTGCTTCCATTATACTAACTTATGAGATTTACCTAAAAATGTCTTCTTCAATGTGTGTATTTTAAAAGGATGTAAAAATCCAATATAATAACAAAATATCGAACGCGATCTGAATAAGTGAATATCTAGTTATAATGTAGAAGAATGCATAAAACAAGATATTATTGTAATAAATTAATACAGACTATCATGATTAGAATATATTACCATATCTATTTAACACTGTATTTCTAATAAATATCCAAAGTGCATATAAACATCATAGTTTATATTAAAATAGTTGATTATGTAAATCGTATTGTCTGTGAGGTGACTAAAAAGTGTATC
>JAPTYR010000031.1:21907950-21920113 GCA_029814505.1 Siphamia roseigaster | reverse complement strand
AAAATAATGTTCATTTCAGAATGATACAAAAAGGCCTTTTTGATGATTGCAGTTCACAGGGACCACACGTTTACTTTGAAATGACATTATTGTATTAAAATTGTCAGTGAGTCAATAAAATTGTGAGGGGAAAAAAAACATTTTTGTTGAATTTTATTGAATTCCTTTTCCAAATACATTTATTCCCATTTTAAGAACAGTTCCTTAGGTCCTATGTTTAGTAATGTTACTTTAAAACCATGTGCACAGTGAACCTTTTGGAATGTTTAGCGCAGCCTAAAATTCTATTCTCTTGATCAACAACAAGAAATGAATTCACCACAAATCCATGAATTTTGGCTGGATTTTTACAGTTTCTTCTGTGGAATCAGTACACTACTTGATAAAAAGAATGGTCTATTGTTTGATGTCATACCTTGGTAGAAAAGTTGATTACCAATGAAGTGAAGATGAAAATATTGCAAAAAAAAAAAACCCACCACATTTTTAACACTAAATGGAGCTGAAACCATGTAGAAATGTACTTTGAGAATTGTTTTTTCACTATGTTGTCAACATGTGTCCTTTGCACATGGAAAACCTTTATTAACAGCTTACCCAAGCCACTGAGGATCTCAAGGATTTTTCATTTTTGAGAATTTTCCATCAAAAAATGAAGGGTACATACACTACAATTGGCACAAAAATTTTTTTCCGCGATATTTCCGACCGAGCAGACCCTCCAATTATTTGTCCTGAGGGATAAAACGTTCAAAACAATTACAAATGAAAAGTATAACAAGCCATGTCAGGGTCAACTCGGTTTTGGCACTTTGGCTCCCTGGCTACACCCAAAACTATAAAATCCTGAAGGTGCTTCTCTGACAGTGCACGGATAGAAGATAAGTGAAATCACACCAGACACTTTACAAGTGCGATACTTCCTGCACAGTCATGTGACACAAACATTCATGGTGGAATGCTAGTCCCTGTGGTGAAACAATAATAAGAATAAAAATGTTCATGTGGGTTTATGAGGGTGGTTTTTGGTGGAACTAAAAGAATATTTTGGATTACTGGATTGTATGACTTGGTCGATGGATTGGTGTGGACTACTGTGGAACCTGGAAGATAATAGAGGTATGTGCACTGGTTCTAAAAACTCCAAATGTATCATGTCTGTGCTAGCTAATGCTATCATTATGCACTTAGTTATATGGGCCCACACACCATAGGCAATCCGCTCAAAAGCATTACAATGGATGTTAAGATCTTGAGAGAAGGTTAACGCTTGCTCGTTATTGCCCGCTTTGAAATGCACACAAACATCAAACTTTGTGTAGCTCAAATAAAATTCTCTCCTCTAGACAACTGACTTTGGCCTCAAACCGATGGAATATGTTTGTAAAACTGCCAGAATGATCTAAAACAGGACTTTTAGTAGGTCCTTTGACAAGGTAGCAGTAGTGGCAGTATTCATATTTTGCTGCTACTAACTGAACAAAACACTCTGGTTGCATGAAATTAACTGATGTGAAAATTTAAAAAATGCACACAATTAGTATGTAAATGAGTTTGATCAAGCGGTAGCACATGGACACATTTCATTTTCAACAGTCTCTGTCATGTAAGCAGAGTATCTTACTGTATATGCATGTATTAGACATATTTGAGAATGTATTTATAAACACTTTAACATTATGTATAGCAAAATGTGTGGAGATAAAATGTTTCGGTGCAAATTTTCAAATTACTACTTGTAACAGGGGGGACTTGAAATGGACATCAGTTTTTTTTTACGCAAATATTCAAAACATTTTTTGAACAGTTTTTGATGTAGACTGTTATGAAGTAGGACGAAACCTTTTCGATATTATGTTCCACTATGTCTAAAAAATGGAGTAAAATATTGAAAAGTCTCTATTTTATTGACATGAGAATGAGGTAACACCTGGACAGGTTGCCGTAGTAACACATGGATGTCTCTTTACTGGATGCATCACCCAAAATGTGGACATATTTTTTTAAAACAACAATCCAGATATAATCCCAATCCTTTATTTATTGTATTTAATACTAACACAGTGGTATTTACAACTTGTGGTGGTCCATACTGATGTGACAGATTTAATAATTTTTTAAGGTATAATATAACATATGGATGTAATTTTTAGTGTCAAATTTGAGTTAATATTTTCATGTCGGAGGTATGGGGATGGTGTAAAAAGTACAATTGATAAAATCAGTTGTAACTTTTTTCTACAAGTAGTATTTTAACAATGATAACAGTTCCATAAAATATAGATCTTTAGCTAAAAAAAGAGCACACTTAATAAATAATGTGTGTAAATGCACTTTTCAGGTTGCTATTCACTTTTGCTTGATTGGACCCATAATGTTCATTAACATGATTATAATATGGAAAGCTGCATCATATTTGTACATATATTTTTAAAACTACAAATCCAATTATGCACCGAAAAATAATAGATAACTTAATGCGGACTGAGATGCAGAACTTAAAGTGACAGAAACAGGGTGTGTGCGTGTGTGTTTATGTAAATGCTTGACCTGTCCTTCAACTGCAGTACTCTAATTGATCTAACAATGGAAACTGAATCAGTGGCTGTCGCTGATGTGCTTGATGCTTCAGTTTTATTTTTTTCTTTCCACCTGGCTTTTTTTTTGTTGTTACAAACTGACAGATTTAAGCTCACATGTTCATTAATGTCCATTACTGGTAATTATGCTACTCATTAAGGAGAGGAACACAGGGAACCATTAGAAGTGATGACTTTGACCCAGACTTAAAGTCCCATTATGAGATGCTGAGGAGGTACTTTGTCGTATCAGCGTACAGCCTTTTGTCTCCATGTCAAGAGCAGAGACAAGAATTGAATGAACTGTAACTTGGTATCTGTCGTTTCCTGCTACACTGACCAGCAAAAGTTTCTGCACTTTCAGTATATGTTTAAATTTCAAATAATTTGTTCACTTTTGATTGAATTAAGCACCCCCCCAACATAAACAATTAAAAAATAAATAAAAATAAAAACAAAACAAGAAAGCGTTTTTTTTTTATTATTATTGATATATTCAAGATAAATCTGATGGGACTGCAGTGATAGGGAATGGTAATGTTAAACTGATGCAAGTAAATAGACATGTGGCATTGATGCCAAAAACAGATGCAACATTATACTAAATAACCAGAGGCTACATTCACTTACTTCATTAATATCCTATTCCAATACATTTCAGGCAGACATTGAATAAGAACCTTTTCCTTCAGTTTAATGCATTTTTCCCCAAACATGAGGCAGACTTACCTGAACGACTGATATTTAATCTATGGACAAAATTTAAGACTATTCCTGGGTTTATTAAAATCTTCATGTGTTTTAATGGGCTCTTATCAAAGTGTTCACCCACGGGTATGAAGAAATCTGTTAAATAACACCAAACAGACTTCCTATTTCCTGTGATTGATAGACAGGCTGGTTTCATGAGGACAAATGAGGTTTGTGTCGCTCTGTGACCAGGAGAGGGCATCTTAAGTCTTAAAACGGGCTGCATTGAGCTGAATCCTACACCAACATCATTCCTGTTGCTATACAACTGATTTATTCTTGATGCCACGGTCATCGGGTCTAATCCACAGCACACTGCGCCTTTTCCCTCCGCTGTCCACATCTGATCCGGATGCATCCACTTACTTAGGTTTAGATCATAGTTTATTCCTCTCAAATTTCTTCACTTGATTGCTTTCTATCTCTTTACCCCCCCCCCCCTCAGTTAACCTAGATTCAACAATTGGCGGCTTGGAGCTTAAAATGTGTTTGACAGCTCTCCAAACACACGCACTAAACAGTGTCATCCTAATGAGGCAACACGCGTCCCGGTGGTTCTGCTGAAGGTGGCTGTGTGAAATATGCAGAAGGCTGATGTTGTGCGGCACCAGAGGAAACTACAGGCATAGGTTGATGCACACCTTCTGGAGCTACTTCCATCTCCGACAGGTGTGCGGCTGTGCGCAAAGCGGATCTGGCTGCAGCGCAAAGTGCGTGTATTCTCTGTACAGACAGGCGTCCGAGATCCGTGTCCAACTATTTGGACAAAACGGCGAGTGTTTCTAACATGTGGAACCGGGACACATGCAACAGAGAGCCTTAAACAAGAGGAGGAGTCGATACCGTGAAAATATGGGTATGTATAGATTGTTCCTTGAGCTACTTAGAGCCTGTAATTCTCTAGTCTATAATCGTTTCCTAATTACATTCACTTAAAGCTAACGTTGCTGGTGTCTTTGCCCCCTGCGGCTTATGAGTGATGACTGCAGGCTGTGGGAACTGGAGTTTTTCTTTTTTTTTAAATAGAATATAACTATGTGGTAAACCATGTCTGATGCACTGGGGTATCAATTACCAAAGCCATGTCTCAAGAACATGACTTTGAGTGAGATAACAGATGTGTGTCCAAATCTGTCATGAACATGGATGCAAAGAAAGCAGGCTGCAATAACACTGTGGGTTTGAATATTTGATTCCCTGATTTCACTGCCTATTGTGTTCCACTGCTTTCTGTGAATCGTGCTTCTGCTGAGTCCAGGTTTCATGCACTTAATCACTTTTCTGTGTGTCTGCAGGACTTGCCGTGCTTTTCAGATGGCTTGTATTCACAGTGGTGGTGCCTGCCTGGTTGCTTGCTGCTCCAACCGGCATCCGAGAGCGTCCCTGCCCCCAGAGCTGTAGATGTGATGGGAAAATAATATACTGTGAATCCAATGCCTTCCGTGACGTGCCAAGTAATGTGTCGGTAGGCACACAGGGTCTGTCCCTGCGTTACAACAGTCTGGTGAACCTCAGATCGCACCAGTTCGCAGGCCTGAGTCAACTGGTTTGGTTGTATCTGGACCACAATTACATTAATGCTGTGGATGGCCAAGCTTTCCATGGCATACGGAGGCTCAAAGAGTTGATTCTCAGCTCAAATAAAATCCCACTGCTTAAAAACAACACTTTCCACGATGTTCCTAATTTGCGTAACCTTGACCTGTCTTACAATAAACTGCAGGTTCTCCAGCCAAATCAGTTTGTGGGTTTACGGAAACTACTTAGTTTACACTTAAGATCAAATTCCTTAAAAACCATACCCATGAGAGTTTTTCTTGACTGTCGCAACCTGGAATTTCTAGATATTGGCTACAACAGGCTGCGGAGCCTCACACGTAATGCCTTTGCAGGACTCCTTAAGCTTATTGAACTACATTTGGAGCACAACCAGTTTTCAAAGATAAATTTTGCTCATTTCCCTCGCCTGACTAATCTGAGGGCGCTGTATTTGCAGTGGAATCGTATCAAAATGCTAACACAGGGCCTACCGTGGATGTGGACCTCTCTGCAAAAGCTCGATCTCTCAGGAAATGAACTCCAAGTGTTGGATCCAAGTACTTTTCAATGTCTCCCTAATCTCCAAACTCTTAACCTGGACTCCAACAAACTCACTAATGTGTCCCAGCACACGGTGGAAGCTTGGATCTCCCTCACTACCATCAGTCTGGCTGGTAATTTGTGGTACTGTAATCTCAATATATGTCCCCTAGTGGCCTGGCTAAAGGCCTTTAAGGGCAACAAGGAGACAACTATGATTTGTGCAGGCCCTAAGGAGGCACAAGGAGAGAAAGTGAATGATGTGGTGGAAACTTATAATGTCTGTACAGCAACTCCGACCCCTATTCCCTCAACGACATCAGCCCGCACCTCTGTGTTTCAACCGGAGCTGAAGCCTCTTCCTACACAGTCTGTGATGGATAAGACACTGATCTGGAACAGGACAGTCTCTCCCACTCCCTCAGCGGCCTCCCCCACTATTCCATTGCCAGACACTGAGTATGTGTCCTTCCACAAGATCATAGCTGGTAGCGTGGCCCTTCTCTTATCTGTGGCTATAATTCTTCTGGTTATCTATGTCTCATGGAAGCGCTATCCCAGCAGTATCAAGCAGCTTCAACAGCGCTCAGCGGTTAAAAAACGCCAGAAAAAGGCACGGGAGACTGAGCGCTCCCTTAATTCACCATTGCAAGAGTACTATGTGGACTACAAGCCTTCACACTCAGAGACTATGGATGTGCTGGTTAATGGGACAGGACCTTACACATACACCATCTCAGGCTCCAGGGAATGCGAGGTATGACCGTTGCCCTCCAAAAATCCATTTCCACAGCGAGGCATGAGAGGTAAATTTTCTAACAATCTGTGGAGAAAAAGACTTTTTTTCTTTTCTCCTCTGCTCTTGTCTGTTTTGGGGATAAGGAATTAAAGGTCCGTGCATGGTGACTTGTTTTGCAATATGCTAGGTCTGTTCAGTTCCATATGATTACCCAGCTGTTGTTGTGAATTATGAGATTTTATAGCTAAAATATAATTCCCATTAGCTGGAACCGCAGCTTCCTTGCCTGGGTCCCACTCACCAAAACAACATGTAAAATTAAAAAAAAAAACAGATTTAATTCTTTTTTTCCGGGCCTAATAGAGCTCATTGTTCAATTGGCATATTATCACAATTACTGTCCAGAATGTATAGAGAAAATCATTAGTTCAAGTCACTGTGCAGGTGGCCCTCTTCCTATCCCGTGTGTTTGCTGCAACAGTGCTGCTTCTCTTGTGGCAAATACTAAATCCATGTGAGACTTTGATATTATGTAAATATTTATCCTCATTCTTACTAATTATACATTTATTTCATTCAGTTTTATACCTCTAGCGATAATGCTCTTAAGATTTTACTCATTAGTTTAAACTGCAGCATTCAAACAGTCACCACAGGCAGAAGGAAGAACACTATGAAGGCCTGCAGCCAAATAAAAGAAAAATTACGCATTTGGGCTTGATTTCAGTCCGTTTATTTATTTACTTTTATTTATTTATTTATTTATTTATTTTGTTTGTGTTTTTTTTTACTACTGCAGTAACAACTGCTTTCAAGCTGCATTATGTTGTTTTGTGATGTTCTGTATATAACAAAACCATTGGCCTACCCAAACTTTGATCAAGGAGTGCAAATTGAAATTCTCACCCGAAAGCTGGACTACTTCACACGACTGACTCTGAACCACAGTTGGGCACTGAGAGATTGAGACAGAAAGTCTTGACAGAAAAGACTGATCCATTCACTCATGCTTAATTAGGCACATTTTTGCCTATGTACTTTTTCCCCTTAATGCTACACATCTATCTTCCTTTGTCCGGCAGCTTTTTTTCATTTGTCAGTGTGGTTAAGTGTGATTAACAGGACGTGTTGTGCTGGGACAAATGTGTCACAGGACTTTTGCCGCACCTTTTGTTGGACTAAAAAGACATGCTATGGAGTACAGCAGACATCTTTCTCCTCCACTGTGTCTGTCAGAGCAGCTCACAGAGGAAGTTTTATCTCACACTGCCACACAGCTCATTTCCTATATTCCACGTAGACTATATAAATCATTTTATAATATGTTTTAAGTCAGTGGCACCCATTGTTCTGACTTGTACTGCAGCCCAGTTCTTTTGGTCCATACTTTGTGAGTTCTTTACTAAAACCACAGTAGAGGTCGACACAAATATGTGTCATTGTTTTCAGCAATGTCACATAGGTACTACAAGGTACACGGGTAGCTAAATCAGCTCTTTGTCAGATTATCTGTGGCAGAGCATTTCTCAAATCCAAGGGAAGCTTGAGGTGAGATGGTCGGCTTATCAATCTTGTAGCTTTCATGTGAGAATGTGGCTTGGGAGCATTAAATGGCAGACCTAATGGGGCTCCTGCTAGCTAGAATAACTAATAGCCCATCAGAGGTAAGGAGCCGAGACTCTTCTCAGCTTTGTTATTCCTTGGCCTCTGCAGCTCAAGGGAATGGGCTGAATTGTAAAAAATGTAATGTTTCCTTTTTTTTTTTGCACATGTTTATTACATTTGTGGCAAACACTACAATGAAACCAACACCACATATCACAGCAGGGGGGCTGTAAACATGACCAGTTACAAGTAGAGTGTTTTTAAGTTAGAATGGTGCATTTGCTTCCAATTGTTAAATTATTCAGGGCTATAAAAATGTTTTGAACCAATAGAGTATTATTTTTTCGAAGCAACTCGTGTCAGAATTCTGTCTATGTTGCAGTGCAAGAACCCCATGATGTGCTCTGATAGTGTCTCAAGCTATTTGCATCACAATACAAGAAATGTAGCACAATCTCTTCTGACTGATGAAGAAAGCTTTTCACTTTTATTGAATGGCACACAGTGGAGAGTGTCAAGAAAGATGAAAGTGAGAGAGATGTTTATCTGAGAAAGGCAGCTTCAAAATGCAAACCAAAAGCCACAAGTGTTTTGTATTTGCCCCAACCCAGTGATCCCCTCTGTATTACTGAAGCTACCTCCACATACAGTAGCGAGCACTTACGCTATTAGCTGCACTTTCAATTAGGAGAAAAAGCTTTGTAATTGAAGATGGAGTTAATTTGTTTCTATAGGTTTCCTCCATCACAGCTTAGCAGGTTGGCTTCAATCCTGCAAACATAAAGTTGGAGAATGAATTTTGATTAACTCTTTAAATTGTGCATTTCCGTAGTCTTCCTATGCCACATAGTTTAAAAAATAAAATAAAATCCTTGTATGCCATCCACTTCTGTGTGCAAAGAGCAACTGCAGTATTTGCTGTCCACCTACAGATCAGCCCCTGAAAAGTTAGTTCAGAAAATATTAAAGCAAAAATCCCACCTTCTCAGCCAACGGCGATCCTTGTACTTTGGCAGAATTTGCAAGCATTAACAAGGTGAGGGGATCCTGCTCAGAGATAATTAAAGTGGGCTGTGAGAGGGCAGACAAAGTTAGGAGAAGGCAAGATGAGCCATTGCTGGTGCATATAATCGTCTGATACTATACAAATTCTGTTTGGAGGAGTATGCCGCTAAGGTTTATGCTTCCTGAAAATTATTACAATTTCCTACTTGGCCAGTATTTCACCGATAGGGTCAGTTACACTGGCCTTAACACTCTGATAAGCAACCCAGTTTTATAGTAATAATTTAGGCCAGCCATGGCCTTAATCATCCATGAAGTTGTTTTTCATTTTTGCACTCCAAATGTGGCACCCCATTTCACCCTTTTCCTTTCATTAAAAAATAATGGATGCTGTTGATCTAATCAGTGTTTGTCTAGGACAATCTTGCAGCATTTTATTTATCAAACATTTGTTTAATTTTTGGCCCCTTAACATAGGACCTGTCTTTGAAATATCAGAGAAACAAAGATGATCAGAGATGGAAATGTGCTGCATCAGGAGCCAAAATGGCAGCTTGCACTTCATCTGTGCGTACGAGAACGCACAGAAGGCAGTCTTCCATCAAGTGAAGGCACTTTGACAGTTTTCAATATTTCTTGTTCACTTGCCAAATAAAGGTTAGCCACATGATTAAAATAACATCTTAAAATGGATGGTTGTGTGCTATAGCTTTTTAACACAGTGTAAATGAATAAACAAACCACATGTATTGACAGATCACATATACTTTGCACCTTATAACAGAGATTGTGTTCTTCATATATTTAAGTATACATATATTTATCATGGATTTATTTCTCCTGGTTATCCTTTGTGTGGTTTTATACCACATACAGTGCAAAATGAACAGTGTTACAGCAAAGGAGTGGATGGCAATGGTCTGTGGACCCACAAAAATAGATTCCTTAGCTGTTATTCTACCTGATGATGTGAAAAATAGGCTTCGGTCAATTCGATTTTTAACTCAGCTGCGCCAAAAAGCAGAAAACAGCCTTATAAGTGAACTGGATAATGCTTGTAGTAACTCCAATCTGCCTGAACTCTTAGTAATGGCTGTTACACAATACACCTTTTAGTGGTTCTGGTTATATATGAAACCCCTTATGATACATGTCTACTAAGAGTTAAATTTTCACATCAAATCATCAAGTGCGACACACTGAGCCAGTGTGAAGTCCTTGACCATACAATGTGAACAGCTACACAAATCTGACTGTTTTCCTTCATGAATCAATGGTATGTAGAGAAATGTAGCAAAAGCATACAGGGATGATACATATGAAATCCTGCTGAATGTACATAGTTGATTCCTTTTCATTTCATGCAGAGCTGTGGTTTAAAGCTGAGTCAAACACAGCAGTAGGATTCATTAAAACAAACACACATAATCAGGCCTATCTTTGGTGTTAAGCACCTCTCGGGCTGCTGTGTGCGTGGGGTGAAATCTCCCCCAAATAAACATACTCTGAGATATGTATGATTCAGACTTTTGACAGATGTTGCTGCTGGAGGTGTGATGTCTGCACTAGTGAGGAGGTGGAATACATTTAACAAACTTAGCAGCCGTGTGAGTTACATTAGATTTGTGCAATAATAACCTGTAGTTGGAAAGGGCTTGTAAATATGAAGATGGCAATGGTGTTATTTCATAATAATTAATCTTAGCATTTCTTGTGTTGTCAAATTAATAGTTTTTATGACTGTGTTATTCTAATTATGATGTACTAATAGCACATGCCACAGCTTGCTAATAGCTTAAAATGGCAGAGGCGGAAAATATGATGTTCTTCCTCCACGCTTCAACACAGACAATATTGAATTTCACTCTGGGTTAGATGTCCTTATTTACAGAACATATACGATCAACTGATGTTTGTGTCTCTGACTAAGCATTACAAACACTGGCAGATGCCCAAAGCAAGACGAGTGATAGCTGCAGGTAGATCACTGAGGAAAGCTTTTGCTGTTAAGGGAAAAGAAATGAAAGTCAACGCTTTGTTGACCTCCAAACCTCAGTTTTAAATTGAGGTCAGCATTGATTGACAACATCATTAACTCCAATATGCACTTGATATTAGATGATAACCTAGTCCTTCACTTAAAGCTGAGGTCAAATTAACGTGTCTATTATAAACAAATCAGGTGAGTCAGTACATATTGAGACTGTGCTATAAAATTCAGCATAACAAAAAACCCTGGAAACTCATTTATGAAATTTCCTGCCAACATGATTTGGGTGAAAATGAAAAAGAGACTAATTCATCCTCTCCAGTGGTCCAGCTCTCCTGCAGCCACACATAAACCATGATGAATATTTAATGCAATATTAAACTTCCCTTCCTGTCTGTGTTCGAGGCCATTATGCTGAAGAAATGGCAAATCAACTAAAACCAATTTTGTCTTTATTGAAGGAGTGTTTTAAAAACCTTTTCTTTCAATTTCAATATTCAGATGATGCACTCCAAACAACCAAATTTAAAACCTTAAGACATCAATTTCCAGCTTTTATCTGACCAATAAAAATATGTGGCCTAAAGAACTTTACTAAACTTACTGAAACTGTCTTAAAAAAATAATGTTTAGCAATTTGATGTCTCATTTATGGCAAAGTTTGTTCAAATCAAAGGTCAATCTGTCTGGAAAAGGGGTTTAATGCAATTTCATGATGAAATTAAATGTGCCAATTTAATAATTTACTTTATTAACAAAGAGTGGAAAAAATAATGTTATTTTTTTCACTGCTGGTATCAGCTTGACTCTCTTGGACTTGACTTTTTCCACTGGGTGACATCTGGGACCACCAGAGACCATCAGATAGTATTTCTAGTGTCATTTTTACTGAGGATCTAAATGAGACTGGTCGATGTAGAAATGTCACTGCATCAATACTCATATGTGTCATCATGTCCTGATGTGTAACACTAAGCTAGCAAGAAATCTTTTAAAATGTCAGCACTAACTTTCAAGTATAGTAACAAGTCAACCGTAGATCTTATATGTCTAATTATAAGTTGCTGTTTCGTCCTCTAATGGTCAATTGTTGTACCTGCAGTTGCAGTGAAGACGGTAGCACAATATATTAGGATTAGGGCTGTCAAACGATTCATTTTTTTGATCGCAATTAATCTCAGAAATTTCATAGTTAATTGCGATTAATCTGGATTATATTGTATGTTTAAAATGGTTATTTTGCAATTCAGTACAGTTTTAATCTAAACTTAAACCCATAATGCAAAGTATTTCTGGTAAGTATCTTAATTCAGAATAAAATGAAGACAGAGACAAAGAAAATTTAACTTTTGGCCTTTGTTTTTTATTTCAAAAAGTGTCCAGAGATTGCAAAACAAGTATTAATGAATTAGTAAT
>JAPTYR010000031.1:21759684-21771706 GCA_029814505.1 Siphamia roseigaster | reverse complement strand
CCCCCGCTGGAAAGGGAGAAATCACCCACCCAACCACACCCTGTGTCAAAGTTACAACATTTTTAAATAATTCTTTCCTCAGGCGTATCTTCTGAAGAATGATGAAAACAAAGCTTTAAAGCCTGCTGCCCTGCAAGAAGAGCTCAACAACATGTTGAAGTTTAACCCAGATTTTGCTGAAGCTGTGAGATTCTACACTCAACCAACTTTCAATAGCATTGTTATGATGTTCCCTTTCCATGAGAGCAGCCCAGTCATAAACTGTGCTTTGTTTTCAATTTGTTTTCTTTCCTTTCAGCATTACCTGAACTACCTGAACAGCATGAGAGTCCAGGATATCTTTCTTTCTGCTCACAGTCTTTTACATTATTTTGACCGCCTCATCCTGTCTGGAAATGAGGGAAAGAGCAACGGCGATGAGGGATACGGTCGAAGTCTCCGCTACGCTGCTCTTAACCTGGCGAGCCTGCACTGTCGCTTCGGCCACTAGTAAGTAAATGAAATTCATAGAGGATAGTTGAAGAATATACTTGTATAGAGTATTTCATCTGCAGCTTGTTTCTATTGTCCTTGTCTTCAGTCAGCAGGCTGATCTGGCTCTACAGGAAGCTATTCGCATCGCCCAGGAATCCAATGATCATGTGTGCCTTCAGCATTGTCTGGTAAATAAATAATTTCTGCTATACTCACTTGCATTTCCATCTTAATTGATACAAAGTCTATTTGCTCACACTGTCTAACTGTGATGTAAGTCTATCTCAGTATTTTTATTTTGGTTTTGGTTTCTGTGTGTTCGGTATCAGAGTTGGCTCTACACACTTGAGCAGATGAAGGGATCTGACAGTGCTGTGTTGACTGAGGATTCTGTGAAAATGGCTGCCCATTTCTGCTTGCCAGTAAGTTCTTACATAAGCATGCCATTACATGGGCTTCAGGAGTTCATATAATGTGTATATGTATAAACTAGTGCTGTCAAATAATGAAAATGTTTAATCAGATTAATCACAGGGTTCCTGTGGTTTAATTTTGATTAATCACAATTAAATTCCATTCCTTTTTGATTAAAAAAAAAAATCTTAATTTAGTTTAAAAAAAATGATTTCTGCATTTTATTTTTCATTGAGCAAACAAACTCAAAAAAAGAAGGAAATATATATATGCACTGAATATTTTTGTTGCAAGCTAGGCATCATGCTGGCCGAAGTGCTAGCAAAATCCACGACTAACGTACACTTCATGTTAATGTAGTATGTTAAGCTGGAAGCATTTCAGTGAAAGGAAAACTCCGTTCTGCAGTGTGTGTAGAATAGTGTTTTGCTAGTCGACTGTTCCATCTTTGGGGTTTTTTTTTTTTGTACTCAAATGTCATGCTGTTTAACATCTTCCATCTTTCCATCTGTGTGTTTGCATGTGTACAATGTTAACAATTTGGACAAACCTCCTGAAATGCATTGGCAGAGACATTCAGTTATTCTGGGCGTCAACACATAGCTTCTGGTTGACCAGGAAAGCAGATGTGTTAATTGCGGTAAAACTTTTAAACAGATTAATCACAATGATGGATTAATGTGTTAATTTTGACAGACCTAGTATAGACATAAAAAATAAAAATGATCCTAGTAATCAGTCACTTTTGCATTATA
Source organism: Siphamia roseigaster (assembly GCA_029814505.1). Lineage (NCBI taxonomy): Eukaryota > Metazoa > Chordata > Actinopteri > Kurtiformes > Apogonidae > Siphamia > Siphamia roseigaster. Next base: position 21,770,063 of record JAPTYR010000031.1, on the reverse strand, counting down.
TATCATTTAACTATGGTTAGAATTTTGTATGTTTTGTAATTTTTATCCTCTGCTCATGCTCTCTGCTGTAGTATTTGGCATCACTGGGCATTCAGTCATTGGTCCAGCAGGGGGCGACACAGGGCAAGACAGCTCATAAACTGATGGACGCACTGAAGGACACAGACATTCTACACTGGAAGCACAGTCTGTCAGAGCTAATCGAGATCAGCCTGGCACAAACAACATCCATATGGAGGATGTATGGCAAGAGGTCAGACTTTTTATTTTGTCTCCTAACTTACAGTTGTACGGGCATACAGGCCATAGGGTTACTCACAACAGACCATACGACAACACAGTCTTATCCCCTTCTGTGAAACACGATTAGAGGCAAATATATCACATATGGTCACATCTAGTACACAATCTAACGTTGTACTAAAATTTATATATACAACTTTTATACATTGGTGGATTGTACTGAAGTACTTTTACTCAAGTACTTAAGTTTAATATTTCTATTTTATGTGACTTAACATTTCTCCACAACATCTCACAGGCAAACGCTATACAAACATTTTTAATTTAATACTTGTGAGAGCTTTAGTTTTTACTTCTTGTTCAGTAAAAAAAAACACTTGTATCCAAATCTCCTGACGGTAAAAGTTTGCAATAAACAGAAGGATTAAGTGTGCTGAGAAAATTCACTTTATCCTTAAGGTAAATAAACTTTGTGAAAACCCACACTGGGATTAGTTGGAAAATGAATTGTAACAAATGTGCTCGCGGAACAGGGACAGAGGACAGTGATGCAAGAAAAATGATGTTATAAAAATATTATTCATTGCTGGAGTCACCCTCTGAGCAGGAAACAGATGCTTAAGTCTTCCTAGAATGTTGCACATGATAATGGTACACTGTGACATCCCCCCCCCCCCATCTCGATTCTGTATGTTTCTTTTTCTCACCAGACATAGATCAAAACAAATTGGCTGGGCGTTCTACATAGAAGAGTTCAAATGACCTTGACCATAAACATCTACAGCAAAATAATGAAAAAATGTCACTGTGTAGCTTCTTTTTTGTTGCCTCAATATGCTTTTGTCATTCAAGGCAACATTTCGTTGCTTAAGTTACATTCTTATGTTATCGATTAGGTAGGTGGATTTACTCAAACGTCCTAGTGTCATTTGCCAGTTTTAACTCAAAAGCTAAACACGCCTTTGTATATATTCAGGTGGAATCATGAATGATCTAATGCAAATCTAGCAAAAGTCTGTCAGCTACAGGTGGAGAAATGCACAGTGTTTAGCCCTTAGTTCATTTGTCTGCCTTGTTTATCTTATGGACATATGTATTGTATTCTAGCAACCTGGAGCCCCATATGAACATGTGTTAATGACAAGTGAGTGTTGTCCTGCTAATTGATCCATTCAGAAATGTAATGTGAAATGGTCAGTGCATCATCTGATCTGTATGAAAATTTAGAGACCTGGAGGCTGCAGGAAACCTACCATACTATCAAAATACTGATCAAGTCCTATATTCAGTTTTGTACTTAATTATGATGAATGAAATACTGTTTAATTTTAAAGAGTTTGATATTTGTTTCACACGAATATAACAAAATCGTGTCTATAATAAATGGTTAATGGACTGCACTTATATAGCGCATTTTCCATTTTTTAGGTGCTCAAAGCGCTTTACATATAGGCCTCACCTTCACCCATTCACACACACACACACACACACACACATACACCAGTAGGCGACTGCTGCCACACCTACTGGGAGCAATTTAGGGTTCAGTGTCTTGCCCAGGGGCACTTCGACAAGTGAACAGTCAGAGCCATAGTCATCAGTTCAAAACAATGCTGCTATACTTAACTACTAAAGAATATTCAATATTTATTAATTATATCAGGAATATAATTAAATGGGAAAACAAAGCAAATAATTCAGAGTAGTCACCATTTGGCTGTAACCCTAGCCAGAAAAAAGAACTGATTAGAATTCAAGTACCAGATCCAAAAGCAGTATTGTTAAAAGTAGTAGTGTTGATAAAGTCTTCACGATACTCAGCTCGAGTAAAGATCTGAATACTTCCACTACTGGTTGTTTTTTATATAGTGCAGAAGCCTATAGATGGTCTACAATCTGACTATGTCTTCTTGTGTCTTGTGCAGTACCATGGCTTTGCAGCAGGCCCAGCTGCTTCTCAACATGAGCAGTCTAGAGCCAGTCAACTTTGGGGTTCAGCAGAACAATACAGAGGCCTTCGCGGTGGCGCTTTGCCACCTGGCCGAGCTACACGCTGAGCAGGTAACACTTCTGATTTGATCCTGTCTGTCTCCTTTCTGCCCCACCGTTGCATATCCATTAGTCAGAGTTGGCCCAGCATTGCGGGAAAGTAATAAGCATTGATTAGGTCTGCCCTCCAGCTCCTGGGTAGTGCTTAATATATCACTCTTTTTTTCCCATGTGCCTCTGTTTCAGGGGTTGTACAGTGCTGTTTCAGAGATTCTTCAGCATTTGAGAGAGCAGTTTCCTCCACACACACAGCATGCCAAGGTTCATTCTGTTAACTATATGCTCAATGAGAGACTGCATAATATCAAATATCCCTTTTCAGCTAAACACAAGTCTTGTCAGGGGAATGCAGTGTTATATTTTTTGTATATCTTGATCTTTTCAGCTTTGGATGCTGTGTGATCTGAAAATCCAGTTTGAGAGACATATGAATGAAGGGAAATATCATTTGGCAGAGCCACTAATCACAGCCATGTCAGCTTTAAACAAAACTGAAGGTCTCTACAGGTAAAGCCACACCTCAAATTTTCACCTCTACCATCAAATGGAGTAATTGTGTTATTACTATAAAAGCGTGTTTTGTTAACAGGAAAGCTCAAGTATTGAAGGCTCTCAATCAGACCACTGAGGCATACAGTATCCTGCAGAGACTGCAGGTGCACTGTGAGAAGGCGAAATGTACAGAGATTGTCATCAGGTAACTGATAATCAGCATAACTTGTTATTTAAATTATATCCAATTTAATGCTATATACTTATTAAGTTAGATCCTTTATATTAGTGGAAGTTAAATGCATCAAGTTAAAGATAAGAGCATTTGTGTTAACTTCATATGACATTGAATTAATTTCATAAATACAAATGAATTAATTCATTTTCCTTGCCTCTTCAGTCGTACTGTCCAACTGACTTGCATGTTTTACTTTTGACAGAGTTATGCTTTCGACTGCTGAGCTCCACTGGGAGTCATCTGGCTTCTTCACAGCTCTGCCTCTCCTCCTTCAGGCCTTGGCTCTAGCTCGACAGCACCACTTACAGTGTCTGGCCTCAGAGGCTATGCTTCACCTGGCCTTTACTCAGGTCAGCCAAAAGAGAGACACAGACTTTGCACAAACACTGCTGCTATTTCTATGTATACAAATGACAAAAACCTCAATCTCCAGGATTACTGGGGCATATGCAAATGACGTGAGCACAGGTGGACATATATCTAACCAGCACAGCAATAACAAGAGAGTTTCACAGTAACAACTGTCTCAGAAACTATGGCATTATACAGCATTACACATTTACTGTAATTAGCTTTTAGGGTGACTTGAACAAATGTTTTTTGTTTTTTTATGACTGAAACTTAAAAATAGCTAAGAAAGCTGTACATTTCACATTTAAAGAAAATAAATCATATGGAGAAAAAGGCAATAATTCCTTTTGTCACCAATTTTTCATCAAATCTATAAAACCTGAGTCGTAGCCTAAGTATCATGAATCCATTAGTCTTTCATTGATTACACACCTCAATCACGTCCCTCACTGTGAACAACTTCGAAGTGTACTCAATTACAAGCTGTCTGTTCGTGTACATACTAAACCATCACTCAGGCTTTTTCAGAATTCCATGCAGCCAAGAAACAAAGAAGCCGTTTTCATGTTTGTTGCTGCTGCGGCCTTACTATGGCTGTGCGGAATTCCCATTCCTACAATAATGGACCTCACAACTAAATTTTCAAAAAGACCTGAGTGATATATTGGTTTGGTATGAAAACAAATGGAGTACACATCGATGTTGTTGAACATGAGTTAAGTGATTCAGGTGCGTAAACACAGAACGACTAACATATTCATGATACTTGGGGATATGACCCAGGTTTTACAGATTTAATGGAAAATTGGTGATGAAAGTCATATGCAGTTTTAAAAATAAATAAGAAAGGTCTCCTTAGAAATTAATAAATCATACTCCATTTCCTTTAATCCAAAACAAAACTGAGCATAAATAAATGTGTATGCAATGGGAAGGTCTCTGTTCAGTTGCAATCTACTGTTCAAAAACTTGAATAAAAAAATTACATCAGTTTTTATTCTGAACATTACCTTGAATTGGTAGTAGTTGCAACCCTATATTTAATCTTGTGAACACTGTGGTTTACTGGTTTGTTTTGTATTCACTTGCAGCTAATGTTGGGGGTTCCCGAGCAGGCGCTGAGTGTCCTGCATGAAGCCATTGAGCCTATTCTGGCTCACGGATCAGTGATGGACAAAGGCCGCGCCCTGCTGCTGACAGCCCGCTGTCAGATGGCAGTGGCTGGGTTCAGGCCAAACAGACAAGGGCAAACGGGTAACTTTCTCCACACCCTCTCACCACCACAGATTATTATCTCATAAAGAAATACTGTAGCTTTTTTTTTTTTTTTTTACATGCTGTGGTTTCCCATCTCTCTGTAGATTTGAATGCGGTGGTTCTTGCTGTTGACACGCTAAATGAGGCTGTGGTATATTTCTCCAAACTGAACTGCAAAGAACGGTTGCGGGACATCCACTACCTCCAGGCTCAGCTCCATCATGCTCTGGGACAGACCTCTAAGCGCAACAAAAGTGCTATGCTTTTCCGTCTGTTGGACCAGGAACTACAGTCACCTGCACCTCCTGTTTACATGCGACTATAACTGTAGCTATACAAATATTATGTTTGAATACAGACATGACACAACACATGATTTGACTGCTGAGTTGAGTCACTGCTGCTCACCACTAGATGGTGATGTAGATCTGTTCTGCCCTCTGTCAACAATGAAACATTTCCTGTTTAAATATTTATTTATTATTTATCTCACATGTGCAAAGCCAGGATAATTACAACACAGGACCAATGTCATAAGTCTTACACAGGGCTGACTATCCAGTAAATTAAGAATTGATCTTTTGTCACTTATCTTATGGTCAGGAGCAGATTAAATGATAATCTGCTGATAAACATGACAATTGCCTTAATATCTTCCACCACAGTAAAAGAACAGGTTTGTCAGACATACATGTCAACCGGCAGTGTGGTAGGAACAGTGAAAGTTTTATCAGGAGCTGTCAAGGAAACGTTGATTTACCCACCGCTTTTTGATAAATGAGGGTAATATCACCGTTAGCTACAAGATGAATGTGTTTCAGTGGCCTGGATGATTCATATTTCGCCAGGAGAATACTGATGAAGCAGGTACCCAAAGGAAAAAAATCATGATCACATTTATAATGTAATAGACCTGCGATGACATAACACAAGATACAGTATCTGTATTCCACTTAAGTCTGACACAATTTCCAGAAAGTCTTACATTTAGGTGTTCTGACAGCACTGTGATGCATTACTCCCAGCATCAGCTCAGCCAGACGATCTAATCAGACAAAAATATGAGAATAATTAGCAGGAAAGGAAGTATCTGCGGTCACTGTGATACAGTGTCTTTTAATCTAAATCTAAAGCTTTTGTTTTTTCTTAAAACAAGGCTACAATGCTGTTGTACATTTTCCCAAACTGGTAAGATGATTTGTAGAGTTTAAAAACTGGCATGCTGGTATCTTGGGAATGAAGTTGCTTTTTCTACTCATCATACAGACATATCGATTCTGTGCTGTGATTGGACACCTCAGGCTCTGTTATTTCCTTGCCCCTGACCTTTAAGCTTCATGTTAGTTACTGTATAAGAAGATGGTTTATAGTATACAATTGGAAAAACAAGTGTGATTTCCATGGAAGTGAACGTCATGCATCTGACACTAGGTCTTTTGACTGTTGCTCTTTGAAACTGCAGGCACAAAGCCAAATAGTACCTGTTCTTACATGTTTGCCTGAGTAACAAGAAACAGTGGAGATAGACTGCGCCACAACGCTTATAAGTTGTTAAACAAGTCCATGAAATTTTACAAGCGGTTTCCTGGTATTAGTTTTAAATAGCTTTTAGTGCACGTGCATGTGTGTATATGCATTTCAAAAGCAAAAAATAGCTCCTGAAAGTCATCCAAGTATAACATTCTAGGTATTGAGATTTGTTCCCCACAGCAATGAACTGTTGGTGATTCTCAGCTTTTCATATGCTCAAAAAGCGGAGGAATATTTACTCAACGCCAATTCAAACTCACTGGACGGTGAAAGTAGAACAGGGTCAGAGTCCTCACAAGCACTAAACAGGTTTTGCCTCTTTTGTCCAGAACTGAACCTTCTACATTATTAAAATAAAAAAAGGATGAAGTGGTTTCAGCACTGAGGTAAAAACGTACCTGATGTTCCAAACCAGAGACTGCACAGAAATATCCAGAGGGTCCATCTGGTAAAATATAACATCTTTGTTCAAAATGTTTAATAACAAGCATGGCAACAAACATGGCATAAGCACAATGCATGTTTAGAAAAATATATCTGCAAATGTATTTTTCAGAACACACTATACATTCACGTAACCTCTACTCGATATTAAACATTTACAATTCAGAAAGTTTTCTGTAGTGTCACAGTAGAAAACAACACAGCCAGGTTCCTTTAAATAATGTTCATTTCAGCATCTACTAACATCAGGAGAAGGATATGGGGAGACGTTTTGGTAAAAACTTGCAAACAACCTGAGGTGTAATTATTTCTAATTGATGAATAAGGGTGTTACATGACATGAAAACAACCCCCTTTTCTGACAAACTGTCCAATTATTCACAAAAGGTTTTTCTTCTCAAGACAATAAAAGAAAGAGAATTTGAGCGATACTACATAGACAACCTACAATCACTCAGATTCCTACCAGAAACATCTGAATGAAACCCTTTTTTTCTTATTATGGCATTGTCATTTGCCTAGTCATTTTTGCTTGATTTTAATTGAATATCTTGCATACCATCTCATACATAAACTGGGTTTAATACATAAAGCAGATACATTTTGGGCTCATGGTTTGTTCAGCTAAATGGTGAAAATTGATGCATCTTCCAGTCCTCAAGTCATCATCTGCAATCAGTAGTGATGATGTCTGGTACAAGAGTCAAAATAGGTGAAACCTCTTTGTTTACCTTTAAACACAAAAGAATTCCAACTAAAGAAGTAATGCAGAATAAAAGAGGTATTGAAATGGAGTCACTTTCCGTGTTCGAGTAAAAGATATTCAACTCGGAGGGAGATGTGGCTCAGTAGCTTAGATATCACAGGAGTCTCCAGTGTGGAACTCCCACTGTGGCTCTGTCCGAGTGTCTTTCAGGGACCGTCCAGTCTGAGGGGAGCAGTCAAAGCCCTGTCGTTGGGTTCAGTACCCTGCTGGATAGCCTCCTTTCCTGGGGTCAGACTCTGCACAGAGGCGCTCTCCCTGTCGTACTACAGCTTGAACCACAGAGTCCGGAGTTGGCAGCAGCTGTGTCACATGGTTCTTCTGGGCCAGACCTTCCAAGACACTCTGTCACAGTATTATCATTAAACAAAGGCACAGTCATGAGTGAAAGATGATTAAATCTGCTTGTGATTACAATTTTGTCAAAACTGTTGGAGCTGACAGTTCTTGATACTCTACAAAAAGTAATAAAAGCCTTATCCTTTGAAAATATACTTGTTTTCTAAGTATCTAAATCTAATTTCAAGAAAATTGATCTTATCTTTGATATTCCAGCTAATATTAAACTAAATTAAATCAGTAACCCACTCTAATAATTTGCATAATATCCCAACTTTGAAGCAAGATTGATGTCACCATCTCAAATTAACAATATTAAGACTTAATTTGAATATCACTGTTTTTCTTGCATTTAATAAAAAATAAAATGTAAAATGAGCTTATCCCACTGGAAGATTTCTTTGCTTAATGCAAGACAGTTTGGTTGTGTTAAATAATATTTCCCTACTAAAGTCTTATAACTCAGTTTAATGACACAGAAGTTCTAAGTATTTTCACTCTGGTTTGGTGTGTGTTGCAATATACTGCAAAGTAAACCGTGTGATTCTCCAAAGCCCTTTAAACACATCACAAGAAAAGCTGACACGTCACAAGCGGCTTATTTTATAATCCAGATGTTTTGCATCCAGCTGTGACCCACCATTTCAAAGCCCTGTTCCACCACTGTCATATTAGGGTTGAGCTGATTGTGAACTCTGGGCTCTGTCACAGCTTTCTTTAGGTCGTAGTTGAAGAACAAGGAGTTCAGGATGACCTGTTTTTATCACCAGAGGAAAAAAACACTTGAAGTGTTGCATGACTGTGTTTCACTCCAGGACAGAAATGAACAAATGAATGACTCAGACTTACCAAGGCAGTGGCTGTGGTGATTTTTGTACCCCCTGAGGCTCCTACAACCATTTTGACTCTGTTTTCCTTGTCAAAGATAATAGTAGGACACATGGAAGACAGTGGCCTCTTACCTGTAACACATAAACACAATGTGGCCACAACTGCAATCTGGATAGATGGGTCAGGATTTTGCAATCCCAGTAAACTGGGATGAACTATGTATGAATTATATAAAAGTAACAGTGTGAGTACACAGGTTTTAATTCTAAAATTAAACTAGGAGAATGGTGGTAAGAAAAGCACTCGGGTTTCACATGATACAAATGTGGGAAAGGGTAAAAAGCTGTTTTCAAACATCCCCCTGCATCCTTTTCACTGGAAAAAGGTTAAAATAACATCTGTGTGATCGGTGTAGAATTAAGAGATTCATTTTAAAGAAAAAATACCATCTATTTAATCTATAAAACATCAGAAAATTGTGGAAAAGTTACACGCAGTGCTTCCCAAAGTCAATTATGTTTGGACCAAAGGCCAAAGATGAAGGTATTTAGCCTCATCAGTAAGTAAAGAAACCACAAACTATTCATATTTAAGAGGCTGCAGTCAAGAGAATTTCAATATAAAACCAGTTATCAAATGATGAAAACATAATGCCCGATAACTGATTAATCAGGTAATTGTGGCAGTTCTTGATGGAAAATAAGTTTGATCATTTAGTCTAGTCCCACCTGGTTGGATGAAGTTGTTGGGTGATGGAGGGATTCCAAACCCATTGATCATGTATGGGGAGCTGAAGTCATCCATTTCATCATTGAAAATAATCCCAGTTGATCTGGACATGACTTTGGAGCCAAAACTGGAAAAATAAAACAATTGAAAGAGTAGTTAATACCAGTTGTCAGATATAACTAACACTTAAACCAGTTTTTCAACCTTGGGGTCAGGAATTAAATGAGATCGGCTGAAATTTCTATCAATTTATTAAAACAAAGACTTATGGCATTGATATGATGAAGGATTTGTAAGACAAAATGAACAGTTACAATGAAAATCTATCTGAATCATCTCTACTAAAGACATGATCGCAGTGGAAAAGGTGTGCTATTTCGTGATGATAGAAAACAAAAACAGACATAATTCAACCCAATTTTTTATTAACAATACTAAGTCCGTGTTTTTTTAATCTTTGGTCAGCTGGTATTCAAATGGGGTCAGCTGAAATTTCTAGTAATTGATCAAAATAAAAACTTATCAATAACAAAATATGTGGTGAGTTGAGTTCACAATACATAAAAGAAGCTGAAGCACTGTGGGACTGTTTATCTGTCAAATGGTCAGTGTGGTTGGTTTCAGACGCTGCAGCTCTTTCATAATTCATAGTTTGACTTATTGTTTGTTCAGTTTTAATTGTCAGTCTTGTAAATACAAACTAGACTGACTGTACATATCGTGACTAGTGATGGTACGGTATGAAAATTTAACCTCAAGGTTATTGCGACCAAAGCTATTGCGGTTTTTGGTATTATCACTGTATTTTTGAAAAGGTGCGTTGAATGTGTTTAGAAAGCAATGGTCGTCCCACACAAACTGAAATAGGTTCAAAAAAGGTGTAACAGTATTCATTGTGTTCAAAACTTAATACAAAGTCTTATCAAAAGGCAATGTTTAAAGGCACAGTGCGTGTTATGTGTGTCATTTCAGACTGATGAAGAGGAAATAGTCACAAATTGTACCTTTAATTGTACAAATCAACTGTTTCAGCAGTTCATGATTCTGGATTTGCTGAAGTTTCTGTGCAGGCGCACTTTGTAGCCTGCAACCTAATGTCAGACCTGGATAAGG
>JAPTYR010000031.1:21633964-21658491 GCA_029814505.1 Siphamia roseigaster | reverse complement strand
CTCAAATGAAATAGTTTTGGATTGGGTCTGACCCCAGATGGTATTTCAAATACCAGATGGCGTGAGTCAGGTTAGTACGACACTGCTGTTGGGGGTTGTCATTCAGATTCATATCAAAAATCCAGAACTATCCCTTTAATGAACTCAAGAAAGTTTTTTTGTAAGAAGCAAAATGAAGTGAAGAAAGAGTATTTAGATTTTTATACCATTTTTGTTTCACGAAACCACTTCTTGCTGCTGTAATGTATGTAACTACATGGGATGTTCAATATACCTACATGTTCATTAATTTACATAAGTGCCATTAGATTCCAGTGTATCTTATTTTTAGAAGAAGAAGTATTTGTTACATGAAGTCCATTTTACGTTTATGTTATTTTTATGCTTATTTTTATGATTTTTTTTTTTAAATATAAGATGTTTTTTTATATTTTAAGTGAAGTCAAGAAAGACTGTCTTATTTTATATTTTAAAAAATATGTAGGCTTATTTCAGGAAATAGTTTTCAAATGTTGATGATGATGTTCCAGTTAAAATACATGGCAAATAAAGTGAGTATTGGCAGAACTGGTTGTCATTATGTTTGGAGGCTGGGGATCAGCCTCTGCTGAAAGTAGAGTAGAACTGGTGAAAGAGTTCACAGAAAAATGGAAATATGTCTTATATGGTTATATGTCTTAACAATATGTATTAATTAATTGATTAACAGGTTAATTATGTAAATTTCCATAACACCTGACAAATAAATCTTTGACACGATGTGCTTTGTTTTTCAGGCAGTCCCACTGGCAGATCATCTTGATGCAGTGTGCAACATCAACCCTGACAAAACAAGGGGGGATTTTTGCAGACTCGTTCCCACATAAGACATTAAAACATTCATTAATGTAGGTTTTACGATCAGGGTGAGGAGTGAAAGACTTGACCAGAGCTCCAAGAACGGCCAGTCACAGCTTCCTTTGTAACAGCTGCACCTGCACAAATCCATTCTGTCAATCAGTTTACAATGGCATTGGCATCATGTCTGTCTGACAGCATTTGCACCACTGGGACATGGGAGCAGTTGTGTGCTCTCAGAACACCTTGATACAGAAAGATATGGCCAGATCTACCATTTGGTTCACCTAAACAGGGGCTCTAAACTCTAATAAAAAAAATCACTCCACAAAGGGAGGACCAAAAACATTAACAACAGAAAACAAAATTGAACACTAAACTTAGAAAAGATTTATCAACAAAAAATCACTCTTAAAAGAGGAAGAAGGCAACAACTTACGTGGCAAAAAATAATCTCTTTCTAGGCAATAATCTATGGCAAGAGGGCTTAGGTGCACGGACGAGACGAAACACTTTGGCACAAGACAGAGGGGAGACGCCGACTAAATACACATGAGGGAAAAGGTAACAGGTGGAAACAATCAGGGAGCCGATGAGACAATCAGACCAGTTGACACATGAGGAAGGACAAGTGACCTGAAACAAGAGGAGAGTTGGATTTCAAAATAAAACAGGAAATAACGAGACAAAAAACCCAAGACAGGACAAACCTCACCGCGGTGTGACATAATTGAATTTTCTTGTATGTTTCACAGCATTAAAACAATTGTCTGAGCTTTCCAATCGTGGTGTCCAATCTTGTTTTAACCCTCACATATCTGTGCGCAAGGCATTTTACTGTCCCAAAAAAGTACAAGGACTGTGCTCACTCATGCGTAATGGCTGATACTTACCATTGTGGTAATGAAAGCATAAGACCTTGGTCTATCAATAACCATATAGATATTTTCTGAAACTTTCATTTTCGAGGCATTTTTTGGAGTGTATACTTTTTTAAACACCCTGTATGTGGCCTAATGAGAAAACAAGTGCTCCTTTTTGGTAATTTTCAGTTACCGACCTTTGTCAAAATGTACATGAAAATGTACATCAATACATAGAAGGTATAGGACATTCTTTGTTATATCAACTGAATACACTTTGAAGTTAACTGATTTCATAAAATATCACTTTAAAAGGGATTTCCCATAATGAAATGCAGAATAACCCAAACCCAAAATAAAACTCACCCGGAGATCAACAATACGTTGATTGTTTAGTGCTCAAAACGTCGTATCTCGCTATTGCAGCCATTTTTAGTAATTTGCCATGACCGCAATGTCACACTCACTCTTAATTGGTTTTTGGCGAATACTTGTAATAGATCAAATAGTAAATCTAAGCCAATCGAGTTGGGGTTTGCTTACAGTCAGGGCTACAGCCGGGCTTCAGTCCAGCGCCAAGGGATGTCCATTCTGGACAGTTGGTGTGTGCTTTCTCCACAATGAAGCCAAACCGCCGCATCAAGTTGTCCAAGTCAAACTGTGACATTTGTGGAGGACAGTGATCCATAAAGATTTGACACAAAGTATTTTTCAGCAGGGACTGAAAATATTGTCTCTCATAACTTCAACCAAATATTTATTTATTTTCAACCAGTCTTAAAAAAAAAAACACATTGAATTGTTGATAATAAATTGTTCATCAAAACTAAACTTATATGTTTTATGTCTTTTAAATAGTGTTTTAATATCATTTTAATAGACTTGAAAGAGAGAGGAAAAACATCTCAGAATGCACAATTTTAAAGCTATATTTCCAAAATTATCCATGCCCCCAGATCCCCCTAGCTTAGCTTCCTGCAGGTCCCACACAGAAGACGAAGAACCAAGATGGCCGCAACAGGTAGCTTAGGTGCAGGTCGCTCAGGAATACTCCTTACTCTATGAATTTATTGTCTGCTTTTAAAGTTTGTAGATACTGGACCAAAATGTTTATCCCAGGAATGGAGTAAACTCGGTAAACCTAATCACAAACATTTTGGGGAATGGCAACCTTGCACTGCTGTCCACATTTGTGTATCGTAGTTGGGAAGTGGAAGCCTCTGAACGTCATGGCAGGAAAATGATCAAAACCGCATCTAAATGCCAAAGCTTCGAGCTAGTTATAATTGCGATCTACCTTCTGATGTCTGGGGATATACATCAGTGTCCCGGTCCATATCTCCCACTTGTGAAATGAGAGACCAATATGGAATCCAGCAAAGCAGACGACTAACAGGCCTACCTGGGGACAGCGTCGGGGGCGCCGCGGTGGTACCTTGGATGTTGGCCGGGATTGGGATCGGAGGAGCGGACGGGATTGGACATGCCTCTGGGGATTGGCTGTTGAAGTTGAGGTGCTCGTGGACGAGGGGAAACATCAGAGTGGAGGGTGACGCGGCTGCCATCTTTGGACAGACGGCGAATGAAACAACAACCCAACACTTGGAGGATATCATGAATCATGGGAATGTGGTAAGTCCTAAGGGCAACTAGGTCAAAACGGCGAATAAATAAAGCCATAACTAAGCATTGTAAATGGAAAGTTTTTAACTCTGTGAACAACTCTAGATTAATTTGGGAGTCAGGTAGTAAAACCAAAGAACTTTTAGGTGGTCACATACATATAAGAAGTATGCTTTCTAAATGCGAACAAGTACAACATGTTTTACAGGAATCAAATTTGGACTTCCTCACAATATCCAAAACTTGGTTTAAGGAAAACTCCCCACATGCAGCTATAAATGTGCCTGGTTTTAACATTTTTAGAAATGAAAAGGTGGAGGAGTTATGTGTTATGTAAAGGAGATGTAATGTAATCAAAGATATAGCATGTGAACTTGAATGTTTGGGTTTAAATGTTGTACTCTCGCCAGAAATGTCATTAACTCTAATTATAATCTACCATCTGCCCTCATCAAATGTCGGTTTCTATGAACAATTTAGAGAAATGTTGCAACAGTGTAACTTCAATAGAGAGGTGATAGTAATAGCAGATATGAATGTGAATTGGGAAGACAAGTCTGCAAGAAAAACACTGAAACAAGTCACTAACAGTTTCAATCTAACACAAATGATTAGTGGAGCAACCAAAATTACCAATTCATCTAGTACACAGATTGATTTAATTTTTAGCAATAAATCTGAAAGAATAATTAAATCGTATAACCTTATAACTGGACTCTCTGATCATAATCTAATATTATTAGCTAGAAAAGTAATTGGAAGGAAAGGCTCTGTTTCTGCACAGAGCATGGAGTATAGGAAGATACCAAATAATAAAAATGAAGATGGATAAATTAAAGTGTACTTCAAATGATGAAAGAACGTGATCAGACCTTAAAATCCAAGGCAAACTACTTTCTTGACATAATAGTAAATAATAAGGGAAATGCTAAAATGACATGGCAGCAATTAAAGAAATTATCTGGACAAACCGATGCTAGAAAACAGATACAACTGAGGATTAATTATACTCTAACAAATTATTAGAATAGAATAGAATAGAATAGAAGTACTTTATTGATCCCAAATTGTGAAATTGCTTAATGATTAATGATTATGATTAATCAAAATTAATCTAAAGCAAACCTGTGATTAATCTGATTAAAAAGTTTAATAATTTGACAGCCCTATTAATTAAATGTAGTCATTCATACTTTTTTTTAAAGGACACTTTGTAGATGCAAACATTTTCATGACGCAATTGTACATTTTTCACCCAAAACATTGAGAAAACTTTGGAATTAACATAATTTCTTGTTCTTCTTCTTGTTTCTTCTTCTTATTATTTGACTCAGTTGATCTGATATGAAGCCTGTGAACTAAAACCACTTCAACAGCCCTGTTTTAACGGCACCTTCTCAGTTGATGTCTCTGTATGAAAAGCCGTACATCTGAACATGCTGAGCTTGATCTACACCCACACAAACAGAGGCACATAAACCGTCCAGTGTGGAAGAAAAACGCCTACCAACTCCCTCCTCTGTGCTCACAGATGGAAACAGACAACAAAGCCGTTTTTTTTTTTTTTCTGGAACACGTACACACTATCGCTGCCTCTTCAGCCCTCACATCATGTCCAAGGTGTCAGAAACATGCAGTTTGTTTCCTCTGTCAGCAGGTCCACATACCAGACACTAAAGCTCTCACTGTGTCTCTGTGCTCGCCAGAATAAACACACTACATTTCCAAAAGGCACAAACCCATTTGTGTCTTCGGTTGCACTCCAGGGACAACAACTGCAGCTTTGAAAGTGGAGAATCTGAAGGTGTAATACCACAGGTGGCCACTAGAGGCAGGTTTACAAAAAAGAGTGGATTTTATAGACTCAGGCTTTTTTTAATTGTCATTTTATAGACTTACACTTGAACATCTCTTTAAAAATGGCACATCTGTGACCTGTGAGGGTTATGTGTGTGCAATATGAAAGAAATCCATCAAGCGGTTGCAGAGATATGGCCCGTAAACGAACATCTGTACGTACGGACAACCGGACAGACGGACGGACAGGCCGATACCATAACCCCCCGCCTACACTATGTTGGGCGGGTGATAAAAAAGGGATAAAGGTAAGGGAGAACAGGTAACTTTAACATTTCACATAATAAAACTTACATTCAGATAAAGTGTTCAGTGCACTTAATTCTTCAAGTCAGTTCTTTCTAAAATAAACATCAAGGTGAGATAGAACAGGTAATAGTATTTCTAAGACCACAGAGGTGCCATGAACTTCACCTGTCAGTAAATCATGGCAGAGAAAAAAGAGCATACTGGTCAACGCAACAGGCCATCACTGATACAAGAAAAAAAAATGTAAATACTGGCCCAATACATCAGCCGGCCAATATATCGGTTTATTATTATTTTGAATACCAATGAATCTCTCCAGCCTATGGAATAAATTACTGGCATACATTAAAGATATGAAAAGCTTATATTCATTAAAAAAAATACTCAAGCAGGAACTACTCAAGGAAATACAGGAATGCAGACGACTGTTTTGACTCTCACAACTCAAGAGCTGTAAATTTAAAATTCCAAATGTTTTATGAAGTATGTGTTGAGATGGAATTTTCAGCTTGCTGATGATGATGAATTATAAACCTGTTTTTATTTAGGTATGTATTTTGTAACTGTATTTGTATTTTAATGGACCCCAGAAAGAATAGCAACCCCTATAAAGGAAGCTAATGGGGATCCATATAAACAATAAACATGTCAATAAAATCCTTCACTGTCAGGGTCTTTCCGCCATTATAACACTTGGTGATAACTAGACCAAATAAAAACAAGAGCAACCGGTAGGATGCGCAAGTTGAGCCGCCGTGTACATTTTGCCTTCGTTCTGCCTCAAGAGGTGTCATGTCATGTGTGCTGTCCAACCAGTATGATTCGTTAGATCATACACTCCGCCCCAAAAACTTGGGCACAGACAGACACACACACACACACACGCACACACAAAGGTACGTACTCATTCCAATAGTTGATTCTGCTTTGCGGCTCAACTAATTATGTATAAGATTATATACTTGCTGTCATTTTTGGTTGCATCACTATTGTTGATCAAGGGTATTGTATTAGATGTTGTTTTTTTTTTTTTTTTACATTTGACTCAAACATCAGCATATTTGTTTATATTTGTTCTAATGTAAGAGGGTGTTTTTAAGGTAATATTGGAATGATTACAGTGAACTTTTACTCAAATAACATCAAAATACCCAAATTTATCAAAAGATAGTTATTCACCAACACCATTCCAATACTATATAAGCGTTAGATGTTCTTATTTTATACGTTAGTTGTTATTGGGGGGAAAATGGTCAATTTAAATATAATCTATTTCTGAAAGATTTTCACTTTTTTCCTCATTTTTGAACAACATTTGCACATAAATAAATCTTGATAGCTTTACACGTGTATAATTATTATAGCTTTACAATTATTGCTTTACAAGCTTTACAATTATGACAGATGTTGGCTTTTCCAAACTTTGTCACAGTGGTCTAATAATTATTTCATGTCTTTTATTGTGCACAAAAATGAAAATGCAGCTTCCCAATCCAGGTTTATAGCATCTTGCAAAAAAATGTGGTAGAAGTTTGTGCAGAAGAACTTTAAGTAACGAGAAAGACATTTCAGGTATGAGCAGCTTAGTGTTAGGTTCTCACCACTTCCTCCATCGAGGCTGTGTCACTCAGGAAGTGAGGCTCCACCAGCAGGGCCAGAACCAGGCCTTTAACCCGGTGCAGATACAGCGTCATGGGCACCAGTGGACTTTCGTTCCGGCTGTTGGCAGCACCAGAGCAGTCATGTGCACTCCCACCGCTGCCTCTCCTGCTGTCCTCCCCCACCTTATGATTATGTGACTCCTCATTCCCACATTCAGCCGCTCTGAAGTCAAACACTGTCCCACAAGCTCCATTAAGATGGGAGTTTTCCTCCAGCCCTGAGTTATCTCCTATCTGACTCATTCCACCACCGTTGGTATGAAAACTGTGATAAAATGATTCGTCTTCCTCGGCATCATGGGAGCTTTTTCCATTTGAGAGAGGACACTGTGACTGCGTGGGGGGATGAAGTAGGTCAGTGGTGTTGTGTGATGGGTCTGGACTAAATACATTATCTGATGCTGACAAACAAGGGCTGAAGGACATCTTCTGAGAAGAATGGCTGGAGCCTGCATTGGACGGTTCTGAGTCGGTGGAGGGTGTGTCAGATAATGTTCTTGAAAGGCGGGTCTTTTTAGGGATGGCATCTTTGTGTGGAGTTGAATGGAACCTGAGGGGAGACAATCAGTATTATCAGAGATTTGACATTATATTCATATGTGTAGAAGCTAAAATGATAACATAATGGATAAAATATGTGGTACAATTAATGCTGTGCACTTTATTTTGTTAGTCCTGCAGCAGTGTATTACTTCCATAGTTTTAATTTGATTCAATACAAAAACATTTGGCTAAAACTTTCTTTTTTCCTTGCATTTTAAAGGAATCAACAAGGAATAAGTTCAGACCGCACTCAGGCCGGACCTTAATGACTGTTTTTCCCTGTTTATGTTAATGTATTTATATATGAAGTGTTTTGTCAAAGAACCAGGATCAGGACAAGAGAAAACCAGGAAAAGAGAAAAGACTAAGTTTTGAATTCCCTATCGTGTTTTCAATTAAAGTTGAAGTCCTTATCCATTGTTTAATGAATATTATTTTGTGATCATTACATTTATTTTATCATTTAGCATTCATTAAAAACTGCACTTAGATCATACATGAGCATTTTGTTGAATATTTTCTTGATAATTAAAATCGACAACCTTTATAAATATCCTTTTTTTTTAAATAATAATAAATATTAGAATGATATTATGATAAATGTTATGTGAAAATGCAGTTTTTAGTCCAACTCAGGCAGTGTCAAGTCCAGGGGTTTTAAGATTGTTTATCATTTTTTAAGATTATGTATCTATATATTTGGTTTCAAATTAGGACAAGAGCTCTATCTAAAACATACTTTCAAATGTTTTCTGCTTCAACTGTCTTAGTGTTGTATGTATTCCTTATCTTACTGTATTGTCTGGTTAAGTCACACTGGATTATACTTGTTTTATATTTTTGCATTTTGTCAGTGATGCCCAAGACAAGTGTCCCTGAGAAGGCAAAACCGGATATTTCAGTCTTATTCATCTTGTTGAAAGTGTCTATAAATCTCTATAAATGAAATTCATGATTATGTATTATTTATTATTAACCCCCAAAGCCCTTTTTACCCTTGGTCTTCAGACTTGAGTGCTGGATAGCTACAGGGTATGAGTAAGTGAGGATTTAGAGGCTCAGGCGGAGTTTTGGTGTAAAAAAAAAAAAAAAAAAAAAAAAAAAAAGGCCAGAGAAGTCAAATATAAAACATTTAAAATCAGTTCTAAAACTGAGAAGCAACCAGTGAAGAAGAGAAGCATCAGCAGGGTGGATGTAATAAATTTTTCATGATTTGGTTCAAAGTCTGACAGCTGCATTTTAGACATTATGAAGCTGTTAAATCATGTACAGAGTAATAAAATGAATAGTATGACTTAAAAGGAAGGTGTTGTAGGGTTGCGTTACTCATACATTTCCTATAAAGTAACATAACTAAATCTCCATGAATTAAAAAAAAAAATTCATACTTGAATTCCTTGTCAACGGGAGTAGACTGCAGGTGCTGAAGTTCAGACATTGTCAAGAACACAGTGATGGAGCTGACTGTTCCTCCGGTTGTGCTGGAGGTACTTGGTCCGTTGGGCTTATGGGCCTAAATGATAAATGAAAAACTGTGTTATCACGTGGTCTGTGCAGGACTGTGGCAGGAAATAATGACCTTGTGATGTGGTTCGTCAAAATGTAAGTGAAGAAAAACACTTCTTTGTCTCAGCAAAACCAATTCATTTGTTGCTTCAGTTTAAACTTGTTAAAGTGCGGGACAAAACCATGTACTAAAAATGTATGAAGTTATGTGCGCTGGTTGTAAAACATGAAATATAAATATATAAAATAGCAATGGATGTGATGGATTGAACAGTGATGCAAATATAAAATCCTATGGCTTTTTATATTTGCATCACCATTCCATGTTCACTTCCATTGTGGATAATCTGGGTTAGGACATTTTCTGCTCTCAGTTACATGTCTGACCTTGTTGTATGTTTCACTCTCATGAACCATGACCTTCATTGTAAGATTTGGGGACATCTGTGTGCTCACAACTCTGTAGAAAAAAACAAAACAGGAATGTCAGTGTCACAACTTAGTAAATACAGAAACAGTGTTAGGGATGCCTAGTGTAAAAATGAAACCTTACCTTCCCCTGAAAAGAATACATCCTACTAACACTAGAGGGCAGCGCTGACATGCCTGAAGAATGAGGGCAGCTTTGAGCAGGAGAAGTGGGTCAACCTGAGGATGAGAACCAGCTCCAAGTATAAAAACTAAGGAATAGGGGTCAAAAATAACATGATGCAAAGTAGAATTTGAGACATTTATATATGATTTGAGTCTTTTGTTTTGATCCAAATTTGTTCTCTCGAAATTTACTACATTTTTTTATAAGTTACTTTTAAAATTTACAGTTTTAATCCCCTTTTTGTCTGCATCCTGAATATTTGAGATAAATTGAAGTTCCTTTTTGGGTTGAGAAAATACAATTCCTCCTTAAAATAAATTAACAGTTTCAAAATCTTGTTGGATTCATTGGAAAATGCTTTGTCATAAAGCTGTAAACTGGTGTGTTTTTCTGTAAAAGATGTTGTTGTCACACAAATCTCTAAAAAGATCTTAGAAAATGTGATATATTGCTGTATACCACCAGCAGTATATTAAGTATTTGTATTTAAATGTGATCAACCATAAACATGTATGTATGAAATTGCAAAATTTATCTTAATGAACTATTTTACTGCTTTAACTTTCATATTTCATCATTTTGTGATATTTACATATTTTACGATAAGTACATAAGAACTTCCCTATAATGGAGCACTGCCAGTGTGGCATTAGTAATTTTAACAAGTAAAGAATCTGGGTACTGATAACGTAATATATGAGGATAGTAAGTAATACTAAAATTAATGCAGTAACAGAGGTCGTTCTGAGGAAAAACAGGTTGTTATGTTTTTGTCATATGACAACAGGGTGGTTGCTCTTTATCCAAATGAAATTCCAGATTTTTTCAAAACTGCCATTTTCGATCAATACCTTGACTTTATGTACTTTTATACTTGTGCGCCTACTTTTTTGGTTGAGATTGTACCTGTTGTGTGTCGTAGAAAAGCTAATTTTAACAAATAACTGCATAATCTGCTATAAATTGTATTTTACTGACAGAAATGTTTTCAAAACTAATGAAAATCACAAAAGTGCATCAATACAACAGGAAAAAGGTTTCACCAGAATCATTCCCATCCCAACCAGTTAGTCAAATTATATGAAGTTTGTTTATTTGCTTTCTTCATACATTCATTATCTTACAAGTTTACGTGCCTTTGAGGATACTCTAAAATTCAACTCAAGAGACAAACTTTTTTTTATAATATTTCATCAAGACTTTCACACAAAATTCCATGCTTTTCAAGGTCTGGAAAACAGCGTTTCCAAACTCCATACTTTTTGAGACTTTTAAGACTTGCTCAAGCACCCTGGACAGAATAGGTATGTGTCACATGGTTTTTGCAAAAGCTTAAAATAATCCAAACAATGTGATTTGACAAAGTGTTGCAAAAGCATCAGTATTACTATTTAGGTAATAGATACTTCTGATAAGCCGATACTCCAGAAATGTGTAGGATTTATTGGTTTAATTGATAAGTTTATGCAGTTTTTAATATACTCCTCGTCAAAAGTAAAACACAAAATTGTCTCTAGGTGTCAAGACAATTTTTCAACTTACACAATAACCACAGGACATTGCGACACACTCATATCCTGTATGTAAATATCTAAGTGAGACAGCAGTATAACTAAATGCAGAAGTATGACAACAGTTCATACATACATTAGTTGCATCAATGGTTTTCAAGCAGCTGAAGATATGATGAAGCTCTGAGGATCCTGCTTGCAGGTATGAGAGGTACTGAGCCCATCGCATGGCCAGAACCTCACGACTGTTACGCTGCATAACAGAACAAAGTACAGTTAATCATGAGGGTAGATTGTGAAAGGATGCAGAGCACAAATCCACCTCAGTATTTAGAACACATGCATCTGTCTCCACCAATAAAACATGAAGAAGTAACTTGAAAATGTACTACAACATTATTCACAAATACAACAAAAATTTGACAGGAGGTAAACATAATTCTTTAGCCACACAACGTTTTGAGAAAATCTCATTATCTAGAAGATTCCAGATTCATCACGTTAATTGTCATATACACGGTATATGTATTATTATTTAGAACAATGAAATTCTTACTTTGCGAATTCCTTTCACACAACTAATAGAAAAAATTAAACTAAACTATAATGATATAAAGGAAATAAAGTGTACAACTAAAACAATTTAAACTAATCTGAAAGGAAATAAACTTCATACTAAGCAAGGAAAAATAAACAGGTAAAACAAAATAAAGCCAGTACTCCGTACAAAGACTAACTGTATCAGGTGTAAAGTAAATAAAGATACAGATCACTGTCACAGTGGAGTTGAACATGAGGGTGACTTTTGCTGAAACACACATTGAAGTCCAGGGGTTTATAAAATAATTATAATGAATTTGTTTAACTACTTTATCTATTTCATCTATTTATGGGTTTTTTTTCTTTTTCATGCCTAAACTTTTAATAGCTCCCTGCCATAATACTTCTAATTTTTATTTATATTGTACATTAAATATACAATATAAATACACTGCCTTGCCTTGCCGTATCTTGGATTCCTTTGCCTTTGCCACATGCACATTTTCAGTGGAATATGTGGTTTACATTGTGATGTGTGAAGTCATGTGTTTGATGCTCAACCAAATGTTCAGTGTAAAACCACATTGATGGAATAACATCATGCAAGAACACATGAGCTCCATACTTTTGTTTCATCAGTTCAGTTTTGAAATTTAACTAAAATGTTAAAAGCTAAACCAAGTTACCTGCTTGTTACTGACACAGATTTATTGCTTTTTTACTCCTTTTCTGTGAAACTGACTGGACTAATTGTTCTGTTGCATTTGTCTCCTTCTCTTTTTGTCACTGTTAAGTAGAATCTTTAAATAAAAGCCAAAACAGATTAAAAGACTATGGTTATTACTGGTGGACATCTGAAGACTATACCTGGTAGCTCTGGCGGACAGAGCCATTGTAGAAACAGAAGAGGTCTATGAGCTGATCCAGGAGCTCACAGACACTTATCGTGGGGATGTCCACTGAGCAGCCCAGAGCCTACAGGGACACAAACCAAAGAATCGCATCAAAACAAACCCTCAGACTTACTATAAGGATAAAGCCAAGTCACAATCGTATTATTATGCCTCCAGTGACCTAACTCACCCAGAGGAAGTCATCCCTCCTGCGGATGGCGTACTTGTTCCGGCGAAGCCTGAGTACACGCACAGACGAGGAGGAAAGTTCAGAGACACAGCGAGCCACGCCAGCGAGCTGTCCACAGAGCAGCTCCTGCTTATCCATAGGAGTCTGATAGAAATGAAGATGAATGAAATACATCGCCATAGTCCAATATTTGTTGGTTATTAAGTTATAAACCATCATGTTGGTATATGCTTGTCTTTGTTTACCATGTTGGTATGTGTTAATAATCACGTATCAACATTATCATGTTGATACATGATTATTGTTTACATATATTGTATAATAAGTTATGCAGACTATCAGTAAGAAATTACGATGTGTAATATACATCACTTTTCCTTATTTGTTTAATATCTGTTATTTACATTATTTGGACTCTAAACTGATGTAACTTCATCATTATGGAAGCAAAAGTAATGTGTTATGTTGTATAAGTAAGAGGTGGGGGTTGGATTAAATATTTTCTTCTTCTAACTCCTTTTTGAGCAACACATTACATTTATTTTGTTATAACAGCTGTACATGGCAATTGTTATATTGTCTTGATCACCTCTATTTATTAATGTATTTGCTCTGCTATTTGTTCACGTCAAAGTTTTGTTTTTTCTTTTGTCTGAAGCAAATAAACGAATAAATAAATCATGACCTGGTTCAGACCTCACTTGCTAATCCTGACCAGAGTAATTTCTACATATATCAACTGTCCAGACAATTGCAATTTATAAATGAAACCAAACAATTGCATTAGCACAAGCTACATTATTGTTTTAATTAATTTTCAATGAAAGAATATCCACAATTTAATAATATATAAATGAGACACAATCAATGTATTTGGGCTGGGATGAATGCCATGGGTACAATGATTATTAATATCCAGTTACATATATATATTTATATACAACAAGTCTAATTCTTTTTCACAGATTTTTAAAAATATTTAAAAACATTTATTTGATGATCCGAATAAAGACTGCTGGTCAGGCCAGAGTGTATTATTGATCTGTCAATTATTCCCTTATTTGATCTATTACCTATGGAAGTGGTGAATAATGTCAGTGAAACTTGATGTCTGTTTGATCCACAAGCAAAAGTCGTGAGGGAACCAGACAATATTCACATTTAAAAAACAGGACTCATAAAATGTACATACTTTTCTTAAAAATACTCAAACTCATTACTATGACAATAGTTGCTTATTCATCTAATAGTTGTAACTAATCTATTACTACTTCCACATACTCTACAACTACTATTTCAAGTCTATCAAACCTCTTCAGGGTAGAAGTAACAGATTCCTACTCTTGTCGCATCACCCTCTTCTTTCACCTTTGATCCATCATATAAAAAGAAATAAGAGCACCTGCAAAATAAAAATAAAACAAATGTCAGGTTTCTTCCAACTGTAAAGAGTTTTATTTTCAAGTGAGTAAAATACCAAACGAAGAAGTGTTAATGGTGTAACTACTGTTTATACATATATGGTTACTTTCTTTTCTTATCTTATACTGTACAGGATTCGACATAACAAAAACAGTGTTGCTCTTCTGCATAAACTACATATGCAACCGATGAGAGTTAGGTAATGTTTACTAAATGTTAAGGGTTTTTTTTTCTCCTTTGGATTCAGCTCATCTTACCCTCTCAGGTCTGGCGACAAAAGCTCAGCCATCGCCCAGGAGAAGCTCAGAAAAGGTTAATGCTTATCTTGTATCCATGTATTTCACATCCAACAGGCTGTGGGTAAAGTTGGACTGGAGTAAAACTTCATTCTGCTGCTGCGACTCCGGCTCAGAAATCACAAATCCTCTTCCACGTCGCACACTAAGAGCTGTTAACAACGACAGTGAATAGATTAAACCGCGTGGATAATATTTTCAGACACTGTTAGGCCCACAGTTGTCTTAACATTAGCCCGTTTGACAGGGATAGTAGTGTGCACCACCTGAGGAATGTAGATCAGTCACACGCAGGGAAAGTCATGTGAAAGTACGGCAAGCACAGAGGGACAAACTCTGCACCGTTCGCGAAAAAGCATTGGTCACTATCTACAGCTTCTCTTGTATCTTCGTGGATTTGTTGTTCAGTGGACACTTATTCACCATCTCATACACTCAATTCATACCACTAGTATTATTATTACATTGTTGTGTTTGATAAAGCTGATGTGCAGTAACATATTTAAGGGTAAATCATTTTTTTCTATATCATTTCCATTAAGTGAGTAATAACTAGTATTAGAGTGCGTTCAAATATGAGAAAATATCAGATTAGCAACAATGAAAAAAATATTTCATGGTTTTTACACAGTATGTCAGTAAATACATATTTCTTTGCATCAAAAATTAAACACATTAGTATCCATCTGAGTGGACATTGTTGCAACTCCATGAAAAATAGGTTCATAAAAATGTTAATCACATAGTCTTTTTCATGCCTAAAGAGGAATAGAAACAAGTTAAAAAAAAAAAAACCTGATTAAGGTTCTCATAATTCATGCATGAAAGAATTAATAAATCAGCAACTATAAACTCTGCATACATCTTACTGTGTAATAAAGGGAATCTATAAGAATTAGTAAGTGATATTTTCACTTTTCCCCATGATGAATTTATTAGATACTTTCACCTCATTTTCCCCAGACTTGTACTGTGTTTTAACAAAAAATTGCATTGTTTTTGTTTTTTATTGTTGTTTCATCTATTTCATTAGTAATGCTATTATCATTGTATTCATCATCAGGTTTTGCTTGGGTATGTGTGCATATTGTATATTACTCAAACTGACTTTATTATTGGTCTGTATGAGTCAAGTTATTCTGAAGAATTTATTTATTTTCTCAATGGCTATATATTGGTGAAATGTATTTGACACTTTGTATTGTGTACTTATATATCTATGGTCCATGAACTCTGTCATAGGTGGAGGGAAAGTGTTGAATAATGTGAAGTAAAATGTGTAGAATTTTCATTATGTTCCTTTCCTATTTTTTTATTTTCTATCCTCTGAGGTGATTTCCGTGCCATGATGCAACTGTTAATTTTTTACACGTCTCATTGTTTTGATTAATCCACTGAGCTGTCACATGCACAAATATGGGTGGGTGGATGGATGGATGGATGGATGGATGGATGGATGGATGGATGGATGGATGGATGGATGGATGGATGGATGGATGGATGGACAATACACCTATAACATACAGGTTTTCAACAAATTATATTTAGTTGACTTGACCCTCTGATGATGAGTAAAAATAACATCCATGATTTGCTGGTACGGTTTCATGAAAATCAATTAACAGTCTACGTGTTATGTATGAATACTACTGTAGTGTGTGTAGTTGTCAGTTATTCTCCTAATATTTTGATATTGATATTTTTTATAAACTGTTTTGATCAGTAATTAACCCGTTCATGCATATTGGTCACTACAGTGACACTACAGTTGTCTGTTCTCTTGTATATTCATGGTTTTTGTCCTTTCACTTGCATATCAGCCAACAGTAAACATTTATGCATTATCCCATACACTGTAATTTATACAATTACTGTAACTTTGCTGTTCTTGATAAACATGATCTGCAGTAGCATGTTTAATTTTTTTTTTTTACATATATTATCTCTAAGTGAGTCATAACTAATATTAGAATATGTTACAATGAGAGAAATCATCCGAATAGCTGCGTTTAAAAAAAAATAAATTTCATAGTTTTCACACATTTTATCACTTTCTGATACTTTATTTCCAAATACATGTTTCTTTGTTTTAAAAATTAAACATATGGTGTCCATTTTAATGGATATTTTTGTTACTCCATGAAAAATTGGTTTATTACAAACATTTAATTTGCTTTTCTTTTATGCTTAAAGAGTAATAAAAACACTCAGGAAAACATCCTTGACAGCTCTTGTAATTCATGCATCAAATGGTTAAGTAATGTGGCGTAATATTTAGACTTTTCTGGCCTTACTTCTGATATTTTCTACTTTATTTCCACCTTTATTGAAGCATTGCTTCATCCTATTCCATTTCAAACAGAAGTTCTTCTGTAAAAGGGTTTATTTCTTACTCATTAGGATTATTTATAGACCGTCTAAACACTTATATCTATTTTGTGGAATAGTTCTGTTTAATGTCTATTGTGGTTTGTTTTGACAAAATTGCCAAATTATTTTCTGCTGTATTATTTTTATTTTATTCTAAATGTTCGAAATAAATATTAAAAAGATTATTATTTGTTCTACCTGTAGATTGGATACCCTAAACAAAATATTACTAAATAAGAAAAACCCCATGTAAACATCAGGTAATGTTTGACACGGATTCTTGTCATTTGTGTTGTCATTACGGTGTCATAAAGACTGTGGTTTCTTTACCTTTTTGTTGAATCGAGTTTTTGACGCTCGATTAAAAGTCTGTCCACAGCTTCACCGTGGACGCGCTGAGGACCGTCAACCAATGACTGTAATAACATAATGTCTGAACAGGATTTACCTGCTGAAGTGGGTCTCCTACACGTCTGAAGTCAGGATTTGGGATTAAAACCGGGATTACCATGTGACCGTTAAACTAAAGAGTTACGTGTCCAAAGCTTTAGTGACGAATCCGCCATTTTAGAATTTACTGCGCGAGCCTGTGGAAGATCATTGGACCGCGGATGTGGAATCTGTCAATAAGTGAATAAATTATCTGTCAAAAATGAAATAATAGAAAGTAAATATATGAGAATTAGTATATTGACATTTTCGACAGTTTTTTGTGTTTTATTGTTTTTACTTCAACATCGATCCTTGACATATTTTGGCAAAAGGGAGTAAATACTCCAAAAGTAAACATGACAAAATAATTAAAATGAACAAATGCAACAAAAATGTATCAACAAAACATTATACAATAAAAATACACGACATTCAAAACTGATAAAGACAACATCAAATAAAATAAATAACTAAAATGACCATAAGTAAACGCACAGAGCCAAGTCAATGCATTTTTTTGTCACCAGTCTCTGTAAAATTGCAATAAATGTTATCACAGTGATTTCCTAATTCAGTACATTTAATTGAAAGTGCCACAGGTACAAGATATTTATCATATTTTGATTGAAATCTGGCAAATTAAATTGTGTTTAGAGCAGGTAGTTGTCCAGTGCTGATCAGATATGTCTGTATTTGTGCATTTTATTTGTCTGCAGTTCATGTGATAAAGAAATCCTCCGTAGCTCATAGGTTTGTCTTTGTCCTTTCTCAAACCCACTGGACTACACATAGCTCTGGGGAAGCTCTGACAGCATGTGTTTATGTTTGTGACCTTTTGTAAGGAAAAGAAGGGTTTCAGTGCTGTTACAGTCTGAGCTTGAGATTTGCAACAGTCCAACACTGCAGTGGTGTTGTTTTAAAGGCATCATATAGGAGTTCATACAAAATCATTGTAACGCAAATAATTTATTACAATAGTCTGCCCTTAAATAAATAGTAGGATAGAAAAAAAAATATTCTACGTAGTCACATCAGCTGCTTATCAAGTAACAAAATTTCTTTCTCCAGTTTCCTCATTTTAAGTGCTCTGTATGCCATCTGCTGATCCCGGTTCTCGATCTCCTTCTTGAGGTAGCTGCAGTACAGGGCTTTTACATCTTCTGTCTGCCCCCGCTGTAGAAGAAATGAGTTGCTATATGCTTATTTTGTTAATACATTTCACATCTACTCACAGAAGTTGTAAAACCAACCACATCCTCACCTCTGCACGTTTAGGTTCAGATGAAGTACTGGTTGCATTTGCTTTGTCCTGGAAGTTATTCACATCCTGCCAAAAGACATCATGAACATACATCAAATATTCTTTCCAATCATTCATTCATACGCTTTATTTCTTAATGAAGTTTGCATTTGTAAGTATTTGCATGTGAGTATGTAGATAACATATATTTATACACTGTCTGCATGTAATTTTGTGTTCATACTTTTGTTTTTATCTTATGTATGAATTGCTTTATATACTGCTAGTTTTAGAATGTATTATATGAATAGATTATCACCTTTATCTAAGCCAGACAATATTGCTGTTAACATATAAGATGTATTTTCACCAATGGCAGAGGCACATTGTTTTTTTCTTCTTTGCATTAGAATCTTTTCATCTAAACATAAAGTAATGAAGAGGTGAAAAACTTAAAAATATGATTTTTCTATTTCTAATGATAATCCCCCTTTGTTAAAGGCAGATGAATAACAGTAAAAACAGAATAAAGAAAGGGACAATAATATTGATATCATCTAAAATGTCATTTTACATATCTGTATCAGTATCAGGTAAGAATTTTGCAATCAGTGCATTCCCACTATTAAATGTTCTTTATAACCAGAATCAGAACAGTCAATCAGAACACTAGAGCTAAAATCAACAAGGAAAAATTGGTGATAAAAACAACTAAAAGATGTATCAATAAGAAATAAAACATTAAGAGAATAAATTTTAATAAAAATAAGACAAGATTTTAATTTCATTCAATTAAGAATTCACTAAGAATAACTGGCAAAAGGCAAATGAATCAGTTAAACTGAGAATAGTTAGAAGTAAATAACAAAAATGAAGAAGTCTTAGCATAAGGTTTGTAATTTTCTGGTTCAAACTGCAGGTGCAGTATGACCACAATTCACAAATCAAATCATTTTTATGAGATCAGTAAAGAAAGTTCATGTTTCAAAGCAGCAAATTTGATCCAATGTAATGACACTATGTAAGAGCAGTTATTTTAAATGTAGGCAGGTTTACACATTTACTTACGCCTTCAAATTGTGCGTCACTGATGTCTGTGTCATCGCTGCTCAGACTCTCTGGTTCAGTCTTTGTCACAGGTAGGAGGAGGACAGGATGACCTGCTGAATGAAAATGAACCATAAGTTATTTCTGATTTCTGCATGTTTTTATTTTAAGCCACAGAGGACGTTACCTACCACTAATAAAAGAACTGTCAGATTCAGTCATTGGCTCGATGCAGGTGCCTCCAGTGAGGACCTCCAGTCTCAGCCGCCTGTCTTTGTGCAGCAGAACATCCTCCTCAGCAGAGGTCAGTGAAGGGGTCGCTGATCCCCCCTCGGTCCTCAACACCTCAGCTCTTCGTCTTCTGGCTGCATGAGGATACATTTAAGAGTAAAAAAAACAGCCTTGGACAGATCTGTAAAGTTAATCTAATCACAAGAATAACATGATTACAAAAGACTGACATTTAATTACATTAAAACATGCAGTGTGAACTGTTTGTGTATAACATGTGTATTATCTACTTATGTAATAAAGAAATGAACAACAGTTCTCTGTCTAGGCTGTGAAGCTTGTTTCCAACATGGAAAATGAAAGCCATTATGTAGTTTTTACATTTTTGATGCTAGTTAAAGCTTGTATGATTGATTTTGAAAAAAAAAAACAAAAAAACTTGTCAAAAAATAATCATCATATGTGAATTTTCCAACTAGACTCATTTATTTACCAATAAACATAACTGATGCAATCCTTGACCTGGATGTTGCATTACTGAAAATGTAAAATAAAATAAAAAAAAAAAACGTGTTAGGAAGCATACCTGATTGCACTATATTTTTATGTTTAACCTTCACTTGCTGCCAACTCCTTTTATATCCACTGTCTGACACCCTGCAAAGTCATCACAAAAACCATTTTAATTGATAGCAATGGTGGAATTATTCAACAGAGGATCCATTTAAAAAATAAATAAATAAACGGGTCATTGATGTTATTTGGCATTATAATTACTGAAAACATATGACATGCTTTTATAACTGTATCATAATAGTGATCTGTTTAACTTTTAGGGACACATGTTGTGGAAGTTCAGGGATATAAAGAAATTACATTTAATATTTTTTAAATTGATTTTCACCTTGTCATATCAATAATCTAATGGGTTTGAAAAGTTAAGAGCTCAATTAAGAATTAAGAAGATCTTTGCGAGATCGACATTTAAGAAGTAAAACTTGCTGATAACTAACTTTCTTAACTACCAAACATTCATAAACATGCAATATCCTAACAGGGAGTGTAAGGAGATGGATGATGGTTTTTTTTTTTTTTTTTGTAGAAAAATTGTTCATGTCTGCTCCTGAAAATGGTTGTAGTTGACTTAAAGGCATCAGAATCGATTATGAACCAAACAAAATATCATATTTAAGTGTCACATCAGCCCAGAATGTGAATTATTTGGAGTGCTTTCTAACTGCTAAACTTTATTTAATTTTGCAGTCTTGGGTTATACTTACCCCTTCCACGTAAGGTGTTATTGAAGCATCAGTTAAAACTACAATAGTTAATTTCTCAAAAAATAGCTGCTCCAAAGTACCAAACATAAATTACTACATGATTAATTCCTATTTTTCACATAATCAGATAATTGGAATCACTACATATATGCAACATCAATTACAGTTACTTTTTAAATGAACTTTTCCAAATTAAATTGTTTATTATCTTTATGGACAAAAACTTTTGAACGCTATCCTAAAAATATATTTAAACATTAAAGCTGTGTTTAAACAACCAGTCAACTGTAATGAAATGTCTGTATCTCACAAAAAATAATCCCATTAGACACATTATTTTTTAGGGAGTAATAATCCCACTCATTCATGAAAGAGTTAAATAGAAGCCTCATATAGAATATGTCCAAAATCAACAACTGATAAAACAGTAAAAAAATATAAATCACTAAGATATTTACTGTTAATATTGCTGTTAGGAGATAAATTCAAGACCGGGAGTAAGCAAAGAAAATGATTTAAATGTGTGATTGGAGACTCTTTAGTCATTTCTATAACATAATTTAAAAATATTATGAGGTTTTCATTACTTTATGGTTAAAAGCTGTAGATTGAGTAAATGATAAAGTGCATAAAAAAGCGGGTGTGGGAAAATATAAAATGGTATTATTATAACTATTAAACTGATGGAGAAGTAAATGTATGATTAAAGCCATTTCTTAGTCAAGCCTTCTTACGCATTGATTCTATCTGCAATTCTCTGCCAGGCTTCCTCTCTTAGTTTGGAGGCGCTTGTGGTGTTGGATTTAGCTGTCAGTATCTCTCTCTCTTCTTCATACAGTCTCAGAATAAGTTCCTGCTCTTTAGGGCTGAAAAAATGAGCCCTCTCCTGTTTTTTCATGGCCAGAAAATCTACAGACACAGAAAACAAGAGGTTACTGGAGTGAAATTCATGTGATGTTGTGAGTGAAATTCTTGATGTGGAGGGAGTCTCTCCTCACCTCGCTCTGTGTTCATGAACCCTGATCCTGGTTTCGGTCTGCGATTGATCGGGCCTTTGTTGCCAGAGCGGGTGCACGCGCAGTTATCCGAGATGTTTCAATGCTAGATTAAATAATCGAGTCGTTAACCTCAGCCGTCAAAACGCACTTTAATTCGAGTTTAATCCGTACACCGGTAGGAAATAGTACCTATCAGCGTGTCTTTGATAATAAAAGTAGCGGAAAAGGGTCCAGGGGAAGCGGTCATATGAGGCTGTCTTTCCAAGAGCTTTGTTAACCCAGGATTTGTAAATTCGGCTTAATACGCGTTCACGTGAAGGAGGTGGAGCCTTGTTTAAAGAGCAAGTGACGTTTAGGAAGGAGGGTCACACAAATATGATTACTGTTTTCATTCATTGTCTAAACCTGCTTTATCCTCACTAGGGTTAAACTTCCATTACACTGTGGTTAAACTCCTAAGGGATATACAGTTAAAATAATCTAAAATGCACAATTTTGGATCATTTTAACTGTGTTCATACATGTTGCATGTTGTGAATCTTGGCAAGAGTGTGTATTTTTTTGTTGTTAATTACAGCTCAGCACATAAAGGAAAAATAATCACTGTGTGCAAACAAAAAAGTTCTTCTCAAACTGTGTGTGTGTGCGTGCGTGCGTGCGTGTGTGTAATTATTTTCTTTTTTTAAATCTAAAAACATGGTGTCATGACACATGGCATTTAAGGGGTTAAACCCAGTGGTTCCCAATCTTTTTTGGCTTGTGACCCCCTAACATCACAAAATTCTGGTGACCCCAGACATTCAAAACTAAGACATGTTTTGCAAAAAAATTAATGTGTTTGTGATCATGTAATAGTTTGCTCTACTATGGTGGAAAAAAATGTCAATTTTAGATGACATTTAGTCTATACAATGTATATTATTATGGACGGAGGCAGAAAAGCCAGGTGTAGATGTAGGGTGGCTCGACTGGTAGAGCGGCTCAACCAGTGGTTCGAATCCTGGCTCCAACTGTCCACATATCAAAGTGTCCTGGGGCAAGGCACTGAACCCTAAAATACTCCCAGTAGAGTCTGGCAGGGCCTTCCATGGCAGCAGCTGTTTACTAGTGTGTGCATGCATGCAAATGGGTGAATGCGAGGAAATTATAATATGCTTTGGGCACCATGAGTGCATAAAATGTGCCAAATAAGCTCTGTCTGGTTACCATTTTTAGATTACTGCACTAAGTGAGAATTTTATTTTCCTTGGTCAGGATATGTTCAGTCAGTCCAGTTTATATTTTTATATGTGTACAATAACTCAAACTATGAATTATTAAAGCACTTTAACATCTTAAACTGACCACAATGAACATTTGACAGTTTCAGCTTTTAACAGTTTGTCGTGTCTGTTATGGATTACGATTGTCTCTCTCAATGCGCCATATATTTTTTTAATAGTAAGCTTTTTAAAAAATTATCTCAATTTCTAGAAATTTATGGCAACCCCATTTAAATTTCAGGAAACCCTATGTGGGGTCATGACCCCAAGGTTGAAAACACTTGGTTACTTACTGGGTTAATTACTTCATATTTGATATCAATAACTAGGTCAAATATAGGTGGAAAAAAGAAGCTCAATGAAGGTAGTATATATTACTATAAAATAATTTTATATTTATTGTATGAACAACATATTTTGTGCTTTGCAGTGTGAGTATTTGATACTGCACAAAAAGTAATGATGCATTGTGTGCTATTAATCAATGACATAAGGCTGTGACATATGTGGCTATAATAATTCAGAGCAAAAAAAAACTACTTTTAATGTAATATATTTTAAATAATTCATATTTAGTTTTTCATCTAAAACATAGTGACATCATAACAAAACTTCTCCTCTCATAATCTGAAGCCGCTTTATTTTCACTTGGGTCATGGGGGTCGCATGGAACCTGCCACTGAAGGGCGAAGGTGGGGTACACCCTGGACAAGTCGCCAGTTCATCATAGGGATAAATGACAAAACTTGCGATTTAGTTTAATTTTTTTTTATTATTATTATTAACAATATTAATAATGTAGATAACTGCCACAAATATTGCCACAAAATAACTAGCCAACTAGCTGTCGGACAGCCAGGGTATATCCTTGAATGCCTTCAGTCCTTAACCAGACAGCTATTACGCCCTGACTTAAGGCATCCCCAGGTCGTGACCTTTCATTACCTCCGCCAAGGAGGTTATGTTTTTGCCGGAGTTTGTTTGTTTGTTAGCAAGATAACTCTAAAACTTATGGATGGATTTTGATAAAATTTTCAGGGAAGGTCGGAAATGGGGAGATCTGGAAGTGATTAGATTTTGG
>JAPTYR010000031.1:21558116-21568456 GCA_029814505.1 Siphamia roseigaster | reverse complement strand
AAAAAATAAACAAATAAATAAAAATGCTTGCCGGTTAAAGCCAAGTGAGAGTGAATTGAAAATAATGCAGATTGCACAACGATGTTTACACTTCGTTTACTGTCTTTATGAAAACCTTTATATTAAGCTACAAATATTCACTTATATCTAGTCACTTATGTCATAAATATTAGCAGCATATTGGCTCTCATTTGGTCTTTATAAAGCACTTCATTTCTCGTTCTGCACGACTAAAGCTTGAATAATTCAGTTCCAATTCACAGGATCCCAATTTGACACCGTTTCTGAATCATTTCAGGCATTACTTTTAATTTACAATACCAAGCAGCTTTGATATAGAAGAAGTTCTCAGAGAAATAAAATTGTAAATTACACCAGTAACATTCTAATCTGGTACATTATTAAAAATATTTATACCACAAATTGACCCTACAGAGGTTACATAAATGTACTTTTTATTTAACATCACACACACAACTGGATAGTTTAATGCAGAATGCTTAAAATGTTATTAATCTATGAAAAAGGCCTAAAAGTCTTGCGATGGTATTGATAAGAATCAAATCATTCCGATGTAAATCCAGTTCCATACACACGCATATTCTACTAGGCCACTAACTAACAGCTTTTCGTCATTAATCTCATAATTACTGCTTAACGGTATTGAGAATGAACGTTGTTGCATGAGTTGCAAACAGTGAGCCTTATAAGGCAGTAGTAAAATCCCGCAGAGTAAAGCATATTAAGAGGTTATTGAGGGAAAGTAAGTTAATGACCTGAAGGTTGTAGAAAATAGTCAAGTAGAATAAGGCTTTTTATAAGTACCTTATAAAACTAATACAGAGCCAATATGCTGTATATATACACTGATAAAATAAATGAGTGAAAGTATCTAGTTTAGTACAAATTATTACCATTATTTTCAAAGACAAACATAATTCCTGATGAATATGAAGGAAAGCTGTCTAAAAACTGTCCCTGAAGGGATTCTCCAATACAAAGTCATGTGAAGTGAATAAATATGTAAGAAAAGATGTTCATGGAGAGGTCTAACCATTCCTTACTTTAAAGTAAAGGAGAAGAAGCTGAGCGTAATACCAAGAGAGCTTTATGAAATCAGGCCAATCCCCTTTGACCACCTACATCCCAGCTATGCAACAGTTGGCCGAGGGCACTGCCTGTCACAGCCTGAGCTACAGGAACATTAACGCAACATGCCGACTGGGCAGCACTTAACATCTCCAAGGAACAACCCAAGCTTGTTGACTCCAATCCTATTAGTTTGAATAGCCATACTAATCAGCAATGGGCAATCACACCCCCATCCCCCTTCTTTCCACCCGGAACAGCAAGGCAATAGTTAACAGAGCTGCAAACATCCCTGATGCACCTCCACACAGTCTTAATAAAGATTCTTGTGTAACTTTGTTGTAAAGCTCTCTGCTGTGCACCTCGGAGCTAAAATTCAATGGAAACTTTGTTCCACAAAGGTGCAGTTTGCATCGGCTGTCACTTGCTTTACAGATAGCAGGAAACTGGGAGGGCACCCAGAGGGGCAGCTAACAGAGCAGCCGTTACATAAATCACAGTAAAACCTGTAGTCCTATACTGGTCAAAACCAGGCCGCATCTGTCCTTCAACACAACAAGTCGCAATAAATTCCTGTGCAGCACTGTATTTGCACTTTAGCCTCTCCGTTGTGCAAAGCTCCGTTAATTCCAGTGCCGGAGTGGTTCAGTCGGTCACAGCATGGCACATTCTTTCTGTTGCCACTGGAGAACTTTTCTCTCCCCTCTCTAACAGGATAACCTGTCTGCAAGAGAGAGGGAGGGAGGGGGAGCAGTAAAAACCTACTCTACCCAACATCCAAGCCCTGTGGCTGATCACTGAGCCCTCTACATGCCAAACACACTCTCTGAGGTGACCACGGTCCCCAATACACCACCAACACACCTAGCTGCAGGCCTCAAGGGGCCCT
Organism: Siphamia roseigaster; assembly: GCA_029814505.1. NCBI lineage: Eukaryota > Metazoa > Chordata > Actinopteri > Kurtiformes > Apogonidae > Siphamia > Siphamia roseigaster. The sequence continues at coordinate 21,566,478 of JAPTYR010000031.1, read as the reverse complement.
GCCACGGCCCATGAAGCAGTTGACACTTGCACAAGTTTTAGGGAAAATTAAAGTAAAAGAGGAAGGATCGTCTCTGGAGTCTACGCATGTTGTTAATCAGAAGAATCCATTTGAGGATCATGACCTCCAGTCACTGTCGCAGTGACTGTTTATGCTGCCTTGAATTCTAGTATCCAAGAAATGATTGTAAATGATGTGCATTGTTATCTTCCTTTTTCTTTTGTGACAGAGCCATTCTTCAAACTATGGAGGGGGGAGTCACTATGGAAACAAACCCCATGGCGAGTTAGTGGCGTCCAACCATGATGGCGCTACTTGTCATAGCTGTTGTGACACTATAGCAGTAGGGCACTGGGGAACCAGACAACACAAAAAACACTGAATTTATTTTTACTTGGCTACTAAACACCTTCTTCCCTTAATGTTTAATTCATAATGACTACAATTCCTGATCTTTTACAACTTTATACACTTGTTTTTATCTCCTCCTCACTTCCCCACGTTCCCTTGTCTTCAACACTTCCACTTATATTCCAGAAAACTTAAGGTGCATCACTCACAACACAAAAGGGGGGAAAAGAAGAAATAGCTTCCCCTCGTTTCAATACAGTGACTAACCCGCAGCCATCACCACTCCCACTGAGGAGAGAGGCGGGGGCAGTGGTCCCTATGGCGACCAACGTGCCACATTGTTCCCAGACCAGCCCACATTCATTACTGACAAAAAGACACACACACTCACACACATAAAATCACACTCTGTAACAGACGATTAATAGATTTTCAGTGACAAATCACACAGGTGGAATGGATGAGCCACACTGACTGACTTTATCATCACAGTTTAATTCTTCCTCAAATCAACAGGAGTTTGTTTGTTGCAGCTTTGACACTTCAATAGTTTCAGGTTGCAGATGGCCTTTTCCTCTCAAACTCTTTTTGGGGTCATTTCTATCCCTTGGGACAGAAAAAAAACTGAAAGAAAGTTTTGGTTTTCTTAAGAGACCAAATCAAAGTTTGGCAGTGAAAGCAGCCCTGTCCAGTTTCCTCTTGTTTCTAAGGAAATTGACACTGGGTAACATTTTCTAGCCTGTGACTTAACAGAGCAAGGAGAGAGGACATGTGCATGGGTAGTGTAACTGGTCGTGGCATCACACCAAAACGAAGAACCTTCACACCAGCAGCAAACACATAAGCATACATGGTTTGAGGAAAGAATCAGCATAGTGGAACCTTAGTAAACATAATAAAATGTAGCAATGTTACACCTCTCTAGCGGATTATTGTAAAATCCACTAATCAAACACTGAGCAATGGGATTAGCTGGTGGTGGGAAGTAAATACAGAGAACTCACTGTTTTGGAGTCCAACTCGTGCCTGGTTTGGGCCAAAACTTTATCCACACCAGCCTGATCAACAAAGGTGACGAATCCAAACCCTCTGCAGACATCGAAGGGAAGGTATTAATGACAGAGAAACTGATGTTGGCATGTAATGATATGTTATGAGCAGCGAGGAATAACATAGGTCAGATAAACTTTCAGCTCCTGTAGAGAACCCGGGCTCAGAGCTCTCTCACCTCGAGCGATTAGTAACCGGATCTCGCATCACCATACACTCCTTCTCCTCGCCGTACTTGCAGAAGTACTCCTTTAGCCCCTCTGGGAGACAAAACAGGGGTTAAAACAGACACGTTAATCACAAGTCAACAAGGGCTGACAACTTTTTCCTCCATTCAGGAGCAACAATGACTTAGGTTTTGTATAACCTTTCCACTGTATATTGGGATTTTTTTTTTTAAACAACAAACCCAGTTTATGTAAAACAGAACTCTATAAGCTCTATTTTTAATCAACAAATAGTATTTCTATTTGTTGTAGAAGACAAAGAAATGTAGCTTTGTATAACATCTACAAGTATAATGAAACTTAAAATGCCCAGAAGCTTAAAAAAATAAAACAAACTTCCATATTGCAGCCTGCATGACCTAAGATCACCTTTTTTTCCTTTTAAATCAGCTTCTAATTTTATTTAAAGCAGAGTTAAGAGTTCAGAATTCTGTTCTGACACATAAAAATAAGCTCAAAAGCAAAGAAAGTAAATAAATATTAAGAAATCTTGTTTTTTAAATAAACTTCTAATAGTCCCTTCCAGTCAGTGCCAGGCTTTTTAAAGACATAGTGGTATAGTGTCTTCTATGAGAAGCAGTGGTGGAAAAAGATTTACCTTGTGTTGTTTGCCAGCTGAGTCCACCTATGAACATTTTGCTGTGGAAAAAGAGAGAAAATATTTATATTTACATATTCATTAAAGTAGGTTTCAGTCAGTTTGGTGTGTATGGGCTCATACAGAAAGGGGTAAGTTGTATTTAAGGTCTTAAAGGTGTAAAAACAGACTTTGTGAGTGTATCATCTCTGATTTTACATGAAGGCTCTCAGTGTGGAGGTGTGCGAGTCTGGCTGCGGACCAGAGCGACTGCGCGCAGAATACCGGCTCTGTTCCTGCTGTGGACTAGGAAAGAGAGAAAAACCAAAAGTTTTTTTTAGTTACCAGGGGTCGTGAGGGGAGTCCGTGGTGGACAGGCTGCTCTGGCTCCCTTCCGTCTCCATTCCGTGTCCTCGGTGTGAGTGTGAGCGCTGCGTCCGGGCCGAGCCGTGCGGGAAAACAGGCGGAGAGTGAGTGAGAGGGGCTGGGCGGGTTTGGCCCGGGGTGACAGAGAGGGGAGCGGGCCAGATGCAGGCTGGGACAGACTCCACCTCCTCCTCCTCCAGTCAGTCAGTCCCCGCTGTCTCACTCTCATCCCACCAAGGCACGCGGATCCGGCGTCAAGGGAACCACATCCAGCGCGCGCAGCCTCCGGTAGACACTTTCAGAATAAAAGCCCCAGCGAAGCTCCATCCAAAACTCAGCATGTCCATGTGGGCCCCAGAAGGGTTACATTTGGGTTGCATATGGGTCTCATGTGAGTGTGTGCAGTTTTCATGATGACCCCACATGTTTTTGCATATAACCTCCTGAGACCCACCAGAATAAAAGTTTGGCCTTTTTATACATAATTATCTTGATTGGAAATGCCATAATGCAACTATTTTTTCAGATACTTTTTTTTATAAGTTTTATTTTTTAATGTAATATCCTTTGCAGTGGGCAGTTTTTATTATTATTCTTATTATTTTTTGTAAAGTTGTGAAACCTTTTCTCCTTATGGAGGATAAAAATGCATTGCTGGGTCTCAGAATCTGAATCAGAATCAGAGATCTGAATATCTCAATTTATTTTTCACTATTTGCCACAACATTTATCGTTCATGTCATTTGCACTACTTCTCATGCTATTTGCACAAATTTTACATTTTACAAATATCAGTTTGCAATATTTTGTTTTTAATGTAAATAACTGGCTTTTACTGATATTTGCTGTCTTTCTGTAAATTCTTGTACTGAGCCAAAGAGCTCTACCTCAACTTCGTTGTACTTGGTACAGTGACAATAAAATGATTCTGATATGGGTAAACACATATGGGGCTACCATGGAAACTGCAGATAAACCCACATGGGACCCTTATATGCAGTCCAAATGGACATACTGGCAGGAGTATACTTCAACATGTCATCACATTATACCAGGGATGAGCAATCCTGGTCCTCGAGGGCAGGGATCCTGCATGTTTTTGATCAGGGGTGCCCAAAGTTGGTCCTCAAGAGCTACTATCCTGCACATTTTGGATGTATCCCTGTTCCAACACGGCTAATTCAAATGATCAGCCTATAATCCAGCCCTGCAGAAGCCTGATAATAACCGTCAGGTGTGCTGGAACAGGGGAACATATAAAACATGCAGGATAGTAGCTCTCGAGGACGAGGATTGGTCACCCCTGTTTTAGATACTTTCCTTTTCCATCACACCTATTTCAATTCATGATCGTCATCAAGCTCTGCAGGAGCCTGATAAGTATGTAATGGCTTCCAGGTGTGATGAGAGTGGGGAAATATCTAAAACGTGCAGGATACCAGCCCTCGAGGATCAGAGTGGAAAAAAGTTTTGAACCCCCTCAAAATTTCAATTTTAATCAAAATCTCAAATATTATCATGAAATGTCTGTGTAGGTTCTCATTTGCCCAGGTCACCATTCTTTTCTGGTAGTTCTTCTTGAATCAAAACTGAAGAAGTCTCTTAGAAGAAAGATGAAATGTTTTCAAAAGAGCTACACCAGCCCAGTTGAAACAAAAGGAAATGATCATGAAATATTTGCTGGTTGACATGTAGACAAAACATGCAAATGTTTTTATTTTTCTGCTTATTGTCAACATGAAAAATCAAAACTAAATTATTGACCATTTCAACATGTCATATCCTGGAAGTGTTTCATTAGCTTGGATTTTTGAGTTTAGTGGTACAGAGCACATGCAGAAGGGATCATTTGGGTTTGGAGAATGGCACAATATTTGGCAGTGTTCAATGATTTGACAGTGATTCTTAAAGCAATCTTATCACAAATGCTGTTGATAAGAACTTGCACAATAGAGGCAATGAGTTTTATAAAATATGGGACCATTCCATATCATAGATTGGGTAGAACTGGTGTACTGGGGTAGAGGGTTTGAATTTATGTAAAAAAAAAAAATATATAAAAAAATAAACCTGCACTGATATTTGTGTCTTTACATTATATGGAAGCTAACGTTTTACTCCACTCCCTTTGTTTCTGATTATCCTTCGTATCAAGTGAAAAACACATGGATTGCTTGTGATAAACTGATCAAATCCTTGTTAAATAAAATCTTTAAAAAAGAAAAAAAGAGAAAAATAGATGTCACAAAACAGAAAACAAACTTGTTTTTTTGAACACGTCGACAATTTAATTTTTACAAAGTTCTCAGTTATAAAGCCACAAACTTAAGATGCTATTGAAAATGATACAGTGCTGCAGGCTGATTTGTAGATTGATTGACAGATTGAGTCACCTTTATCTACAGCAGCAAAATGTGACAGTAATAGATCTCGAAAAACATTATAGCTAAACACTGACAAGGAGTTTTTAGTATCCCACCACAACTACAAGTTTCAGGTGTTTGGTGACATTTAAAACAGTCAAATAAAATATGAACCAAGAATTTAGTATTTTGGTAACAGGGTGAAAATCAAAAAGCAATAAAAGACTGAAGATGAAATCAGGTCCAACTGATTACTGTGGGTTATTATACACTAAAACCACTTCAAAGCTTGGAGAACAACCATACAATAACATTCACAAACAATGAAAGTCTTATAATAATAAGATAAGATAATAATAATAATAAAACTTTATTTGTATAGCACCTTTCATACAAGGATTGTTGCTCAAAGTGCTTCACATTGATTAAAATTTTTTACAAGAAATAAAATACAAGTTCAGGAAAAGGTTAGGTAAAATTAGAAATAAAAGTACGAGAAAAGAGAATTTTTCAAATTTGCATGTGCAATAAATAATCATACATAGTTATAAAATAAGAAATATGAATATAAAGCTGTCTTAAAAAAAACCTTTCTATGGAGTTATGTGCCTCCTTCCATTGTATTCCTGTTCTTGCTTTTGCAGTGGAACTCATTAATCCTTTACTTTGAAGGTATTGAAAAGCAAACTTCCTGTAAGATACCGTATCAGTTTAAAAGACTTGACAGTTTCCATCCTATTTAAGAAAAGGACATTAACAAATGCAAATAATACTTAACATCAGTATTAAAACATGCTCTCCTTTTATAAGTAAACACCTCAAACATAGTTTCTTGGTGAAACAACTGATCAGTGAAATAGCTGACAAAAACCTGTGAAATTAAGGAGACCAGAACCATGTTCATTTACAAATTTAAGAACCACATTAGTCTGGAAATTAATAGCACGTACTATTAATGTAAAATGCCAGAAATAAAACAAACTCCATAACAAAAGCTGGCAACAGTAAACAGGTTTGTGATCCCATGAAGTGAACTAGTTTCACAGCTATTAAGAGAATTGAGAAATGAGTTTTGAGTGCCTATTTGGAGGGATCTTTGGATAATAATAATAATAATAAGTCATCTTCATTTTAAAATCAACACGCAACTTTTCTTTAAATAGATTATGCTTTGAATTAAAGACAGTCACTCATAGTATAATTGCCTAAGTCATATTTTTTTCAGGATGTAGTCAATGATGCAAAAAGAAGCAACAGTGTTAGGAGAGTAAAGTTACACAGATATCACAATTTAACCCAAAATATGACTTGGGTAATTATGTGATGTAGGTAAAGATATGTTTTATTGCCTGTGATATTAACTGAAATTGAATATATATATCAGATTTCCTGGATAGATGCTAAGCTAACTGTGCACTAAAGGCCTTTTGAGTGAATGTCTGTTTGCAGCCATATGGATATCACCAGCAACAATGTGTTCATCTGTCTTAATACACCTTTCATGCTGCAAACCCGCTTATGCAGTGTGGCATAACAGAAGGTTTGTGTGCTGTGCTCATTCATTGCTGAGGTTTAAGTATTTAATTAGTACCAAAGCCAGCTCCAGCTAATCTTCTCAACACTGACTCAACATGTGACATGGGAAGCAATGTTAAGGCAAATCAATAGCCTGCACAATTCAAACAAAGACAATGACAGCTTTGACTTATGGAAGGTTTAAAATGGAGGCTGTCCGACTCACTCAGAGCTTGGAGTTTGTTTCAAAAGCTGGACCACAAAATCAGGAGATTAAAAGATTTTTGTTTTGTTCACACTTAAACAAATAAGAGCAAGCAAAACTATAAAAGTTCTTCTAATCTGCCCACATGGATGACGTGATTGATCAGAGCAATATTACAAGTTGAAAGAATGCAACAAAGGATGTGGAGGCAGACATTTGGGTTTGCGATTGTCCTCTCTTTCACACTTTATTGTCAATGTGTGTGATGTGTTCAGAGTCGCCAGTGTCCTGCCTGCACACAGCCGTACTCTATCCTCTGCAAATGAACAGATGAAGCTCTGGAAGTGGGACAGGGGGCTATTTGGACAGGAATTAAGGGGTGTGTTAAATTTCTGCATGCATGATCAATGGGGTTGAATGGCGGGGATGTATGTGTGTGGGGTAGGGGAGGGTGGGAGGTGGTGGGTGCATGAGGCTGAGGCAGAGACTGAGAGGGAGAGCTCGCAGTGAGAACACAGTTACACACTGCCAGCAATGGCTCGCTAATGAGAAATGGACAGTGTGGATTGTATCTCATTACCAATCAGCATAGCTTTGAGTTCTCTGGAGAGGGAAAATGCAAGCTCTAATGTGTGCTGCATGTGGTCCTTCTTGATAAAACCAGCCTGTGTGGTTGAGCATTAGTCACAGCAGTAAATGAACTGTTGGAAATCCACACACACTGCCCTCTGTCCGTTTTGGTGAGGAGTTTCCTCTGAATAGTACAATGGGACTTAATTACAGGTCAGTGGCATGTCTCAGGGAGATAGAGGGAGCTCTGTTACCCTTCCAAATACAGTATAATGCCATCTTCCCAAGGGTGGGGTGGGGTGGGGTAACAAGAGCTCCACACAAAAAGGTGCTGATAGGCTGAACCTGAGAATGGTATAAGGTGATCCCGGTAGAGAAAGTGAGTGTTTTACGCTGAAAGGAGGAGAAAAGATAAAGGACTACATTAACTCTCAGAGGTTTTCTCCCATTCAGTTTACCATCTTTCCTTTCCCATCTGCTTCCAGTTTGCCATTCCTGCCAACTCTTATTTTGACAAAAACAACAGGGTGGATCAAACACAGAGAACTTCTGAATCTGCCAATTAAAATAACAGATCAGATAACAGGTAGCATAAAAATCCAAAGTCCATAAGTGTTCCACATTTTTGAAGGCACTTGATCACTTTTTTTTTTAATGAAGTGAAGAACAGGTGTCAATTTTAAGAAACAAACACTTACAAGGGCAGCAGAATTTAATTTTGCATTTCCACATTCCAAAAGGTGAAAGTTCATGAGGCAGAATCAAAATTTGCATTGAGAAAGAATATGATGAGCAGAAACAAGAGTAGACAAAGTAAAAATATTGCCAGGAGAAACAGTCCTCTCAGTCCTAAGTGAAGGAGCGTCAACTCAACAAAGCGGTTTCAACACAGAACCAAACTGTGCACACTGGTTCATAGCACAGGGTTCTTTCCACCTTGTCAAAGAACCTGAAACTTTTTGAAATATAGATGACACAACAGTGTCCTCTAGTGGCATGTACAAAGCCAGCTCAGTCCAGATGCACCATATGGACAAAAACATTGGGACAAATCATACCTGCATTTGTATGGGCAGAAATTTGTGCCAGCTCGACTTGAATTTGAATATCTAACACTGAATTTGTATCATAATATTTG
>JAPTYR010000031.1:21522586-21544498 GCA_029814505.1 Siphamia roseigaster | reverse complement strand
TCAAAGCCTATATTCCTTTGAAAATATTCATTTCTAAATTTCCATCACATTCATGGGAACTTTAGGAAAGTCCTTAAACATTAAGAAAATATAATCTTTTCTGTGCATCTAAAAATATATAAATCTTAGTTCAGTACCAGCAGATTCCGACACCCACCAATAGCATTATATCACAGCATTAGTTGTTACATTATATTAGCATTACAATAAAACAAATTACATCAAGTTAGACATTTCATCAAACCAAATATGTAAAAACAGGATCAATAGATAATTCTATAATGTTTAGTTGATGTTGGAATCTGAAAGCAACTGATTCAGAAAAAGAAAGCACCAAAACTAAAATTACAGGAAGCAAATTACAATACTAGTGATTTCTTTCTTTTTTAATTTTAGTTGATTTTTTTTGGCAAATATTTATTAGTTTTTGTTTATTTTTTCTACATTTTATTTTGTCTTCAATTTTTTTTCTGTTTGTGTCGTCCTTTGTTCATGTTACTTACTATTTTGGTTAATTATTCATTTTTATTGCTGCTTTTTTTTTTTTAACCATAGAACTGCTAAAGTCTCATGAGTTGATGGGTTAAAACATCCACACGAAGCGTTGATCTCATTATTTTTCCCCACAGCTTCTTCTGAGAGCCTAGAGCTGTATCAGTCCACTCAGACGACAGAGAGTCATCAGTCCCACCTCCTCTCACCTTCACCAACAGACATTAGCTCCTACATTCCCACACAAATGGTCTCTACTGCACAGTGATGCTGCTCTAATGCCTCTTCTCTACCAGCTGCACCCTGGCTGTGTTCAGGACAACCTCTATCTCTGGGGTACCTGAGGAAAAACCAATTTAACGTTTCACAGAGGATCTCCAGAGTCCACTGCCATGTTCCAGTGACTTGCTGACTCGTCCAAACCACTGTAACATGAACAAGGATCAGCATATTAATATTTGTGAAGATTCACTTTTGATACAACACAGAATCAACTGAAAATTAATATGAAAATGTATTTTATTCAAATTTACTTTTGTAATATTTAGAAAATTGTACATTCAGTTATAAGCCATGTTATTTGCTTTTTTTACTCACTGCCTTGAGATGCTTTTTTCACTGTCTTTCATGAAGAGTAAAGACTACTTGAAAAAAAACTGTTATAACATTTTTTATGATTACTATATACACTGATGACAGATAATCCTTAAAAGAATCAGCTCTTAACATCTCACTCTGTTGATTTTTTCTTTTTCTTTTTCACTTTGACCCGTGTTTGTGCATCATCTGAGTCATTGTGGTCAGTGTTATTTTGATCATTATGAGCAGATTCTGAGTCCACCTTCTCAGTCTTTTCTTGATTTAGTTTCTTCTTTTTCTTGACAAAACAGTTCTCCTCTCCCTTTTGCACTTTCTTCTTCTTCTTCTTTGTTTTTTCTGTGCAGGTAATCTCTTCCTTTGACTGTGTTAGCGGCAGTGAAGATGCTGGTAAAAGATCTTTGATTGACACCGCTGCCTCTTTCAGCCGTTTTTCCATGTCACTATCACTATCACTAAAAATCAGGAAAAACAAGCATTAGGTGATGTTATGGAGTACAAAACCTCACGGAGTTCTTATAGGAACACAGACACAATAACAACCTTGAGCTTGGAATAGGTCGACGTCTGACTGGGACCGGAGCCTCCTCAGCTGTGCGTCCAGGAATTGACGTTGAAAACAAACGAAATCCTAAAAGACAACAGCATGTTTGAACATAGTTGGAGCAAAATCTCAAGAAAATAATCATATTATGAAACCAAAACAAACAAACTTGACCTTCATCATCTTGATCACCACATTTTGCAAATTCCACACTGGTTATAGTTTCTGGGTGCTTCTCTGAAATTAAACTGGCGACACAATATTGGTTATTAATCAGTAATGACAAAATACACTCATTATTTTTTTTAAAGCATCTAAGTATGAAGTAAAAACATACCCGTCAAGTAATTGGTCTAACTTTTTAGCCACATGTGTTTGAAAGCCTCGAGTGACCTGGAGCTCATTGCCATCATGTTCATGTTCTGCAACAACAATTCTGTTTCACAAAGAAACATTATTATAAGATCATTAACTGCTTATAATTTTATACAGTTTCAAGAATAATCTAGCCAATCTAGCATTCATTACTAAGGAGCAACTACAACAAGATAATAATAATAATAATAATAATAATAAGCAATAGCAGTAGAGGGCGACGAATATGGGCCTGGCGAAGTGAGTAACGTAATGAGAAAGCACTGTGTAGCAATATTAATCATTCCATATCTGTTTTAAAACTGTATGTAGTAGTAACCACAATAGCTCAAATTGTACGTCTAAGCAAGTACTTTAACATGCCATTAATGACTAATTTTCAGTGTGGTACGTAATAATAATAATAGATTTTATTTAGATGCTGATAAAATTATCAGTCTTTGGTGGCATGTTTCATTACTATATTTAATACACATTTTCCTGCTGTTTTTATAATAACTAACATTAAAAAATCAATATAGTATTTGATTATTATGCAATACAAGATTAGACAGGCATATATTTTGAACATATTTCTTTACACATTGCTATTAACATTCTGAATTTATGCTGAATACATTAATTTACAACATGTACTGTTAATTTACAATCTTCTCAGATTTTCTTATATATCCAGTTGCAATTCAGGTACAAATTAAATAAACAGTCAAAAATATTGTTTTAGAGAAAAAGAAATTGACTAGGATCTTCACCTTCACTAGGCCAGGTCCATATACACATATAGGAATATTGTAATTTTATAGCTAGTATGTGTATATAGTAGATATGGGCATTCAGGCATTAAGCTGAATAACCAAGTAAATCAGCTGATGAATTGTAATGTCATTTTTCACATGTACCCTTCACAAAAACCAGAATAATAATGGGGGAAAAAGACCAACCAAGAAGAGGGAGACACCCCCATCCTAAAACACTTTCTAAAACTTAACAACATATCTGCACTTAAGCAGAAAGATTCCTATAAACATTAGTTCTGCATCACTATTAATTAACAAAATAATAAATGACCTCCCACCCTGACCCCTAATAAAAAGAACTTGACTATTAAAAATCTGTCATCTATGCTTGTGATTGTGACTAATCAAGGAATTAAGTGTGCAAAATTCCTATTGTGTACTGTAGTGTATGTCATATACAATGGTGGAAGTACTTATTTAAGTCAAGATATGTTCATTTTTATCTGTAAAATGTTTTTTAGAAAACTAAAATTAATGGAGTAAATGCCACCTCAGTGTTTTAGTTTTATTAGGCTGATAATCAATATATAAAATACACATAATAAATCAAAAATATAAATACAAATTTGCGTGCTGTACGTTACTACTGTAGACATTCAGAACTCAGAATATCTATTACACAGGTGTCAAACTCCATCCCTGGAGTCAAACTTCCATATCATTCATGTTTTAGATATTCCCCTCTTCCACTGGAAGCCATTACATTATTATCAGGTTTCTGCAGAGCTGTATAATCATTAATTGAACCATTTGGGCAGGAAGAGAGAAATATCTAAAACAGAATACTGGCCCTCGAGGACCAGAGTTTGGCACCCCTGATCTATTGCAGTGGTTCCCAAATCCAGTCCTCGGGCCCCCCTAATGGCACCCTGCTCCAACACACCTCATTCAAGTGATCAGCTTGTCATCAAGCACTGCTGAAGCCTGCTAACCACCCACTGCTTTGAATCAGGTGCGTTTGAATATGGCGACGTCTAAAACATGCAGGACCCGGGGGCCCACAGAACAGATTTGGGAACCGCTGATCTATTGTAGTGTTGACCTGTTTCCCAAGTTGAAATAAATGATGAAGAGGGTTTTTTTTTTCTTGTGACATGCATTTATCGAAGATATAGATACCACAAATAAAATTGAATCATAAACTAGGAAAGCACTCAGAGTACAGACTCCACGAAGGCAGATCAGCCCACCTAAATGAGCAATAGGCTTCACTTTTCAATGAAACACATGTGCCCTCCACATACCTCCACCAATCACCACCAAAGTTTAATCTTTTGTTCCGTGTGCCAGTATCAACATTTCCTGAAATTTTCAGCAAAATCTATCCATAACCTTTTGAGTTATCTTGCCAACAGACAGACATAAATTATTATTACTATTATTACTGAGTTTATTTGTAAAGGGACCGTGTGCAATAAAAAACATATGCTTCATTTGATGCACGGTACCAGAGTTAGCTCAGAGCTAATTTACATCTGCAGTCCCTTATATATACTTATATATACTTGTAAGGTCACAAATGCTGGCAAAAACATAACCACTGTTTCTTGGCAGAGTAATGATGCTAAAAAGGGATACTTTTAGAGAAGGTGGTTTCACAGCAATAAAAAGTCTATCAGTGTTGCTGGTTAAGTAAAATTACTTATTTCAATTGACTGTTGTCAACAAAGTACATTTAACTCAACATGTTTTTGATCAGGAAAGAGTCAGTAAAAATGTCTAACTGATGATAATTCATTGGTCAATTTGGTTTATTTGGGTCCTGAACTGGAAAAGGAACCACTGATCTACAGCAATTCTTCACATTTAAGCTTTGATGCAATACATTTTCCAACTAATCAAAGAAAATGTATTGCTCATTTAGCTTAAGGAGGAGTTCCCTCAACCCATAAAGCAAGGGTAGCTATTCAAAAGCGGTCCTTGAGGGCCGGTATCCTGCACGTTTTAGATGTTTCCCCCTTCTAGCACACCTGGTTCAATTAATTGTCAGCTCATCATCGGGCTTCTGCAAAGCTTGATGATGATGTAATGGCTTTCAGGTCAGGTGTGATGGAAGAGGTAAATATCTGTAACATGCAGGGTACCAGCCATCAAGGACCGGATTTGAATACCCCTACCATAAAGGTAACACTTGATCCTTCAGTTTTTCATGACCAACATATTTGAAATGTGGCTTTCCCTGACAGAAGAATTGACATTAAAGGAAACTGTAGCTTTCAAAAAATAGTTAAGAATAATGCAGGGGAAGTATGAGTTGGTTTAGACATCTAAGTAGGTTACCTCAAATCAGTACTAAAACGTAGAAGTCTCATATGGTATGAGAGTAGTGACAGTGTATCGAGTCCTTGATGTTTACTGATTATTTTGATTTTTAAAAAGTCTTACCGTTTTGATTGTTTCAGGTCGCTGCCTGCATCTAAAACACATGACGTTAACAGTAGTCAGTAACATGAGCTTTGGTTAAAATAAAATTTTTTAAAAAAATCCTAACTACGTCATTCATTATAGGTGTTTAGGTTTACGCTAGGAGCTGCAAAGGGTAAATGAACAGAGCTGCTAGATGCTCTCACATCTGCTAAATAAGGGAATGTGTATTACTTTAAGCTAATGCTAATAACTCTTCTGAAACTGCTGTCATTTGACCAGGCTGATGTCGCATTCTGAATGAATGTTGTATTATTCAAAATAACTACATTTTCACCTTTTGTCTTGAGGGGCTGTGCTTCCCAAACTGCCTCCTGACATCTTCGAAGCTCCTCGTCGTCGTTGCTACTTGAATCTTCAGAATCTCTGACCATCTTTAGTGTGGGGGCCGCCATGTTTAAACATGTGCTGCTCGTGTTGTGTTTTGGGCTAAGAATTATGGGTAATGTAGTTTACACAAGGAACTATTTCTTAGACTTGGGTTTTAATCATCACAAATTATTAATATAAGTGAGAAAGTAGGGACAAAAGCAAATCTACTCAGGTAGCTTTATTGAAAATCTTACACAGGAAGAAAGAAACAGGCAAAATCTGCTTTCTCTTTTTAAATTTTATACACAAATTAAAATGTAACTTAAATAGTTACATTCATGTCACAACAATAAAAATAAACTCAGCACAGGGCAATAATTTGCTCATGCAACACCATCAAAACAGATAGGTTGGTGAACTCTTGTGGCAGATCTTGATACATTTTTATTTAGTGTCCGCATCATTTCATATAATTGTACATATATAGTCAAATTATCCTTGGATTCCCTGTTATGTGTAGTTAACATGCAATTTGTTATGCCACATTGGACACATAAAAATCATTTAAAGTTCATTGATCATCTATTTATAATCACATTTTTTTCAGTGTGAATGTGTCAGTAGCCCTTTTTTTCCTACTGAGTATAACATGACATGAATGCATTACTTGTTATTTTAATTTGGGACAAAACAGATCCTTCCATCCTGAATCAGAAAGGATAAGTTACTTGTTAAAGCCTCAGTCACAAGTATTTTCATCATGAGATTGTGATCTAAATGCCTAATAATAGCTAATAATCCCCAGAGAACCCATGTGCCACACCACCAGCACTGTTAAAAAGAAAAAAAGGTCCAAGGCTACATCTGTCCACAGACACTGAAGTGATGACAGACTGAGTTATCCTGAATACTTTAAACTGTGAAATGCTACAGTTGTACAATGAGTAGATGACATGTCATCGACACAGGTTGTAAGACATCCTAAGTTTCATAGAAAGCAGTTTAAAATCTATGTGAGGTTGACTTGAGCTGCTGAGTCCCCCCCCTCCCCTTCTTTTTATTGAAGGTCTTACAGATGGATGAAGCACACAGGTCTCTGACTTCTGCAGACCATCTGCATACAAGGCACAGAGTCAGTGTAGTGATGTAGATTTTTTTGGGAATATTAACACATGTAAGGACAGTTCCTGCATCAAATTGACTGAGTTTAATCTATTTTTACAGATAATTTCTTGGCCTTCAAACAACCTTAACCTTGCATTCATTTCAGCACAATATAAAGATTAAAGAAACTGATCTTAAAACACAATTACTGGGCATTCAGACTGGAAATATGAGCATTGAAAATCATGGATTTAACATCTTGAACTGGCTGTTTAACAGGTTTCATACTGCATAACCAGATGTTGATGAATGTAATACCACTCCGTAGCATCACAACCTCCTAATTGACCATATAATTCAATCAGTGCAAGAAGGACACACTGATCATAACTGTAACAAAGAACAGGCTATACAGCTGTACCCCATAGTCATAACTCAATATAAAGTACAGCAACATCACACAGGTCTCTAGTCACAAGTGAAAAGAGAAATGTAAATGCCTTTTGTGTCTGATCTCACTAGAGTTGGACTTCAGTGATGATCCAAATGCGAGGACAGCAGGCAAATTTTTTTTTTATGGCAAACATATGTTTTTATGACTTCCAGAGTATCTGTAATCTCTTTAGGCAAAGTAGCCTATAATTGCATTCAAATGGATCATCTTCAACAAGACTCAAAGAACTACCTCCACACAATTTTCAGACCTCTCAGGATCGTAATGATTACCTTTTAAGCCCTGAAATTCAGACTAATGGAGATTTAAGGAACTACAGTAACCACCAACATAACATGTAAAGTCACCTCTGTACTCTTTAAAAGGGCTTTTACATGTATATCAACTCTGCTGCCACATGTAAAACTTCCCGTCATACCACTTGACAAAGTATTATGTTATGTGCTACTGTGTCTGTTGGTAGGGTAAAAACCTGAGATCAGAGCAGAAAAACACCTGCTAGCACTTTCAATAGCACATTTTTGGGGAAGCCTTAAGAATTAAAATTCACAGTGATGTTTGCCAAGGAAACTGACCCTTTAAATATTAAATAACGGCATGATTACACAATCAAACGACCCAAAAGGAGTACAATGTGGACGGTGTGTAGAGCAAAATGTGTTAAATTCAGTTACTCTCATTCTGATGAGCTAACCACCAACATAACCACCCACTCAACAATCACAATAACAGTTTTTGTCAAGAACAAATCCTACCATGTACCTCATAAAAAACAAAAAAAAAACACCATGCTTATATCTAATTAGCGCATTGACCCATGGGGAACCACACATTCTAGATGTGGTAGTTTATATGCTGGAAAGAGCTGACTTTTGGAAAAATGTCAGTCTAAACTTCATAGTACTGACATAGAAATTGGATGGTAAATCATTCTATAAAATTTAAACGACAATTAATACATTAATAGCAATATCCAGGAACTGAAGTTGGTCAATGTGTCATTCCTGTTTTTAAACTTAGTTTCCCATCATAAAGCATGGTACTGCACTTTCTCTCAACTGTCATGGGCATAGCAACATGATAATGTGGCTGTTGTAATCCAAAATTACTGATATCTTCCAACATATTGTTCATATCAACTTTCTGTTTTCACTAGTATCTTCCTTGATCAAAAGTATATAAGTATGCCAAACTGCAGCAGTCAGCTCTTTCCAGATTTTGTGTGATGCCTGAGACACACACACACACACACAGAGTCCACTTCTCATTTATAATATAAGAAAGAAGAATGGGCCAACAGCAACAGTGTTAACACCTCACCTGATGGTAGACAATGAAGAATGAAACTGGGCTAGTGTTATAAGATCACATCTATGACTAACAATACTGAAAAACACCAAAGTAATGCTTGCTTTTCCAAAAGAAAAACACAATTGTCACTTGCAAAAGGTAGTTCAAATAAACATCAAATGAAAACATGTATTCACTTCAGTGAATGAAGCTGCAACAAACAGTCTACTGGATTTACCAAGAGATATCTATCACTTAAAATGTCCCTTTCCAGCAGAGACAGCAAGAAACTTAAGGCAAAAGTGTTCAAGCAGTAACATGATATTTATACAACAAACCAAAAGACAGAGGCATATTTAACAGAACATTCCCCTGAGTCCCAGGGACTGAGCTCTATGAGGTTCTGATGAATGAATCCATGGTTTTATATGAAGGCAGATGTGGTCTGTTGGCTCTGAAGAATGTTACAGAGGTTTGTAGAAATGTCCACAAATGGGGAAAATACTCCTTTCTGCCAACAAAAGCAGGTTATGTGTGGTTCTAATCCATGGAAAATGATCCCCTGGGATGTAATGCACACATTGGTCCCTTCAGGTATCACAGACCTCCATTGTAGGCATAGTCTGCCTTGTTGTGCATGATGAGTTTGTTGTCCACAAAGTAGAAACTATCTGATCTGGTCTCGTAAGGGTGCACCACCATTTGGCGAACTGGAAGGAGAGGAGGATTGAGAGATGGGAGGACAGGAAATAAAGATTAAGATCCGTGCTACTTAATAAATCATGCATGAAATGGATGTTACATCAGTGGCTTACCAAGTCCCTCCAAGATTTTGACAGTGTTGCTGACTAAATACAAAGATTTTCCTTTTGCAGTGATGTCACAAGATTAAATTAAAGTTACAAAAACAGTTGCAACTAATTCTTTAAGGGGGGAGAGTTGTGGTGTAAATAAAAGCATTGTTCTGTGTATTTTCAGCGACCTTATCAAAAAGTCACTAGATAACAAAAATCCTGACAAAATATGCCTAACTTGTGCATTTGCAGCTGACGGGGGGTTTATTCCACAAAGCAGGACAACTTGTTTGGAGTTTAGATTCAGTTAAACAGGAAGCACAAACTTTTGTTGAAGTGCATTAAAGGTGGTGGTCATAAATATCAAAGACAAGTCTTGTGTTATGAATATTAAAAATACCTAAAAAATGAATACATACCTGGAGCCTAGTCATATAGACAAACAGAAACAATGAGTTTGATGATGTCGAGTTTATGGCATGTAGGTACTGTATGGTAGTATGATTGTATAGTAGAACATTTTGTTCAGAGATATCAACATTTGGTGAAAAGTGGGGTAAACTACAACTTCTCAAGTTTACAGAATATTTGCAGTGATTAGACAAAATTGCAAGGCTGTGTAGAATTTGTGGATATCCACTGAGTGTGTACGAACTACTAGAAAT
This sequence comes from Siphamia roseigaster, assembly GCA_029814505.1. Classification (NCBI taxonomy): domain Eukaryota; kingdom Metazoa; phylum Chordata; class Actinopteri; order Kurtiformes; family Apogonidae; genus Siphamia; species Siphamia roseigaster. The sequence continues at coordinate 21,534,650 of JAPTYR010000031.1, read as the reverse complement.
CAAACTTCCTGGAGGGACTGACCAAAGCAAACCAGAACTCACTGAGATCCTCCGGCAGCTGCGGAAACTCATAGATGTGCTCACAAGTGTTGCGGCTGTTGGGGATGCAGAAGCCAAAGTCGAAGTCAAAGTTCTTCAAAAGACGCCCCTGGAAGTAGTGTCTCTCAATCATACGAAAGCTGTTAATGGGCCGGTCACCCACCGTGAACTCCACACTGTCACAAAATCAGGAAAACAAAAAAAATACTATATAAAATATATATATTTTACACTGTTATGTGACTGATAGCATGAAAAGTTGAGAAATGACCTTGCCTAATTCGGGTACTTACGTTGCACCGACTGTGCGCAGTTTCAAGAAGGCAGGTGTAAACTGATATCGCACAAAACGGCCAGCACTGCTGTCTATGTCTGCACTCTCTTCTTCACTCTCTACAGGAACTATTGCAAGAAAAATTTTAGACTGAATGATTTCCAATAATCACAAAAGAAACAGCAAAAACAACACTTCCTGGCATTTTCCTTTGTTAATCATTGTGTGTGATCAAATGGGTTGGGATTGTGTAAGACTGAACATATTTCTAATAGTGATGTCAATTCTGTAATTCTTTGAGCCACGTTTTATTAAATACACAAAAAACGGTACCCACTGGTATAATTACAATTTTTAAATTCTGACAAAGCGCTCAAGCATTCCTTTCTATCGCAGGACCCTGTCTTGACCAATACAACCATTCCTGGAGATAAAGGCACCTGACATTAAAAATAGAAAAAATAAATAAATTAAGATAATGACAACATACAGCTTGGAAGATTGTGGTTTACTGGTTAGCTGACATTGTTGAATATAGAACATCTAAGGGCTCTGAATGAACAGCATCTCTGTGTTATAGCTCTTCAAATTGGCAAACACAGTTGAATTAAGGTCAGAATGGTTCAACTTTGGTGTAAACCCAAAGATAAGCTTATTAATCAGACATAGGCCTTACAAAATACAACAGCAATGTTTGTGTCCTCTATTTTAGGCTTTTTAAAGTTTCGTGGAGTGCCACCACTTACTGTTGTTGGGTGGCTTGGCAATCTCAAACAAGACTGTTCCAGTCTCAAGATCTCTGATTTTGAAACGTGTGAAGTCAATATTGTAGATATTGTCTTCAGGTTTGCACAGATAGTCTGGAACAGAAGATAACATTATGTTCATGCCAAGTCAAATGTCACAGATTGTCTCTTTAAGAAGATTAACCAGTCTACATGCTGAATTGCGTATTTCACCAATACTTGAGTGCATGAAGTCTCACCCTTGTGTGGAGATTTGAGATAACACACTAGCAACTAAGGTTTCAGTATCTGTTTTCTAGCCCCTGCAATGTGCAGTAGTGAGTAATGCTATAGTGCAGACTCCTGTCATGACAGAGAGGGGAAGTAATGCCATTGTTGTCTGGTCCGGTAAAAGATCAAAAACAATGAGAGGCATTAAGCTTTAGCTGTTACTGTGGTGGACTTGGTGTCCAATGACTCAGAGGGTTCTAACAGAGGAGCCAGCAGAGGGGTAAACAGTGGTGACAACTTGAGGGGCCCAGAAAATACACAGACCATTATATAGAACACTGAAAGACATAGTAAACAAAAGAGTTTCCCCTTTTACTGCAACAAAAAGGACTATACATGAACAAACAGATAATAAAAAATGTCATAAATCCATGTCAATCCATACAATGAGTTATATATTCACGGGTGCTTTAAGTATAAGGAAGTCCAAGTGAGACAGAAAAAAATACATAAAATAAAGGCAAGAAAATTAATTTCTGCCAGGTCTCAGGTTGACACCCCTCCTTCTTAATTTGTTCAATAAAGGGTCCAAAGGTAGAGTAGAATACATACATTTTAGTTATTTTAATAAGATAAGGGGGAAAAACACGAATGGTGACCTTATATGTCTATGTTTAATTAAGGTAGCTTTGAAATCACTCCAAAAACCAACATTTACCCGATGCCAACATTTAACCACTTCACCTTGTAACACAAATATTCTTTGGGCAAACTATGTTGGATTTAAAGCAACACCCCTGGTCACAAGAGCCATATTAACTAATCAGCGCAAAAAAAATAGGAGATTGAATTCACAAAAACAGCTACTGCTTTATGATCCATTCAGTAAACTCGGCCAGTGAATTCATTACTAATTGAGCATTTACTAAATAACTGCGCTGACATTTCGCCACCTCGCTACAACTAGCATACAATAAATTGTGCCCGACTGTAAGTGTGACTTTAAAAACACAACATTAAAGTCCACATACCCTCAGTAACGGCCCGGAGACCGAGGACATGGTCTGGAGAAATATCCCTTCCTAACGCTCTGAGTTCATCCTCTGTGACCACAGGCCACTTATCCGTCTGATTACGCCTCGATTTCAGCTTTTTTAGCATTCCTCCGCCCGTCTTTCTCTCGGAGTCTGCGTCCGTTTGTGTTTTACTGACTGCCGGTGCCGCTTTACTTCGAGAACCGTTCATTCCGGACTCCGGTGCTTTGATGAAAAGAGTTGTTGTGCTTTTTAATTTAGGAGCTACTTGACAAACTGCGGGTGTAATTTCAAGATGGCGTAAAACGTGGATGGGGGGGACGGAAAAGTAATACCGTGATTGGCTGACAACGATGGGGGTTGTCATGGTTACCAAAGGGGTGTGAATGGTTTATAACCCAGGCTTTTCCGTTTCTCCCTCAGCCGAGTTTACCCACTCGGCTGAGGGAGAGATATTGTTTTTGGTTTGGTCTGGAACGCGTAAAGAATGACTTCAACATGAACCGGACCTCCTTGCTTATGTACTCTCCCTAATATTATCTGAAATTAACATGAACTGCTTTGTTTAATATTAGGAGATCAGTCCTTGGCATGTGATGTTGGCGAACAGTCAAAGACTAATTCGTGCTGTCTGGTGTCTGGTGTTAAGTGCATCCAGCGTCGCTTTCAGCCTCCAGCAGGTGGCGCTCGTGAAACTCGAGCTTGGAGAAATATTTGTTGACGGAAGTTTCCTCAGAAGAAGAAAGTGATAGAGATGGTGCGGACAAAGTCGAGGTAAAATGTGTTTTTCGTGCACTGTTTAGTTACATTTTTTCATCTCCCGGGGCTTTTCTTACCAACAAATTTTATGTCGACAGGCATTTACTCTGCGAGATCAATGTGACAGACAGGAGCTGCCTGTTGCTGCTGGATGACCGGGCGGTTTTAGGCGCAGTGAAGGACGCGGTTCTCCGCATGCACGGGGACTATGGGGCAGCTCGCTGTAGCATCGGCTTCTCAGGTGAACAGTGGGGAACTATCTAATCTCTTACATTTTATTGTTTTATTACTTCTTACCTGCCCTGAAGGGGAGGCAAGAGATATTGTTTTTGGTTTGGTTTGTTTACATGTTTGTTTTTTGACACTTAAGCAGCAAAATTATTGGTTCATTTCACACCACACTGGGTTTATGGATTACCAATGACCCAGAATAGATCTCATTACATTTTGGGAAAAGTTGGTCAAAGCTCACATTTTTTATGAAAAAAGAATTACATTTATTTTTATAAGTATTATAATAATAATAATAATAAATATAATAATTATTATTATTCATCCTTGCACTGTCCCTTTGCTGCTGTAACATGTGAATTTCCCCGTTGTGGGATCAATAAAGGATTTCTATTAATGGGCGAAATTTCACATGTCTTTAACAGCAAAACTATTGTTTGACTTCATACCAAATTGAGTTTATGTCCGTTACCCAGACTAGATGCCATTGCATTTTGGGAACAGTAGGCCAAAGTTTCTTTATTTATTTGTTTTTATGTATTCTTAAATATTTTTTTCTCGTTTACTTATAAAGGGGGACATTTCTGTTGTCTATAAAATCATCAATTTATATTTCCCTACAAATCAAAGGGAAATATTGTACTTTCTACTCTAGTTTCGCCAAACGTCTATATTTCCAAATGCGCTAATTGTGAAAGCTTTTCACTAAACAGGAATAGGTAAATTCTCACTTGTCTTTAACCAAATTAAGTAAAAAAAAAAATACGGATTGTGCTCAAATATGCCTTGAAAACAGGCTTGTTCACAGGACAGTACTCCAAATGCAACAATATTTATCCCAAAAAAAAAGTTAACATTCAAGTAAAACTTTGATCAACTATTAAACTTTTACATTTCATATTTTAAATACATGTTGCAGTTCTTGACATATATGTACATACTTTTACCCAAGCAAGGATTTTAAGGATGAGGTTTCTGGTATTTTCAGTGTAATGTTAGTATTCTGAAAACATCCCCCAAGATTGCAGTTGATGCAATGCAGGACTCTTACTCTTATTTAGATGCCTTAGTTGCAATACTACAAATAACACACTGAACTTGCTTTCAGAAGGTAAACTTAATGGAGTAAATTATTCTAACTAAAGCATTGGCTTTAAGATATGTCGCAAGACATTGGATCTTGACATTCAACTTTCATTTCTGACACTGTTCTTCATTAGCTAATTAGTTTGTGTGATTGAGCTCTGTGTTCTCCGTGTCTTCCCAGTGAAATATCTGAATGCTCACACTGGAATAGTATTCCTACGCTTCCCCAAAAACTGCTACAAGCTACTTTGGTCTGCACTGCCTTTTATTACCAGCATTGAGTCAAGAGGGCAGAAAATCTCCTGTTTTTTTAACTGCTTGCATGTCGGAGGTAAGAAAAACTACATGAACATCCAGCAATCAGATTTACCAATAAGTATTATAATAATTAATTCAATTCTCTAACAGTTTTGTTTCCCATGTTTCTTCCCAGGAACAATCAGAACATGTCAGAAGTTTCTGATCCGATACAACACCCAGCAGCTCCATCGAATGCTCCCGAAATGTAAAAATGAAGGTACACTCTTATTTTTTGATGTCTCCTCTGACTTCTGAAATACAGTATACCGAGAGCATATAATGAAAGTTTTCATTTTAACCATCTGTAACCGTATGTACTGATGGGGAATTGCATTAAACACATACCAGACTTAAAATTTGTTTTTTTTTTTCTTTTGCAGAAGAAAAACAAGAGATTCGTAAAGCAATTCTGAACTGCACTCTGCTGAGAAGAAAAAAGGAAGCATTTGAAGAAGCATCAGAAAGTGAAGAAGATGATGAAGAGTAACTTCATGGCATGCAGTTGATTGAAGCAGCAGCATTCACTAGTGTTTCATCAAGAGCACCCATTTGTTGGGGTGTTTTTTTGTTTGTGTTACAGCACTGATATAAAGGAAAAGTTGAATGAATACTTGTTCCACTTGGTGAAAAAATAGCTCCCTCTTCCTGGGCAGTGCCTTATTAACAAAGGTGAATTTCTTTTACAAATGGACACAAGATGATTTCATACCTTGACTGGATTTGCAGGATGGACTGATGGTCAATATGAATGCTGAATGCATATGTGTATCTCATTGACTCAGCACAAAACAAAATTCTAACTAATTTTGCAGTAGTACTGCAAACATATTTGATCCATGTTACTTTGTATTCAGAATGTTTTGTGCTTTCTGTATTTTTTTATATATATATAAATTAAAGCATTATTTTTATGGTTGTCACTGTTTATCAAGAAAATTATTTAACATGTTATCCCTGAAAATTCTTTAAGTGACTTTGAGTCAGGTTGAAAGGTGTTATATAAACGTAGCCCATGTACAAGCAAATTATTAATTTGTTGATGGTTAATTTTGCCTTAAAATGTAACTTTTTATAAAGTTAGCAAATGGTAAGATTAGAATGCGTTCTCTTGAAAACGAGCAAAATGTGCTGGTTTATTATTAGCAAGAGCAGCAGTCGAAACGCTGTGACTTCATTCCCCATGATGCCTTGCTGGGTCTCAGCTAAACAGATTTGCAGGCAGGCCGAACAAGAAACATCCGGGTCTCTCAGGTTCCTGTCTGGCGACCCGTCGCCATTAGTGTAGCCTGTGTGTGTCGGAGATATTTTTTTAATCAAAACCTTCAAAAAAATATTTTTTAGCTTTCGGAAAACCGTTAACACCTTCTTGGGTGCACATTGTTTTCCGTATCAAGAAAAGAAACACGCAATTTTGGGGGTCTTGGCCCCGCGTGGCGAGATTTCGTCCTCTCTCTCTAAGGCTACCTAACATGAGACGCCGAAATCGTGTCTCTTGTTTTTTCTTCGGTTTGTTTTGTTGCCAAGATGTCGCCGTGATGGGGTCTCCGCGTTTGACAGAAATGAATCAGGGCCGTCGTCGCCTGACCCGCACTCACTGCAGCCCATTTTCCTCCGTTTTTCTGTTTGATGCTAAAGAGCTCGACGGCTCTCTGCCCGGAGCTCGGCCTCAGCACCGTTCACTGCACGGAGACAAACATGGAGAAAAACACCAACAGCAGCACCAGCAACAAGGTTCCGCCCCGTTCCAGCTCCACAGGCCCAGCATCGGCCGAATCTAAACCCAAAACAGGTGAAACACAGCATTTAAAAACACGAATTCCACGTGAGGTTTTTAAGCACGGTGTTTGCTTTTGCACATTTGCCCTGTGGCCTATTGGGGCCTAGCAGTAGCGCACAGGCTGGTTATCTGGTCGGCCTGACGTCGCTGTCGAAACATTTGACCCAGCGTCAGTCAGCTTTTACCTATATTTGCACACAACTCCTTGTTTGGATCTGCAGACTGCGTTCGTGCAACGTATCTCCTATATGTACAGCAACCAAGACACTTTTTCTACAAATAGGTTCTACATAAAAAATAAATAATTCTCCTATTATTTACATTTATTTGCTGTATCTATTATATATTTTTTTCAATAAGGTCCTGCTAGTGATGGTTTGCATCTAAAATTAGAATGTCTGTCTTTTTCTGTCAAAGGTTAAATGTGTTCATGTACATCTGTGGCTAAAATATTTAAAACCTACTGCCATATTGTAAGACATAAATTCAGATATTTTGTCCTGAGAAACATTTGCGTCCTTTGCATCAGTGGATTTTTCCTGGAAAACCCTTTGACATCTTGTAGTCCATCCTCATTGAAGAAGTTAAGCTCCACATACACAAACTGTTAATTTAAAAAAAAAAATTCTGCTGGCAAGTGAATGTGTCTTGCTTTCCTTCCACATTAAGTATTTGTTCAGTGATGATTTACGCATGCTCAACAAAGTCCCATCTTAGTTTTTTGGTCATGCAACATCTGCTGTTTATTTATTTATTTATTCAGAAAAGGGGGCAACTTTTTCCTTTCATTAAGTGATTTTTGAGAAAACACTTTGAGTTAAACCCTGAACAAAGATTGGAGTGAACTGATATGAATTTACCATGATTAAGAGTGCAGCAGACTTGAAACAATTTACCACTATATAAAAACTTGCCCCCAAACTGCATTCACTATAAATTTTTCTTCCCAAATTATGCTAAATGTTTTTTTTTTTCATTCTCATTTCAGAAGGTAAAAACAATGGAGGTTCAAAACGCTATAGCCGCAAACGTGAACCTGCATTTCCCAAAGCTGACAGTTGTCAAGGCCCTCGTCGCACCAATTCACAGAAAAGCAAGAATTTTGACAAGAGACCCCCTCAGAGAGGTGGAGGGCGTCAGTATGGAGTTACAGGTGGAGGACGACGTGAGGAGGTTTGTGATGCCTGCAGACCTGGCCTTTCTTTAGTTCGCATTTTATCTCCTCAAATTGTAAACACATTATAGTAGCAAGAATCATCATTTACCATCATCATTTAGTATATCATCTTTTAGTACTTGTACCATAAATGGAGCCTCTCTTTTATGTCAAAATAAACTTGTGTACACTTCTGCGTCTCCAGGTAGCAGAGACGCGCCGGGCCGAGTTTAGCCCGGCTCAATTTGCTGGACCGAAAAAAATAAGCCTAAACCACCTGTTGAACTTCACTTTTGAACCTCGTGGAGGTAATGGTGGCGGAGATGGGGGCCACGCCTGTTGGGGCCGTCGAAACAAATGGGGCCACAAGCACAAGCCCTTTAACAAGGAGCTGTTTCTGCAAGCCAAGTAAGCCACTTAGTGCAATACTTAACATGAAATACTGTTGCTGAACAAGTGGAATTTACATAATTGTGTGTCTCAGTTGTCAGTTTGTGGTGGCTGATGATCAGGACTACAAAGCTCACTTCACTGATCCAGACACTCTGGTCAACTGGGACTGTGTGCAGCAAGTGGTAAATTCTACTCAAACAAATCTTTTTAGCACAGTTAAACAGCACATGCTCAATCTTTATCATTAATCAGTCAGTTACACATTCATGCCCTTTGTTTCTGTTCTGACTTCAGCGCATCTACAGCCATGAGGTGCCGTCTTGCCCCATCTGCCTCTTTCCTCCTGTGGCAGCACACATCACCCGGTGTGGACACATTTTCTGCTGGCCGTGTATGCTGCACTACTTGTCTCTTAGTGACAAGACCTGGTCCAAGTGCCCGATCTGCTATGAAGCCGTTCACACCGCTGATCTGAAGAGGTATGGGTGAAAAGAAATGGTGATTCATGCAATGAGAAAATTGAGTCTTGATTGACAGTGTTTTTGTTTGTTTCTTGTTCTTTGCAGTGTGGTTGCTATGGAGACCAAGCAGTATGCAGTTGGTGATGTAATTACCATGCACCTGATGGTGAGGGAGAAAGGGGCTTTGGTGGCCATGCCGCGTTCCAAGTGGGTGAAGGTGGAGGAACCTGTTCGCTTTGGAGGTGAGAACTTCTCATTGTTAATTTGATCATGAAGTAGTTTTGCACCAGCGAAAAGTAATACTACAGTCCTAAGTGTTGCATTGTTCATACAGTGTATGCAGTTTGAAAGTGAATGATATTTGTTTCAGAAATTTCATGTTTTCCATGTCAATGAATATTATGGAGAGGAAAAACTGATTCCATTTTGGATTTACCATTTCTAGATTGCCCACAAGCAGCTGCTCAAAAGTTTAAATTCACTTAACACTCTTTTGGTCCCATCTCTGGAGCTGTTTATTTGATTGACCTTAAGTCAAGGGCAAATGAAAGGTTGTGACCTGGGGATGCCTCACATTATGAGGTCATAGCTGTCTGGTTAAGGATTGGGGGTGTTGGGGAATATACCCCTAGCTGCCGCTTCATACAGCATCAGTGTCAGTCGTAACAGCTTCTGTAGTTGTGCATTTCCTTATCACATCACAGCTCATAGTTCTTCTGACTGATGCTGATTCATTAATCACAAGTCATGACTCAGTAGTATCACTTTTACTTTAGAAGGGAAATTTCCTATCTATTGAATATATTTTTTTTTTACAATACCAAAAAGGAAAAAGTGCGAATACTCTATCTCCACTAAAATTGTCTTTATTTGCATTTTCTAGATGCACATCTTAGCCCTTATTCCAAGCTGTTGCTGATATCCCCAGCGCAGACCTTGGAAATGTTGGCAGAAGAGAAAGCAGTCTTAAAGGCTCAGCTTAGTCAGGAGGAGGATGGTCAGGCCTGCTTCATCCAGAGTGCCCTTTGTCTTTTACAGGTTAGTAAAGTGCAGACCTCTTCATTTTATGTAAACAATTTCCCATAAATTTTGAAAAATCACTTTCTGGACGGACATTAAATTTGTCTAGCTGTTGTGTTATTACCTCACCCCCTGAAAGGGGAGAGGGGTATTGTTTTGGGGTGGGTTTTTTTTGTCTGTTTTGTTGTCTCTCAGCAACATTACCCAAAAACTACATTAAATTTTCAGACAAGGTAGTCTGGAATAGATCCCATTAAACTTCGTGAATGTAGGTCAAAGGTCACAGTCACCAAAAATATTTTTTCGCAGTGCTAAGAGATGGGGCAAATCAGGTGACACATGTGTGAGGGGGGGCAGGGTTTATTGTGCCTGGCGCCACTTGTAGTTTCTTTGTGTTTAGGAGAGAGAGGAAATGTTGTTAAAGCAGCAGAAGGCAAATCAGAGAGACAGCCTCGACTTGTCATCTCTGACTCTTGAAGAACCTGCTTCTTTGGAGGAGGAAGTAGTACCTACCATCAGCAGCAGCACCAAGGTGATATGATAACCATCCTTAATGCACTTTGTGTGCAGTGGACTAAATAACTTTCGCTTTTTTAAGCTGTGCATAGTCACTAAGTATGTATCCATTTTGAACTGTTAGCCTGTGCTGCAGTATTCATCTGCGTTTGATGATGAGGTGGCAGAGATGTCAGAGGATGCTGCTGCAGAGATGTCAGAGGATGCTGCTGCAGAGATGTCAGAGGATGCTGCTGCTGAGCTGCCAGAGTTCCCCGAAGGTGTACTGGAGAGTGTGCTGGAAGAGGCACCTGAAGCTGTGGTGGAAGAAGAGCTTCAGCCCATTGAAAAAAAAGAAAACGCAGGCCGTCCGTTAGCCACTTATGAGCATGGACCCTTCTATTATTTCTACCAAGGTGGGTTGATGCTATTAGTCCCAACACGAAAACTAAAAGGATTTTTAGCAGATGTAATGGCCCCTTTTTGTAGTTAAGTTTGATTTTTAGTTGTGGCCTGGTAGTGTTTTATAATAAAGTCATATAATTTTTGACAAGTCTTGTGGGATTTAGTATTTAGTTGAAGAGTGGAGAAAATTAATAGTATCATATGTAAGCAAAAACTGCAGTTAGGATTTGAAATACAAAGGAAGTCATAAAAAAAACAGCTCTTTGAATGTCCTCTGATTAGAAATTATTCTGTATTCATGACTGGGGCATCATCAAAGTCTGGCTGCATGACTGGATTTGAGATGGGTCTTTCTTTCATTCTAGTTTTTAAAAGAAGTCTCAGTATTTTTTAGCTTCGGTCTGTTGGTTTCATTTTTTTAAACTTGAAGAAATTCTCACGTGTAATGATTCATGTTACTAAAATTCAAGTCTGACAAACTGTTCCCAGGATGTCCAAGGTACAAAATGAGCAGTGCATGGAGTTTGATGGTTCATGATGTGTTAAAGATGGATTGTTCTGCCATGTCAGTTGGATTCTAGATTTGACTTCATCTTCCTTATCCTGGTCTCCCATCTTTCTTCTTCCAGCTGCTGACTGCCAGCATATGTTCCTGCATTCTCTGAATGTGCGCTGTCTGACACGCGAATATGGTAGCTTTGATACCTGTCCAGACACCATCACTGCCACAGTGGTGGAGATAGTGGGGCATACAGTGACTGAGGTGAGCAAGCACAAAGCACAGATCATTTAGCCCGTTTATGGTTTGATTTCTTTTTAAATCATCAATGAATTTCCGTTGTTAAAATTGTCACACTTGTGAAGTCGTTTATTTTTTTTGAACTTGTATGTTTTTTTTCTTTTACCCTTTGACTTACCCTCCCCCTCCAGGAAATTCGCCGTCGTCATCGCTATCTGGAGCATCTGCCGCTCACATGTGAGTTTAGCATCTGTGAACTGGCCCTACAACCACCACTCCTGTCCAAAGAAACTCTGGAGAGTTTTGCAGGTCAGAGCATGTCACCTTTTTTAGAAAGTTAATTTAAGGTGGAGGTGGTTCAGCAGATTCTGTTAGCTATATTTACCTCTTTTCTGCTCTTCAGGTGATTTGGACACAAGAAAACGGCTGAGACAGAAGAAAGCAAGGGATGAGAAGCGAAGGGAGAGGCGAATTGAAATTGAAGAGAGAAAGAAACAGGGTAAATGTAAGTATGAGGGAGCAATTGTCAGGAGCTCTCAAAATAAACAAATACATGATGACTTACCGAAATCCTTCACTACATGGCAAGTAATGTTGATTGTTCTGTTCTTTAGATCCTGAGGTGCATATTGGACTGGAAAACCTTCAGCATTTCCCGGCATTTGGGTCTCCACCTCACAACAGCAGCCCCTTGGTTCAACCAGACTTTTCGTTTGCCCCTCCTTCACCCCTCAGCTGCAGCCCCTCTAATGGTAAGAGCAACTTGTCATCTGCACCCAATCGGCCACACGCTATTGTAAAGGCAATGTGTTTGGTGCCGTCTTCATTTACTGGTCAGATTAATAAAAAAAAAAAAAAAAAAATGTTTATGTCGCTTCCTTGGGACAATGTCTAAAAAGGTTTTCACAGTTTTGAGAAATTTTTCAATTAAAAAATATG